>JARHVA010004861.1:1072500-1409944 GCA_037957365.1 Torreya grandis
TCAACCATGCTTATATAAAATATTCCCTCGCTTAAAATTTCTTCTACAATTTAAAAAATAATCCATGGAATTGGGTTTGTACTCCTCACCTTCAACTAGTTTCAGAACTTGCTCCTCAGATAGGTAGACATTCTCTAGAGTCTTCCCTGTCTTTCTATCCCAAAGTGCTATAAGGTCATGGGTAGAGATAGTGTTGGCAGGCAACCTCAAGTATAGCACTTTGTTCAAGGTTCTAGGATCAACCATTGCCTTGATTGTGAATGTCCCAACGTCTTCCTCCTCCACATACACAGTTGTAATCCAATTTAAGGGTATATCAAACAAAGGTCAAGTAAAATTCTAATAACAGAGATCCCAAGCCTTTTATAACTTACAACACAAAATGTAGATGCATTTGAAAATATAACAACAGATATTGTGAATCGATTTTAATATTTGTTTGGAAGTTACAATGAGTAAGTCCTGTTGAATTTGGAAATTTATGAGAGACCTAGAGTCAAAGAAAAGACTACTAAAAGTAAAAACTATGAGCAATATAGATCTAGAAAGACAAACATGCTTTGAGTTTATGCAATAGGGCACATCAATGTCAAGATTATGAATCGCATGTACCCTTAGTATTTCCATCTCCATAAATAACAACTTTATCTCTTGGAGGAGCTGAAGGCCTAGCTGTGAAAGGTTTGGAAGAAAGTAGCCTACAAAACAGCTAGGAGTGACATATGTGGAATGCCTTATGCCTCAATACCTCAATGGAATTTGACCTTCAAGTCAAATATACTCTTCATGGGCTCCATTGCATCATGCCTATCAACATCATTCCCAAACTCTGATGGGAAAAACCTCTGCAAAACATAAATAAACAAAATCAGTTTATAACACGAAAAAAAAAAATCTACTAATATTATTGTCATGCATTTGGAAAAATTATTGTTATGGATTGTACCTTGATGGTTCTAACTTCCTTGATAGCCTTGATGAGGTTGAATTGATCTAGTACATGTGGTACATCCACTGTGGAAATGACTACATCCACCTTCTTGAGTGCGTCTACAAGGCTTGCATAATCATCTATAGATCCCTGCATATGGGTATAAGAAACCCACCCATAAAAAGGAGTGGGGTGTAAACAAAAACATTGAAGATTGTCAAATGGTAGTTGTAAGAAATATAGTATCAGTAACTTACATGGACAATAGTTGCTCCTTCGGATGTGAAGGATTCTAGTAGTTGGGCCTTGTCAACATTGGAAGTTGTGGATTCCCTAACAAGGAGGAAAGTGGGATGGCCTTGAGCAAAGCTGGCATTGGTCACCTGACGCCCAATGTAACCAGTTTCTTCGATGATCAAAATTTTGTTACCTCCCAGCTTTGGTTGAATTGTTTGTATTCAAGGGAGTGACGTCATATTTCTAATTGCCTGTAACTTTTCCAATTTCTTTAGAGGTATGTTACTTGAAGAGTGTATTTCAAGCGTGGGGGACTTATAGGCCAGAGTGAGAGGAAAAAGGCAAAAGTTCGGTATCTAGTCAAGTTATATAAAATATGGAAACCTTAAAGTGTATGTACCTTTAATAAGGATTTATAGGTGAGAGTGGGAGGCAAAAGGAAAAAGTACGACATCTAGTCAAGTTATATAGAATATGGAAACCTAAAAGTGTATGTACCCCTAATAAACATTTATAGACGAAAGTGAGAGGAAGACGGCAAAAGTACGACATCTAGTCAAGTTATATAGAATATGGAACCCTAAAAGTGTATATATCCCTAATAAGGACATCTACATTAATAGATTGTGTGTGTGTGTGTGTGTGTGTGTGTGTGTGTGTAATATAAAAATAAAATTATAATTATAATATCAAAATATTTATCAGTGAGTTATTTTTTGGGATTCAAATTTACAAGATAAATTGTTTTTCTTTAGAAATAATTTATGTTAGTGTTCACTGGTATGTGGATGAGAATAATTGTATGTAAATTGTGATTGTTACAATAAAGATTGTAGGAGATAAGTTTGTAAGAAAATCATATGGAGATATGATTGAGAGATTTAAAATGGAATTAGACTCCTAAAATGAAAGAAAGCTAATATCTATATAATATAATAAATTATATTGAATAAAATTTTGAAGTTGATTGCCTAAAAATTATATCGAAAATTATGTTATGCACATTCACACTTTTATCTTTTTATCAAGTAGGTTGTAGTCCAATAATAAAAATGATGGTATAAAAGGAGCTGCCTAACCATCCATCAAAATACAAATCCCATAAAATACAAAAAAAGATGAGGCCGAAATCGTACCCCAAACAAATTTGACATAATAAATACCCCTCAATCCAAAAAAAAAAAAAACAACTTTTACGTTTTACACCATTAAAAAAGCTCTTCAATATTAAATAATTTATTCATAATTTTAATAAAATTTCATAAAAATATTTTATAACTAAACGCTGATTACCCACTTGAGAAAATAAAATTTAAAAGCCCTACAAATTATTTTAAAATTAGTAATTATTATCTTATAAGTTAAAGTTAACCTAATACATGAAATGAGCGTGGCATAATTCATAAACCTTTTTTCAAAAAGAAAAGCAATCGTACCCACAATGTTAACATAGAAGCCGCGAAAAGGAAGAATATTCGAGGGTAACCATCAAAGGAAGACTGGGCGGCAGTCGAAATTAGATCTATGTGGATCCCTTGTCTAAATTTTTCCCACGTTCCCATTCATTTTGTGCCTATAAATGTATAATTAGTTAATTTTTCTAACAACACTTAATTAGTTATAAGTCCTTGCAACATATAATTAGTTATAATCTATGGGGTTTCCCCGCAGTTTTCTAGGTCCCTTCCAACTTCTTCATGGTGTTACTTTTTTTTAAAGAAAAACTCTTTTAAAGATGAAATTTGATTTGGCGGAAGCCTCCACCTCTTCACCATCATTTTTGGAGGATATTTTTTTGGTTCAGTGTCCTCTATCAAAACGTAAAGTTCTCTTGGAATTTATGACGAAGAAGAAAGGGAGGAGAACAAGGAGAAAGATGTCGATTAGATATTGTCGATTTGATCATTGTTATGTCGCAAATGAAAATGGATGGCTTTCTCTCCCAGAAAGGAAGAAGAATCCCAAACATCAGGTAATTCTTCAATCTCATGAGAGTCGGTGCATTGCTTTGTTGCTTTGAACACGGAGGGAGGCCATTTCATATCTACTTGTTTTCTTTGGCATCCCACTAATGTTTGGTTGATGACTAGCAGTTGCGCTTCGAGTTGGCTATTGTTTCGCTGAAAGTTGTGTTTATTATTTTTCGGTCGTTGCAGCCTTGTTGACTCTTGAGATTTCGTTGACATTTGGTATTGACTCTAGTGTTTGTCATTTGACTTTGTTACAGGGTGTGAGGTCACATCAAAACTCTCCTTTTTAATAATCAATTTTTTTAAAAAAGTCCTTAAATATTTTTTATTGAAAAAGTGCATTATTTCTAAAGATTAAAAATATATTATACACCCGATTAAAATTGTGGGTGGCATAACGAAGAAGATGTAAATCTGAAGCTAAAGGGTTAAGATTGGAAGCAGAAAAAATGTTTAAGGATAGTTTGTCATCTCTGATCAATGAGATCTTCTTAAGGAAAAGGATGATTCCTCCCTGTGATTGAATCTTCCTTTGTTTGTTGATCTTTTTAATTCCGTGCTTTTTTTTCAAAGCCCTTTATAAGTTTGTCGCTGATTTTCTGGGAGTGGATGGTCTACTTGTTTTTCACTGTGGTTTTGTTGTTCACTCACTGCTTCCTGTGTTTATTCTCTATTTCTGTTGGTTACCTCTTCTTTCTTTGTCTTTCTTGGTTTTTTCTTATGTTAGTTTCTGTGTTGCTCTTTGTGGTAGTTTTTTATACTTTTGAAGGATCGGGACCTCCCTTTTATACTCCAAAGTAATTTGTTAGCTCCAATCAAACGCTGATTCATAACTTTGCAGTCTGTAAAAGTGTTTGCCGGTTCATAGCTCTGGGTTTCCAAACACATTTACCAATAATTTAAAATGCAGGTTGCATGAGATCACAACGCAAGTAAAAAGCACAACAAACTCCAAGAAAAACTTACAAAGATAATTTTCCGTTGGACATAGAACCAACCCAAACAAGAATTCTCATTTTTTACAAAAATTTAATTGGTTTAGACCATTGTTCTTATTTTACCTTAACTTTTAACAAGGAAAACTCCCTCTCAAATTGACCCCAAACAATGTTCCAATTAAAAATGTTAGATATTTGATCAAAATTAACATCAACAAAAACCTTTGAAGAATCTCTACTCAAAAGCTCCAAACCACTATTACTAAAAATGACAAAGCGGGGAAAGAAATGTTATGGCAAACCACCTCCTCGTACTTTTGAGAATCTACTTTTTTAAGAGTGATCTTACATTACCTTGCACTTCACTAGAACCAACTTCAGCAAAATCAGCTTGTAATTCCTTTTCTTCAAATGAATTCTGAATAATTTCTAATAATATTTCAAATCTCTTAGATGCACTAAGAATTGTACCTATTTAGCCTCTGGATTTTATTGACAGCTTTTTGGGTGAGTGTCTTCTTGTTTTGGTTGCGGAAGAAAGCATATTGGTAAGTGTTTTGGGGTTTTTACGGGATTTTTTTTTTTTTTTTTTTTTTTTCCCATTCCTTGTAAGGTGGTTATAGTCATGACATTTAATCTAATTGCTACAAATATGATCATCCATCCAAATTTAAGTGAATGGTTTCAAACAAACCCTTCTCCAAATCTATTTCTACACAAATTAAAACATATATAAAACGTCTTTTGGCTCAACACCATCAATGAAGTGGTCCAAACTATTGCAAATGACACCCAAGAATTTATTATCTTTAATATAAAATGAAAGTAAGGAAGTTTTACTCAAACAATAGTGTTAAATATATTTCTGTTGGATTGAAATCAATAGACTATCAATTCAGTTAAAATCCCTTTAATCCCATAAAATATGACCCATTTCTAAGTATCAAATCCTTAACTTCCTTCAACTTAAGACAATGAAAACCCCTTCTACAGAACCAGCTGTTCAATCTACTATTCTATTCATTCATCGATGCCCTTGGGTCTTGGCCAAAGATCCCTAAACTTTCTGACTAAAACCCTCTCAGAGAATATCAGATCTTCTTCACAACGTGAACTTGGGGAAGTTTGGCTTTAGCCCTACAATCAAACAGCGGTTGCTGCTAAATCCTTCAATGCCTCAATGTCACAGTGAAATACAATATTTTATGAAGAAAATCCAACAAACCGCAGCTATTTGTGGCAGCCCCTGCCTCGGCTGTTCCTGCCGCAGCTGCCACCGCCATGGCAGCAGCTGTGATGTCCTAACCCTAGATGTCACCTGCCTGTGCTGCGTCCATCTCCT
This sequence comes from Torreya grandis, assembly GCA_037957365.1. Lineage (NCBI taxonomy): Eukaryota > Viridiplantae > Streptophyta > Pinopsida > Cupressales > Taxaceae > Torreya > Torreya grandis. The sequence continues at coordinate 1,077,919 of JARHVA010004861.1, forward strand.
GCCCTAATCACACAAAAGGAAAACAAATTAGTTACGACAAGATCTTTGATATTATTTTTGATTTCGAACAAATTAATAGAAATCATTTTATTTTTCAAATTTTTATTTAATGAAATTGGTATTGAAAAATGTATTTTTCATTACAGGACCAAACTCCTCCATGGATAAGGGATAAGCATTTATTCTCTTATAAATAATACAGAAAAATATGTTAAATAAAAATAAATGGAGATCAAAATTTAAAAAAATAGTTAAGTCAAAATTCACCAATTTATTAAATATTTTGTTCAAATTTTAAATAAAATTTTCTTGATTAATTTTAGTATTAAATTTGATGTTATATTAATTAAACATTGATTCCATCAAAAATTCAGTACCTTTTCTAATGTAGTTTTATTAATTCTTAAAATCTTGAATGAAAATGTTGATATCTTTTTCACATTTTTTTGGTAATCATTATTAAAAAAGAAAATGATTATTGAAATGATCAATTAAAATTTTAAAATCAAATCTCAAAATAAAATGTGAAGTTATTTGTAACTGTATAATTTTACATAGTATAAATTTTTATTTAATAAAAATCTTTTTTTTAGATTTTATTTTAAAAATTAATATTTAATAAAAAGTTCTAAAATAGCAATTATCCTTTCAGAATTTAGAATCCTAGAGAATGTTGTAAACTTCTAACTATGTTTAAACAACTGAAAATTTGTTATTCTCTTAAACAATTTTAAATTTTTCTTACTGAAAATAGAGTTTAAAATTCTAGAGGACGCTGTAAACTTCTAACCCTTTTTAAACAACTGAAAATTCGCTGCTATTTTAAACAACTATTAAATTTTTTGTACTAAAAAAAGAGTTTGTTGTACCTTTTTTAAGAAAAAAACAATTCTTTGTTCTTATATCAGATTTTAAAATTTGACATAGACCATCTGGAAATAGGAGTTGTGGTTCCATGGGATTGAAGCAATATAATTACTGCAATAAAATGAATATCTTCTATAAAATAAGAGTTTTACATTTTTAGGTAGTAATTTTTCAGTTGTTACAAAAAGATGTTGAAAGAAGAAGTTTTTATTAATTTAGAGACTTGTTATTTAAATGACAGTTTCTTTGAAATTAGAAATATTGATAAAAAAATTAATCTATCTATTTATATATAATTTTTAAATTTTTTTACTTAAAATATTTTAATATTAAAAATTAAAAAATCCACAAAATCAATAACCTAAATTAATAATCTGAAAAACAGTTTCATAAATTTTCTCTACTTCTAGAAAATGTAACAATTCCTCCATAAAATCATAGCCTTTGTAACCCTCTCCCTGCACACAATCAAACCCTAATAAAAATATAGAAGCACTACAGAAGTTGTCCCAAAATTATATGAGGAAAAAAAAACATATATAACAAAATAGTTTTATGAAACACAAAATTTTCAATTGCTGCAAGTAATAAATTTATCAATTAAAATTTTGCAGAGAAAAAACAACCATGAATATTCTTCCATTTAACATAAAACCCATCAAAATTATTCGAGCAATTAAGTACCACAAACGTCTAAACCCACTCTGCTCTTTTAATTAAAAAAAAAAAAAACCCTTCTCTGTCATTTATGGAGGGTTTCTTTTTAATTCTATAATTTTGAAACCCTGATAGGGAGCCACCTGCACATGAAAAATAGCATCAGCTGCTGCCTCCATAGAATCCTTAGATAAGAACATTTGAGGATCGATGATAGTGTGCAGGGTGTGGTGTAGCACTCGGATGTAAAAACAGCAGAATCTTAAGTTTTTCACTAACTTCTAAGATCAAAGCCAACAGTTCTAATATTCAAATTTTGCAACAGTAAATTCATTAGACATGAAATTCGTAGTACAGAAATATTACAAAAACCTTAAAAAGAAAAGAGGAAAATAATCACCTTCACTCTGAACTCCTACCATTACAAGAGCTAACAATAATTTGCACAGAACTTAAGCCTTGAATTCAAACAGGAAACCACAATTCCTACCCTAACCATTCATTTGACCACCAGAAGTCAATCTCAACATGTTTCATACACAAATCAAAGTGGTCAATCTTCATAAGTAGAGGAAACCCCCTGACAATCTTCATAAGCATTCAATGTATGTTAGGGTAAGAAATTAAAAAACTCATTAAAAAAAATCTGAAGGACAAATTTAGAACCCACAAGTTGTTTGGGTTTTATGATGTAAATCCAAAACGAAAAACCTTGAAATTCATTGAAAAGGGACTGTCCATTATCTTCCTACATCTAAAATCCAGAAGAATCATTTTAATTTAAAAAAGAAATTAGGGTTTGTTCAAGTAAATATTCATAAGATTATTTCAACAGGGGATCATGAGTAATAAAATAAATCAGAAAGGGGTAAGTGGGTATGACTTGATGGAAGGCTTAGAGTGTTTTCAGATTATCCACCAAGATTTTAATCTTTTGGATCTTCAAGAAACTGGTTACTCTTACATTTATACAGTCCAATAATGATCAAAATATCTAATGATAATCAAAATACTTACCTCATTATACTTAAAAAATTTTACATGATTTTATCAAAAATCTTCAAATACTTAGTATTCTAAAAATAAAATTTAAAAACCCTCATAAACTATTTTAAAATTATCATTATTTTTATATAAACTAACCATTTTATTTTTTATTATTTAACTTTTAACATAATTTATAAACTTTTTTTCAAACAGAAAAATAACCATACTTTATAATACTAATATAAAAAATAATTTAAAAAAAAAATAAAAAAAATCAATATTAACCATAAAAAGAATGGGAGGTGGTGGAAAAATTAATCAGAGATTACAACTGTGTAGATCCTCTGAATAAACTTTTCCCACATTCCCCATTCCTTTTACGCCGATATGATGCCTTCCAATACCTCAAGCGAGTAGATCCATCATGTCCTTGCCCTAATGTATATATAGATCTGTGGAGATTAACTAGAGGGAAAGATTGGACCTCGTTAAAATGGTTGGAGGAATGTGCACCGTTGATATGGGAGAAAACGTTGGTCGGCGGGGATGGTTCTGAAGATTCTAAGAAAGAGAGAACCCGCGTTCAGACACCGTGTTAACTAACATATGTAATTACGTGTACTTCTGACTCCGTTCTCGTTGTGTACCTTTTGTCTTAGGTCTAATAATATGTTTTGTTGTTGGGGGATGTTATTAACATCTTATCTCTTTATCTATCATCCTTTAACATCAAGTCAACGTAGTGTTTAATGTATTTATGTATTTGTATATTTAAATTTAAATTAAAGATTTTTTTGGGTGCACGTTACATTTCAAAATATAGTGGGCGAGAAATTTGACAAACAATGGATCAAATGATATTGGGAGCATTTAAACGGATTAATAAATGCTGAAAAGGTATACATTATTAAAAAATTACGTGACAGATAAAGTTAATTATCAACTTTAATCCCTGATTCTTATTAATAAAGAGTAATGAAACTAATCTTATGAAAGTGTTCTCTATGAGAAAGCTCTTCCATACTTTTTTCATTTACATGTATTTCGGATTTCTACCATGTGTGATTGCAAAATTATTGGTTGGATAACAAACCTTTCTAATATGCACTCTGCAAGAGTATAGATTGAAAGCTCATCCAATGTCTGAGAATCATTGTTTGCTTATTCAAAAAAAATAACTATCTTATTTTAATATTTTAAATCTGCCTTTAACCCATACAACTATAGATGCAATTTAACTTGTAATGTACTTTTCTCTGAACCCTATTGTTAGCAGAGGTTCTTGGAAAAACCATCAAAACATGCTAATTTGTGTTTATGCATGAAGAAAGAAACAAACAAGAATGCATTTGCAGATACAAAACAAGCAAAGTCTTTTTTTCAGTTTAGGATTATATATTTGTTCAGGAAGCGTAGATGAATACATATAAAACATTCATTATCATTACTAAATGGTTAGTCAGATTTAAGAAAAATAGAACATTCACAATGCATAGAACAATGATAAAAGACATTCGAGAAATCCATCATCAAATCTCTCTATTGATCTCTATATGTTCGCAACTCATTTTCATTACAAATGATCACTATTTGGGTATGTGTACAGAGTTGGGGGATAATTTCGTAGACATACCCTTTAACGTGTATGCATTATTAACATTATGGATCAACAATTACCGATCCATAATGCCTACGCATTGCTTGTTTATTTATTTTTTTAAACTCGTAGCTTAATGCTACCTCTTACCATTTTCCAACTCCCAATTATTATTCCACGATTGCGTTTCTCCTCCAAAGACCTCAAAACTCACCAAAAGTCCATTGGAAAGCTCGACACATCCTGAACTTCATAATGTTTCCACGAAGACAAGGTAAGTGATCAAAACTACACATATTAACCTTGCATTTTACCAATTTTTTATTTTTTACATTTTTTAATTTGTAAATTGTTTATTTTAAATAGACCAAACCACTACAAGAGACCATAACCCTCCTATTTTTTTAGTTTTTTGAAAAGAGATTAGTGAATTACGTGAAGGTGATTACGGATACATAGAATGCAATGTTCATTGTATAATTTTATTTAGATTTTAGGGGACATGAGCAGAAGGGTAAGCATGCAATGATAATGACAATGAGAGTTGTAATTGCAGTTGCAGGGAGAGGGGGATTCTAGAACCTCAAGTTGCACTTGCATATACTTGATGTACTTGATAGCCTACTCTAACATTATGGTCATGTCAAGCTTGGTCGAACCTGATCCTAGTCCTCTACTCATAATTAAGCTCTCCAACAACCTCAATTTATGGTTAATGCTTTGCCTTCTGGCATGAGCTACAATACTTTGACCCTGAGCCTAAACCTGAACATGACCCTGAACTTGAATGCCACATTTGGACTTGTAACCTATTCCCACATAGTCCAGAGTTTCACATTGCCCACTCCCACTAACGACCCACTCCATCTCCATCTCCATCTCCATCTCTCCCTCCTCCTCCTCCTCCTCCTCATTATTATTATTATTATTATTATTATTATTATTATTATTATTATTATTATTATTATTATTATTATTATTATTATTATTATTATTATTATCTAATCCTTCAAATATAGACTTAATAGAAACATCCATATCCTTTTTAAGTAGTAAAAGAATAACTTCAAAATTTAAAATGGTTGTATAGGAGAGAGAATGACAATGATTACAAATGATGCTAACACAATGAGCAAAGGTACTTAAATGTATGCTTAATTATCAAATATAATTATAATTTGGATGTTGTACATATACCCTGTTACCACACAATACAAAGTTTGACATTGCTCACTCCCACTAATGGCCCACTCCATCTCCATCTCCATCTCACCACCTGACCCTCCTAATCCTCTGGCTAACCCTACACATAACCCTCCTATTTTTTTGTTTTTTGAAAATAGATTACTGAAAGATGTAAAGGTGATTATAGATACATAGGATGCATTGTTTGGTATAGAATTTTTGTTAGATTATAGGGGACATGAGCAAAAGGCTAAGCATGCAGTGACAGTGATAGTGACAGTTATTGTTGCAGTTGTAGGGAGAGGGAGATTTTAAAACCTCAAGTTGCACTTGCATATACTTGATGTACTTGTTGGCCTCCTCTAGCATTTTGGCTGTGTCAAGCTTGGTCAATTGTGATCTTGATCCTCCGATGGAATTAAACTATCCAGTAACCTCAATTTATGGCTGATGCTTTGCCTTCTGGCATGAGCTACAATACTCTGAGCCTAATTTTAAGCTTGAATGTTACATTTGGACTTGGACCCTATTACCACATAGTCCAGATTTTCACATTGTTAACTCCCACTAATGTCCCACTCCATCTCTATATCCATATCCATATCCATATCCATCTCCATCTCTCCCTCCTCGTTATCATTATTATTCTTACCAATACTATTTGATCCTTCAAATGTATACTTAATATAAACATCCACATCCATTTTAAGTAGTAAAATAAACAATGTCCTCATCTAAATTGGTTGTAGAGGAGAGAAAATGATAATGATCATAAATGATGATAACACAATGAGCAGAAGTACTTAAAAGTGTGATTAATTATAAAATATAATTATAATTTGGATGATGTCCATATACCCTATTACCACACAGTCTAGAGTTTCACATTGCCCACTCCCACTAATGTCCCACTCCATTTCCATCTCCATCTCTATCTCCATATTGCCACTTGACCCTCGTAATCATATGGCTAACCCTCTTGATTTTTTGTTTTTTGAAAAGAGATTAGCAAATGACGTGAAGGTGATTATAGATACATAAGATGCATTGTTCGGTGTGTAACTTTTTTTGGATTGTAGGGGACATGGGCAGAAGGGTAAGCATGCAATGATAATGAAAGTTGCAATTACAGTTGTAGGGAGAGGGAGATTTTAGAACCTCAAGTTACACTTACATATACTTGGCGTATGTGATGGCCTCCTCCAACATTATGTTTATGTCAAACTTGGTCGATCTTGATCCTTATCTTGATCCTCTGCCTAGAATTAATCTCTCTAGCAACCTCAATTTGTGGCTGATGTTTTGCCTTCTAGTACAAGTTATAGTACTTTGAGCTTGAGTCTGAGTTAGAGCCTAAACCTGAGCTTGAGCCTAAGCCTGAACCTGAAACTAAGCTTGAACCTAAATGCCATATTTAGACTTGTACCCTATTGCCACACAATCTAGAGTTTCATATTGCCCACTCCCACTAATGGCCCACTCCATCTCCATCTCCATCTCTATCTCACCCTCTTCATTATCATTATTATTCTTACCAATACTATTTGATCATTCAAATATAAACTTAATATAAACATCCATATCCATTTTAAGTGGTAAAAGGAACAACTTCCTTGTTTAAAATGGTTTTAGATGAGACATAATGACAATGATCACAAATGATGATATAATAATGAGCAAAGGTGCTTAATTATCAAATATAATTATAATTTGGACATTGTACATGTACCTATATACAAGGTGAAAAATTGAAAGTTACCAACAGGTTTGTGCATGGTTGGAGATACTGAGTCTTTGGGATCACTCCAAGGTGATTCATGCCTTTTTAAGTTCATATTCAATGCTTAAAACAAGCCTAATAACTATCAAAAGAGCCATGCCATGTCATTTAGGCCTCTAAAGTCAATTATCAACAATGAAGTGTAATGTTTAACCATTGGTCCACATTTGATAATTTTAGGTGATTTGATAATTTTAGATGATTGAAAGTCATGTGATAGTCAGAACAATATACTTAGTCAAATTATATGCAATATCTTACTAATGATGAATATTATATGCAAAATCATATTATATGCAGGTATTGTAGAAACACACAGAGAATGTCTATGGGGACAAATTCCTTGAATTGGGTGAAAAAAGTCCATTGAAAATTAAGTTTTTGTTTATAGTAAGTATAATGCATACACATTATGGTATAACATGTATGTGTTATTATAACACATACATATTATGGTATAATGTGTGCATGTTACTGAACAAATACACATTATCATAACATGTACGCATTATAGCATAACACATATTTATTATAGATTTGAATTCAAAATCCAATCATTTTGGCTCGAAAATGGCATGGATTCCCAAGCCAAAGGCTTGGACTTGTCAATCTACAACCAAGTCCTAGAGCCTTGATAGAAAACAACAAATTTCAACTTCTATCGCCAAATACACTAGGAATTTCAATAACAAAATTCAAAAAATTATTAACATGATGATGAACACGCTCTCTTATTTTCAAATATATGTTCTTTATAATTTTTGGACTATTTTAAGGTTATAAACTATGTTGATTTCTAACTATAACTTTTTTACGCTGCCACATGTCGCAAATATACATGCCTATACATGTTAATGTAATTTTTTTCATTCATCCAAGTGAAAATTAAATTATATGGTCACAAGCTAGGCCTAATTCTACACACATTTAATTTTTTTTTTGAGGTAGTTATGGGGGGCCACATAACCAACTATCCATTTTTTTGTCAAATTTTGGGATCTATTTACTTACAAAATTAATTAAAAAAAAACATTGATAATATATATATATATATATATATATATATATATATATATATATATATAGGTCACAAACTATAAGATCTTATTTAAATATTCACTAAAAGGTTTCAAACAATATTAAATGATGATAAAAAAAATGGTGGGCCACACGACCATCTATCCACTCTATTTTATTGAAAAAAATAAGAGTTCTTATTCAAATTTTAGATGTTTGACCTAGTTATACTTAATCATTTTTAAAAAAAATAGTGTTTTAGAAATTAGACTTGAAGTTATACATTTCATGTTCGTGTAGAATCTTCAAATTTTGAGTGTAGCTATTTCAAATTGTCTACACAACTTCAATTTTCTAAAATTTTAGGAAAATCATGTCCATGGGTAGCTCCTTTTTATCCCCCAACTTTGTGCACTTACCCATTTATAGAATTTTAAAATACATTATTCCTTCACATTACATGCTTTTGATTTGGGCCCGAATGAGTCCTTTCATGTTCCATAGACTTTTTATATACATGCATAGGCTAAAAACATACAAAATATAATATGGTATACCTGTTAATATTTTTTACACACTTCTCCTTCATCTACATTCTATGATTTTGTAGTTCTATCTACTATCAACTCTTTCTTGGACAAATAGTTGTCTCATCCTGAGACAAAATTGTAATTGGTGTGCCTTATGATGATGCTAAGAAATTTAGATGAATTGAGGAACTGGTCCAAAAATATTACTTGTGGTAATCGCTCAAGGTGTCATTTACTAGTTTTCACCTTTTATGCACTACTTAGTCATCCTTTTAGGTTTTCAACTAAATAACATACTAATATAGCACCATTTTGGGTTTTCAATAGATTATCATGGACAAGTGGCTTCCCTTTATAGGTTTTCAACCAACCTAGCCCCGCTCTTATTGCATATGGCCTTCCTACTAGAAAAATTCGTCAAATTTTCAAAACTAAAATGCGCATAATACCTACAAAGAAGGTGAAAGCATAAGTTGTGTTGTTGGAATTGATGGAGACTGAGAAGATGATGTTGTTGGATTTGTTGCCAAAGAAGTCATAGCTATATAATCAGGGGTTGGTAGTGTTTTTTGAGGTTATATGGATAATTGAGTGGTTGTGGTGACCCTTTTCTATTGAATCTCCTATTGGAGTTGGTTTAGAGGGATGAATTATGGATCCTAAATGATTTATTTAATAGAGCTATCTAAATGTGATAAGTCCTTTATAAACATTGTCCAGTCAGTGATAATTTACCACACCATATTGATCATAATGTACAATGGGACTTGGCACCCCATCAGATTCTAAATATTATCTTCTTTTTTGATGGTGAGGAGTGCCTCTGAATTCAACACTTTATGTTGGATTTATAGTGATAGCTCTTCTAGGTGATCCACATGTCTCTATGTCTGAATGCCAACAAATGTATTATGTAACATCTCATTTTACCAAAATTTTAGCCTATGCATGACATTGTCTATTAATTCAAGTAACTATTTGAGTACAACATTGAGTGCATCAGAGGTATCTGATTGGTCCTCAATTATTGCTTTGAATTTTTCCACCTTGGTGAACTTTGGTTTGGCCTCAGACCATGTAGTGTTCAATTGTTGCTTCTAGTTGAGCATGCCTCGAGCTATGTGTTGAGATTGGATTGTAGCCATATACAAGACTTTCTCATATTCTTCTAAAAGTTCAAAAATTGCCTTTATTTTTGCCTTAATATTCTGAGCATGTGTATGAAGTTGTTGTCTTTTCTACATAATATGCCAATATTTTATGATTTGGGATATGAGGGATGTGAATTTATTATCATTAAACAAGATTTAGTCACCCAAGGCTTGAGTGACCAATACAGATCATTTGTTATCAATCACTTGGAGAAATTTTAGTGATTCATAAGTTTAGGTCTATATTTTCCTCCCTTAGCTATGATGCCTCTTACTCTAGTGCAAAAGCTTTTTGAGTGATAGACTCATAGAATGTAGTCATTTCTTATATTTGATTTGATAATGGAAATTGGAAAAAAATGAACAATACTTATTGTATGGTTATGGAAAGATCCAAACACAAATTCATAGACATGGTAGGTTCCTTCTATTTGCACCATTGGTAGAGGAAAAAATGTTCACTGAGCTGAGGGTGCAGGTACATCCCACAACTATTGGTTGGAGAATTTTGGTTTGTGCTGAGACACCTCCTCTTGTATAGCCCATTGAGTCGACCCCAAACCTTGTGATGTAGAATATTCCTACTAGACTTCGGGTATTCTAACCTTCTTAGAGGACTCTACTATCTATTTTGTTATGATTTCTTCCTATATTGTGCACTTTACTTATACCTTTGCTTTGGCAGTTGACTCTATTTCATCCTTAGCCCTTTCTCTTTAGCTTGATTCTAAATTTTCTTATGCAATACTTCTCTTGATTTTTATTTTTATTTGGAATTTATTATTGTGTCAGCTTCATCTTTTTGTTTCTACACTGATTACTCTTCTAGTGTTGCTTGTTCTTTCTCCTTCATCACAGTATCTTCATTTTGTTTCTTCTCTTCCTCTTGATTCATCCTTTACTACTCCTCTCAGAAAACATTGTGTAATGATTCCTCATTCCTCTTCTTATTTTATTATTTTTTTCCTCCTTTCTATCCTTCTTCACAATTGAATTTTGAGCTTTATCCTATTTGAGTTGATCCTTGGTAGCTTCCTTTACACTACAAGATCTACTTGTGTGGTTGGCTACTTTGGTTGTGGTTGGGTAACTTCTTATTTCTCATGCATAGGAATTGAATAATTGAAAGATGAGAGTGTCTTCAAATTGGAAGAAGAAGTTGACTCTACCATTATGGACCTAAATGTTGATTCCTTTGTCTAGATAGAAGTACTAGAGTTTTCTTCATCTGCTTATAAACCTAAGTCATCTCATGGGGTTGTTGTTCAAGAACATGAGATTATTTTATCTAAAATTCCTTCACTAGATGAGGTTCAACAAAAGAACCCATACACATTGTAATTTTTTGGTGATAACTTAAGAAAAATATGGCTTCTAGACTTATGTATAAATGGTTTTTGTGGGCTTGCTTGGGCTACTAAAGACCTTATGCCTGTTGTTTCCTAAAAAAATATATCCATCCTATGTGTGTATTCTTACTCCTTAGCCACTTTATCAATAATTATGGACTTAAGAGGTGAAATAATGTCTACCAATAAGATCTTTAGGACATTATTTCACCCTTGGTAAGTGCACACTACTTTTTATAAGAAAAACTCTTTATCTTCTTCTTCTTCATAGACCTTAGTGCTTATGTCTTCCATCATAAATTTTTAATCCTCCTCTCCTATGAATCCCAACTGAGTCAGATCATATTCAACAATGATATGTGGGACATTCATATTGGAGATCCATGATTTACTATTGCATGTCTTCTTCTTTGGTGGAGGTAGTGAAACTTTATGTGTTGGTGCCTTGCTCTTCCCCAAAACAAACTGTGATAGATTTGCTTCTATTTATGATAGTTTTTATAGTTGCACTTGTGGTTGTGCCATTGATTATTGAGTTGATGGTTTTTGTAACCCTAGATGCATGGTTCATAGAGGTGGAATAAAGTGAGTAGCCTTATATTTTTGTCACAAAACTTCTACCTGTATATCCAACATATTAATGAAGAATGGTAGGGAAGTTATTGGTGCCTTGGGGAGCTTGTGAACCCTGATTTGGATCCCAATGTGAAGCTTGGTGACTCTAGAATATTTACACAAATATTACATAATGTTAAAAGGTACATGAGGGTGTGAGATAATGAGTTGATGGAATTTCACCCACCATGTGTTGAATATACTAAGTTATTCATAGTATCGACCTATTATAGTCTAGGCAATGTTGGAAAATGTGGTCATAGGCCATAAATACACATCAAGATTGATTGGGTCATCTGGAGATTTCCACTGGGTGAAGCAAAGGAGGATTACTAAGAACTGATACTAGAACACATGTGATATTCCACTAACAACCTTTTTAATTTTGGTGGTGAGATTGAAGACCAAAAACCATAGACAATTTAAATCCTCTTGCAATTGGATCATTTGATATGAAATATCGATGACCTCTTTGGTAGCTTGTCTCATACTTTTATTAGTTTTCCAAAATTACTTAGTTATGATTTTAGAGATAATGCACACCAAAATATCCACCATCAAGTCGATATATATCCCATACATACCTACTATATTTTACCCTTATTTATAAATGAATGGGAGGAACTTTGATTTGATATTATAATAGAGATTTGTGATGAGACAAAAGTATTATTATTTGTGCAATGGTTGTTGGATTGATGAATATTGTGATCTCTTGAGAAAGCTGGATCACACCTTTATTATATCAACCAAGAAGTGTCATGATTATTTCATCCAATTTCACAAATGTACATAGCTTGATGAGTTGCTTTACATCATATTCTCAAAGGGGTTTTGGAGAGCTAGGGCACCCACTTATGATGTTGTTGACTGATTTAGAACAAATTAATTGGAATCTATTTTATCAGTAAAGTCAAATAGATTAGATCATGATATCTTGTTTGTCTAATCCAATTACCAATCCCCATTTTGTTATAACCCCATTGGGTTAACCAATAATTGCATTTTTTTATCACATAGATTTATTATAAAATAATTTACATCTATCTGATTAATCATTGCTTGACTAATAAATAAATGCTATAATATTTTAACCCACTAGCTAAAATTTGATCCATCTAGTGTTCAAACAATCAAATTGAATTATATGTTGAATAAATTTCAATCAAAGTATAGTAGAAAGAGTCAAAGTACAATAAATACTAAAATAATCCATAATTCAACCATGAAAAATCTTACAACCTCTACTATTGTAATTTTAGAATAATTTACAAATTACACAACCATTTTTATGTTGAGTATCCATGAAAAATTAATGTCAAATATAGGACAAAGTCATATATACAATAAAAATGCATACAATAGTACAACTGAGCTACTCAAATAGTTTCATGATCCATAAACTTATCCTAAGTTTAATCTCAAAGGTTGAATCAACTGATAGAGGGAGAGCATCATCTAAGTGATTTACCTCCAACCATAGACCAATGGTCTCTCACACACCTCCCCACTAGGAGTGGCCTTACCCTTCATGAAAAAAAAGATAATAATTGTGTGGATATCAAGAGATCAACTAGAACTCGTGTTTGTACTATCAATATTACATGTAATAATAAAAAAGACCATGTAATCCAATACTTTATCTAAGTGATATTAACAAACACATGTAAACAAGAAGTACAATGAAATTACAATGTCTCATCTAGAACGTTACTTTTGTGAAAGCTTCATTAAAGAATTTAAATTTAAGAATCTAAGCCATTTTCACTCACATAAAATTCTATGCTAATGAATCATAATTATCACACAATATCAGGGGATAGATGTATGAGTTACCCACTGACATACTCATACAATTATCTCTTATTATCCACTTACAATTTGTATATATAAAGATTTAAAAATAGATTTATGTAACCCAACATAACTGAATATTACAACATTATTTGATGCAAGCAAATATAAATCATGAACTTTATTATTTTCAATCACTAAACCACCAATGTGTTAACATAAGTTTATCAAAACACCTATTTTCAAAACTAGATATGTTCAGTTGACTAGAAAAAGAATCAAGTTATTCTATGGCTTTTTCTAACATATCTTTCTATTACATTCCATATAAGCAAGTATATATATAACTAATGTCAATTCTCTATCATTATGTTAATCTATGGTTCCCACTATGTCTTATATAGTAATATTGCCTATAAACTTACACTAATTCCATCATAACCTTTTGTTAAAGATAAATTAAGTAATAATAAGACTACAGTCTAAATAAGGCTATTAATAAACCCTTTTTAAAACAACATAGCATCTAAAAATATGCATAGACTAAATACACATAGCTCATCATATTTTTGCTTATTTGGAAACACTAATCTTAACACCACAATCTTGTCTTTCTTACCATAACATCCCAATCAATTGTAATTGCTTAACTCAGGATTTAATCATAATTATTAATAGTTGGTCATAATCAATTGGCATAACAAAATGTCCTTGTAAAGTATATAATATTCATTTGACTAATTATTTATATAAGTAACTCTTTTATACATATGAATATGCATACCCTTACATACATATAACATAACAACTTAAGTACCAAAGGTCTAAATAATAATTTTTATACACTTAGGTTTCCTATAACAAAAATTAATATTAAATAGGTTTGCATATCCTTAAATAGATTTACATGTTTTTATATACAATTCCATATGGTATTTTCAATTTCATGTAAACTCAATATCTCTTTATAATTAGTTATTCAACTCACTATTCTAAATTTATTCTACAACAAGGTTAACAACTCAAAGTAAATTTTTGACTTATGACAAGTGAGTGAGGTTTTTATGCATGAATATCATTATCCAAAGGATCATAATCAAACCTTTTAACACTCCTTCAAAAATAGATAAGTTTAAACACACACACACACACACACACACACACACACACACACACACACACACACACACACACACACACACACACACAAATATGAATATATTCATGCATATATTTATATTCATTTAGTTTTATATTCTTTTATCTCTATCATCCTTCATTTACCTAGATCATAACAAAATAGATGACTAAAATCCAATCGATAATCTGGTTATAACACTCAATATTTATGAACACAACCTAAAAATATGAAACTTTGTAAGCCTGGTCTCAACTTCATGCAAAATTGAGTGCAAGAGAATATATAAATATTGTTTCATCTGTACAAGTATATATAAAACATTTATATGTTTATATTCATGGAGAGAAAATTATAAACTAAGAACATGTCCTAAAAATGTACCTATATTTTTAGGTTCTCTTTCATATATTTTGTGAAAAACCTCTAACTAATAATGGGTGCAAGTATACAAAGATAACAAATATTTGAAGTAAAGTCCCTATTCTAGTAATGGCTCAAATATTTTAAAAGAGGGAAAAATTGAATACATTCAATCCAATTCCATAATGGTCAAGTATAAAATCTCAAAAGAAATAACATATGCTAGATCTTGTTAAATATGACTCAACCCTCAAATCTATAGACCTAAGGGTGGAGCCAAGCCCCATCCTCAGTTTTATAGACCTAAAATTTTTAGGGTTTAAAATAAGGGTTTTGTCAAATACATTCATTCCATTCATTTAATAAATATAGAAAAACCCATATCCAAAAACCCATGTTATTTCTTTCCAAATCTAACAACTATGAAAAGAAAATCAACCTGGTAATTTTAAGGTTACTATTCAATGCCTAGAATGATTGTTTTCTCTTCCCATAACTGATATTTCTCCTTTATTCCCATTTTTTCTATCATGATGATGATGATCTATTTTTATTTATCACCTTCATACTTATTCTCTTTCCAATGTTCATGCATGATTTGCATGTCATACCAGATCTCCTACTCTTTTTTCCACTACCCATCATGTAACTACTTTCATTAATGCACCACTCCCTTCTTTTTCTTTTAAAATCATAGTTGATAGCTTCATATCCATTCATGGTGGTAAACCAAAACCATTATCTCCCCCAAATTCCAAGTCAACTCTTCATGATCAGTGCAAAACATAAAGTAACAACCCTAATTTCCATTTACCTTTCCTAGTCAAATAAAAATAACCATAATAAAGACTTAACAATATTAAATCATGAGATTACCAAAACAAAGATAACTTTATCCCCTTTTAACTTCATATTGTAAACCTATAGTATATATACAATTAACATTTCCAAGATTTTAGATTTTATTTAAGTCAATTTACATTAGGGTATTTCAGCCCCCTTTTGACCCTTATGCATTTTTATCTTCAATGGTTTAAACCTACCTCCAACCCATTCTCACATTGGATTACATCCATGGGAACATCAATAGACCCTCTCCTTATTCCTCACCATCAGCTCATGTGGTCATGACTTGCTTATCTCTCCATTTTCTTTTATCGTGAAGGAAATTGGTCATGAAGGAAAGTGGCAATGATAAGGGCTCCATGTGATAGAGTGTTATACCAGTTGTCAACCTCCCACAATCTCAGCCAACTAGTGGTTTCATAAAGGGATGGGATTGGTGTGATGGAACATTAAATTTTAATCTAAGTAGACATCATGCATTGGGATTTACCATCCCAACTTAGCCCTTGGTCTCTCGCTTGCCAATGTATTCAAACCCATCGTTTTTCTTTATGCCTAGTTTCCATGTAGACTGCAAACTATTTCTCTTGCATCCTTCATTAGACCTTCATTCAACGCACTTTTTCATATTTCATATCTCCTCTAAGATCCTTTATTAGTGCCTATATTCTTTATTGGACACATATCAAGGCCCCTTTCTTAGTGCCTTGAGCTTTTTTTTAATTTTTCTCATTACAAAAAAAATTACTAATCCATTGTAAATAGGTATATTATCAGGCACTTGTATGTCAGAATCCATCTGATGACCATTTCATCTCATTAGCATATATTTAATCTATATTTTCCTTGATTGTATCTTTGACATCAATCACACATGTTGCTAGACTCTGATATTTTTAGAGTGACTAGAGTATGTGCACGATGATGTTTGATTAGTGGCTACATCCATTCTTACATATATTGGTTTGTGTACTTCTTGGTATTATTTTAGTTTATGATTAGGCTTTTGGTGCAATTTATATAGCCATGTTATGGACATATCACACCTTGAAGTTCTTCTTCATAGCTTGGTGACATTTGTTTAGTGACACCATATTTATGTTCACTTATCACCACTTCTATTAGATACATCAATATAGACATGCATTACTACCTTCTCCCATTTCAACATGGAGGGGGTGTTCAAGCAATGTTTCCTTGGTTTCATTTCACTACCTATTACTTTGGCATCCAATTTTTAATTTGAGTGATCCATGTACTCAACACTATTTTCTACATCACTTGGTAGTTGCAGCGACTCTACATCCATGCATTATGGTAATATGGATTGGAATCCATAGGGACACTTAGCTTCAACACTAATTCAGGGAGAGCCTATGACTTTCTTCCATCCTCTCATAGGGGTGAGTTTTTTCCTTTGAGTTTTCTCCTTCTCTCTTGTGCTTTAGGGGATCATTTTTTACATGGGTACCTTATTAGGCCTTATTATTTGGACCCATTATGTTTTAAATGTTTGTAGTTTGATTTCATACTAAGTTGTACTTAAGGGGGGGTGTTTCTAAGAAAAATGTTCTCACCCAAATTGGTTTTACCTTTGGTTCCCTTCCACACTTCTTCACTTTAAGTTTACTTAAGATCCTAATTATTTGCACATGTGATTAGCTCCTAATATTGTGTGCACATGTTCTTAGTGCACAATGGGTCCTTGTCACCCATTAGTGGGGGATAATGGCTAACCCACTAGTGGGAGGTACACATGTTTTTTCCACACTCTCCTCTTACTCCTGTATATGATTCACTTATGTTGTGTATTCAAAGTGAGGGAGGGAGATGGAGTTCTATGGACTCATTGTATTAATCTATTTTGTATAATATATAGTTTATCATGTTTTGTGTGCAATGCATTAATGTCATGGATGTGGTAATGCACTCTTGGAGAGATCTTGGGTGAGTTTTCATAACTCTATCAAAAGTATATGGTGATACTCACCACCCTCTTTCAATTTTTGGCTATATCAAATAGAGATTATTGATGGTAAGGCTTAAGCCTACAACCATTTACATGTCTTGGTAAAATGGTTCCCTGAAGAATTTCAAAAAAAATGTTCTTTGTAGTGAAATGTTATGGATGATATAAGGTCTCTTACATCAAATGTGTAGCTTGGTCATAAATTATCTAAATATATTATCATGTATTATGTTCTATGAGAAATTATTTAGATCACAGGTTGTGATCATTAAAAACTTTCTAAATCTGTTTGATGACTTCTTGTGTATAGTGCACTCTTTATCTATTTTCATCCATCCTTGTTAAATACATTAATTGTGCCTAAAGAAAATTGTGATATCCTAGTCACATGATCATTGTAATGTATAAAATAAGAACTATATCCTCCATTGGCCTGACTAATTATAATCCATAAACTAGTTGAAATGGAGTGAAACCTATCACACACTTGGAATTCATTCTGTATGCCTATAGGATTACAATAATTTGATCTTCCCAATCATCCCTTTACACATTGCATATTTTTTTGAGCATATTTATGATGCTGATTGATTCTTATGACTATCCATTAGCTCTTGGATGATATGTTATGATTTTGTGGTGCGAGATCATAAACACCTATGTTAGAGTCTTGATGGTGTTATTTATGAAATGTGTCCCTCTGTCACTAACCAACTTCAAAGGGCACCAAAATCTAGTTATAATATTATCATATATAAATTTGGATGCATCCTTAGCACTACAGCTCAGTGTTGCAATACTTTCCACCCATTAGTGAAGTAGTCCATCATAGTAATGATATACCTTGCATGATTTCACTTGATAATCAGATCTATTGGTCCTCTCAAGTTTATTTCACATGTTCAAAGGGTTTTTCAGCTAGCATAGGATTAAATATCATTTTATTTATTTGATTAGGCTTTCCCATCCTTTGATAAATGTCATAGTGTTTTGATACTCGGTGTGCATATTGAAATAAACTATGCCACCATAGGACACTTTGAAATATTTTCCTATTAGTGGATTATCTTACAAAATATCCACCTATGATTCCTTGGTGTTATTTTTGAAGAATCTATGGTCACTCCTGCTCTAAATCCATCCTACACAGTACACCATCTTTCCCCATTTTGTATATAAATCCATCAATAATGTTGAATGGAATAACTCTTGTGATTGACTTATTTTTTCCCTTTCCATATAGTGTGTAGGAAAAATTATTTATTAAAATAAATTATCTATGTATTCCATGTTCTCAAGAATCAAAGAGATGCAAAACAAATGATCATTCAAGGATTAATCTTGAAGTTTTTATCTATTACATATTTGTCTCAAGTGGTCTAGCCCCATTGTCCCTCCCAGGCTTCACATTGATTATAAAATGAAACTCCATCAACCATCGAGATATCTTGCCTCTTGGCATGGGATTATTTACTAGGTATTACAGATCTTGAGGATAAGTAAAGAATTCAAATGATGTTGCTAGAAGGTAGTGCCTAAACTTTTACATTAAAAATTCCATTTCCAAAGCTTTCCTTTGTAATTATATAATTTCTATAAATGGCTAAGTGTTTATGAATATAAAGTGAATAGGATGGTCACATCCTTCATCTCCTAGTAGTTCTAGAACAACTCTGATCATAATTATTAAGGCATCAACATGAAAGTGAAATGGTTTTCTCTAGCTAGAAAATATAAAACGGGATCTATTACTACTCTCTGAATGAGATCCACAAATGTTGTTTGAAACTTCTTAGTTTAGTAAAGCCTAGTATCTTTACACAATATCTTTTTGATAGGGTAGATATAGTTACATAACCTTTTATTAATTACATGTAATATCTTATATGCCCTAAAAATATCATACCTCTATATAACTTATAGGAGGTGGCATGCCCATAATTACTATGATTTTAGCCTGATCCAGCAAAATCCCATCACTACATACTATATGCCTTGAAAAAACACCAAAATATATGAAGAATAAGTACTTATTCATATTTAGCACAATATTCAAGCTTGACAACATTACAACATTAGTCGCAACTTTGATAGATGTTCCTTGAATAGAGAAAAATATCCCAATCATCTAAGTAAACTTCCAAGAAATCATAGATGAATTATTTAAATGTAGTGATTGATTCCTAGAGAACATATGAAAATTATTCAAACCAAACAACATTACTTTGTATGAAAAAGATCCCCATTTTGTTATAAATGTGGTTTTAAATTGATTTTTTGCTATAATTGGTATTTGGTGGTAGCCATTGAACCCATTTATAAATGAATACACTTCATGTCCTAAAATTGAATCCAAGACTTCATTTATGAATGATATTGGGAATGGATCATTAATATAGGCATAATTTAGTACATTAAAATCCCCACACTCTAATTTCTATAGATTTCTTAAGTTGTACCACCATTGGACTAACCTAGTCTACTTATTCCACTAGACATATAATGCTTATGTCTTGCATCCGATCTAGTTCAACTACTACCTTCAAATTCATTTTGGGATTTAACCTATATGGGTGTTTTTTCAAGGCCTCATGCACTTATTTAAATCTACGTGCATCTTTCTTAGGAAATGGTCTACTCCTTTCACTTCTATAAACTTACTTAAAAATACAACCTAGTAATATTGCAAGAGCTGTAATCCTTATGATACCTCATTCTATGTCTAGTAGTCAACCAAAGTTGTAAGATTTGGTGCATATTATATCCCAATATTCTCCACCAAATTATTTAATGTATCCTAATATATTTTGTTGGATCCACTTGGAATGGATACTTTCACCCTTCTCTACCCTTCTCACTCCTAAATATTTAGATTTTGTAACTGTTGATCTTCATTTTGGTTTTTGATTTTAGCTCTAGGCTCCTTCACTTCTTGATTTATCTCAAATAATCCCTTCAAATACAAGTCCTCAACACTATAATTAAATTCATCCTATTCCTCTCATCCATGATTTGATTAAATGGTTATATCATAAGTTATTCCCTCTTTTTATTTTCCTTATAGCTTTCCAAATCTACGTTCAAGTTCTTGGCTGGTTCATCCTATAAAGTGAAGTCTAGTGTACTATTAAGATATTCCACTCGACCATGGCATAATAAGATATTCAACTTACGTAGATCTTAGTATACCACAAGTTTCTCATCTTAAAAAAAAAATGTCTGAATAAAGTCTTGTTGGAGTTGTGGCCAATTTTTAGCCTCCCTTATATATTCTTGATGCATGTAACAATCTATTGGGAGTACAACCAATGTATACCTTAATACATGTACCCAACATTTAGGTTATATACCTTGTTTAGAACAAACATATACACACCTATGGATATGAATCTTTGGACATTTACCTTATTAAAAAAATGGCCAATGTTCATAGACTATTGTTGGTATTTAGAATCACACTTGTAATAACTTGAAAGCCTTATCCCATTACAAACTGATTTATTCTATACACTTCCCACCAAGTTGTAGTAGTTATATTTAGTGAATATTTTAGTGCAGTCACCCTCTAGTCTATATTGGATACATGATGTTCATGACTGAAGGTGAATGGATCCAAGTTATCAGTTGAAAAATAGTGAGGAAATTAGCATTCTATAGTAAAATCCATGTGCATCAGATGTACCTCATGATCTCCTCTTATCTAGTTCAACAATGTGGATGTTTGAATCACCACTTATTTAATATGTTATATCCCATGGTAAAATATATTATTTTGAAGACTTAATATAGTCCATATATATCACACCTCTTATGTACCAAAAACTAACTTTAGACCTGGTTGATGATCGCACTAATGGTGAATTACAGTCTTCTATTTATAACTATGAAACTCATGCCTTAATTATCAAAGTGCTAGAAAATATCTATTCATTTTGTTGTGGCTACTATTTAGGCTTATTTTATGGATGGAGAAATTGATATTCTACATCTCATAACATATTGGGCCTAGATTCTATGCCCACCTTGAACTAACTATTATGCCCATAGGCAAAGGACAAATTTGAATCCTTAAGTATAATATATGTTTTTCTCTCATTTTTATTTAGGGGAATAATGACAATTTTATCCCCTTGGTGCTCCTCTATATTATTAATTACTATATTAGTGGTCATCTGACCATCAAAAGCCCACTTATTACCAATCAACATTGGGTAATGAATTTTGTTAGTCTTCATATCACTTCAAAATATACTCCCAAGTTTAGGTTCAAAACTTTTATTTCCACATCCTCAAGTTGACCAATAGGTTATACCATCCCATAGTCTATGAGGTTTAACGTTACTAGATTATAGATAAATGTTGGTCATCCAATAACTTCCCATGTAGATCAAGGGATCATATGAATTATGATTCCAAAGTCAAACACAAAATTTGGTACTTCATACCATACTAACTAAATATCAATACATGAGTCCACATCTTAGGGATTCTTAGTTTTCACATACCATAATACCTTGTCAGTGTGATGTTGACCCCTTTATACACACTCTAATAAGTTATGCAGAAGGTTTGTAATATTATATGATATGTATTCATTTCACAAAGTACTTAAGAGTTTGATAAGTTTGGTCAAGGTAATAACTACCCCATATGATATCATGATAACATTATTTTTCCATACATCTACACATCAATGGTTGGGGTATCGCCCGTTGACACAACCTGATGTTGAATGTTATTTAGAACCTAAGCTACTTTGTACATCAAATCAATTTATATCATATAATTAATGTATTTATCATGTTGAACCTTTCTAATTATGTATTCCTATGGCATTTATAAATGAGGTAATCCCTTCTCTACATATTGATATCATGTAACTTATATAAATGCAAGATATTTAGGGTGTAAATTGATCAAGTTTACATTTAGCAAAGGCTTCTATTTTCTTTGATTTTCTAAAGTTGGGTATTCTTTAGTGTGGTGTTATTATGGAACTCTATAATATACGTAATAAATTTTCATCTGTATATTAATTGTGTAATTTCATGTGAAGTGGTTATACTCCCAGCATAAATAAAATATAATTGGTGGACCTATCATTTGTTCATCTTACCTATGATTTCCTCCTTGATATACACCTTGATAGCCTCATCTATTCAATGTTGCCTTTATTAGAAGCCCCATCATGACTTTTGTGGACCCTCACATCCTCCTTGCATCTAAGGAGAAGCCCAAAAATTTTGTATTTTCCCATCATATTCCCCATACATTCTTTGAGGAAAAGATGGAGACCATCCTGATTGTTATTGTTGAGGTGACATAGAATTCCAAGGTTACTGATATTGTAGATAAGGGGGTATCCATTCCTTATGGTACTAAGGAGACTAAGGAACCTATAGTTTCCAACCTATGAGATCCTATGGTTGGTAGTGAGTTGATATTGGCTCCCGTATAAGAAAAGTCTATGTCACATAAGTCATGTCTATATTTGGGCTTGGGATTCCTAGCTTCAGAAAGGGAATCTGTTGTGATGCAATTGTGAAGACATTATTGGTGACATATTCATTTAATTATTGGAGTATACATAAATTATTATCATCATGATTATGTGACTTGTAAAATTTAAAATACAAAGTCTAAAGTTATTGAATGTACTATTATATTAAATTACATTTTTTAGTTGCATGCTCTACTACATGACACATTTTGTAGAATTGTGTCTTAACTTTTATGTAGTCATTTCAATGGTTACCATATTTTCCATATTCCATACACCAAAGGACTAACTTGGTATTTTTTATTTCATGTAGCTCTTCAATCTTGCATAATACAACATATATCATTGTATTAGTTTTCACAGTGGGTTTTGGGACATCTCCTTAATCCTCTATTTGTTTCACATGAATTGCAAATACCCAAGCATCCACCTTATTATCACACTATTTTTTAATAATTCAAAACTTAATCTTAGGTCACATTCATTATATAAACCATGTAGTCTTATCTTTATTAACATAAAGTCTACTCTATTCATTACATCAAAAAATCTATGATCATAATCCCACAATGATTAACCAGCTTTTTGTCAGATCTCTTTTATCTCTTGGATTATTTGACTCACATATTTTTAAATTTTTTAATTCACCTATAAAATGGTTTTTAACATCATTAAAACTTAGTTTAGATACATCTATTTTGTATATGAACTCCACATATTGTCCTATTAAAGATCCTATGAGATCACACGTATTCACATCATCTGTAGTTACATTTTTGATCTGCTATTTCATTTCATAAGTTATTAGATACTAATAAGGGTTAATAGACCCATCATAAGGTTTTAAGGTGATAAAAAATACTAGATTAATATCCATGCATATAGTGGTAATGCTTAAAACTAATAGCAGTGGTGAACTAGACTTTGATAATGTCTCAAGATTACTTGGGACCTGAAATCCTACCTCAATCAATTTCTTCCTATCTAACTCTTTCATGGTGTCTACACTATACTTATGAAATTTATCTACAAAAGAGTTGAACCATGCACTATCTCTACTATTTTTTATATTTTTCTTCTTTATGATGATAAACTAAGCATATGGGATTTGTACCCTTAAAATAAATGATCCATGTCTATGACTTTTGTTGCAATAGAACTGAACTTGATTTAATTTTTTGAATCTACATAACTTCTTCAAAATATTTTTATTTTTATTAACCAAAAAATATCCTCCCTTCTAGTTGTGATCTAAAACTACCTTCTAAACAATCTACTTTCTCCTCTTCTTTCTTTCCACTTTCTTTCATTTCCTTAACATTTCTATCTATCTTTGTGCTCTCATATGTGCCTTATATTCTCTTAGACCCTATCCTTTCCTTATCCTCATATTTTACATCTTATATTTCTCTCCTATGATCTCCCATTCCTTCACTATCTTCTACACTATCTACTCTAATTCTAATCACAACTATATTATAATTATTATGTTTATTCCATTTTTTATGTTGTCACAAGTCTCATTTTAACCCTAGAGTTAAATTTTCACTATGCTTATATTCATCCTCCATATTTTGGGTACAAGTTAAACCTTCCTTTATTAGTTCCTCATCATTTAATTCATTATCACACACATGCCCATAATGCCCTAAGCAACTACTCCATATTGGTAGGAATAGGCACCGTGGCCTTTTATACAACCAACATTTTGACAAGAGTAGTTAGTCACTACATAAAATTTCCTCTAATTCCTCTCACAAACAAATCTTATATAGCCTTAAATGTAATATAACATTATAAAATAAATTTAGTGATGTACCCATCAATGGTAGGTTTTACACAATGATTTATTTCATGAGTCTAGTTAGTATCCAACTTCCATATTTTTTCTAGTATCTCTTCCATCCAAACCAAGAATTATATTTTTCTTGACTAAAAAAGAGTAGTATTAGAGTCTTCATAACCACATAGGTAGTATCCCTGATAATTCATACCAAAAGATCTCATATATTTTTCCATATATATGTTCATGAATAGATTCTTACTTAGAGCTCCCTATTATTTTTTTCTTCCTCTTCTGTGAAATTGTGAATTTTTTCATCAAGCCATTATTTTGGGTCTTTCTATCCTGATAACCATCTCAACATGTTTTAATATTCCATGCTTACCACACCATTGTTAGTAGAGGTTCCTAAAAAACCCATAAAAACATGCTAACTTATGTTTATAAATGAAGAAATAAATATGACAAGAATGTAGTCATATATACAAAATAAGTAAATTATTTTCTTTGATTCAAGATTATATATTTATTTAGGAAGCATAGTTGGAAAAATATAGAACATTAATTATTACTAATAAATAATTAATCAAATTTATTCAAAATAGAACATTCACTATCCATAAAATAAGGATAAAAGGTAATTGGGAAACCATCATCAAATCTCTCTATTGATCTCTATATATTCATAACTCCATTCTATTATAATAAATCACTATTTATAGAATTTTACAATACATTATTGCTTTACATTCAATATTTTTGATTTGGGCGTGAATGAGTCATTTTGTATTCCATAGACTATTAAGATACATGCATAGGCTGAAAACATACAAAATTTAATATGTTATACCAGCTGATATATATCATGCACTTGCCCTTCATCTACACTCTATAATTTAGGAGTTCTATTATATTATCAACATATGTATGACACCTAAATCAAGTCATAGGTACTTGATAATGTTAATTCTTGACACATCCTAAACCATTCAAATTATGCCTAAATACATGAATCTTATTCATCATTCCTTTGAGCCAGTTATCTATATGTTAACTTGACCCTTAGTTAGCTATCACTAATACATAGACATTTCAAAGTTAATACTCAAACTTACAATTGCATTTGATTTTGAGAGACAGGTCCATTATTGAAAACTTGTTGACTTGGAACAATGTTGACCATGCACAAAACAATGACCAATTTGAAATATTCTTTTGGGTCTTGCCTATCAAAAGGTTTTACTATATAATAAAATCAAAACCTAATTTCAAAGGGACTTGGTTCCTATCTTGGCACTATTTATTAAGCACATACACACTAGTAAACATAAAGAAAATCTTCTATGTTCTTCCCAAATTTAAGATCATTCACAAGGTGATTTCATAAGCCAAGTCTAAAGCATCTCAAATCAAATCAACAATTATCATTGTCAAATCTCAAAGCCAAATTTATAGATGCATACATATAGTCAAGGATAATAATTACAAAGTCAATTTAAGTGGGATAATTACATGTGTATTTATTATTAGGTTGTGGATCTAAAAGCTTCACTGATGCAAACAGAGGAGGAGGTTTTAGGAAGGTTGCTGAGTGTTACAGATGTCGACGTCGGTCAGGCCAACCGACATCGGCAGGATCAGACAAGAAGGCAACTGACATCGGTTAGAAGTCGACCAGCGTCGGCACCCCCAGGTAGACAGGGACCGATGTTGGTCACCTATGTGGTTTGAGCTACGAGTGTTTTACGGGTAGTTAGCTAATGAACCAAGTGTTTGCATGTCAAGAGCCAAATTTAGACTACAAGCTGTGGATCTAATTATTGTAATTAGGTGTCTAATTATTGTTTGCATGAGATCTATTTAAGAGACTCATTGGTTGTATTGTAAACTTGTGCTAGAGAGTAAGAGAGCAATAATATAAGCTCCTTCAAAGAGAGGAGAGCAATGGTGTGTTCCTCCTAGTGCCACAGTACCAAGTGTGGGTGCTGGATTAGAGAATTAGCAAGGTTCTTCATGTATGTATGATCTTGGTCATCAGGTGAGCATGGCTACTTTAGGAGATCTACATGGTAAGTAAGATCATTGATCTGTAGGTGTATGTGTGTGCAAGGTTAAGGTTCACAAGTGTGCAGAACCAGATTGATTTACAGGTGTGCAAGATCAGATAGGACAACAACACAACAGGGAACAAGATCAGGTGGGATCTACTTGGAGTACAGTGGGTACTCATAGAGAGCAAAGAGGAAGGCAAGGAAGATCCTTCCATAAGTAAGATCAGATTGAGTTACAGGTTGTTACAAGTTTAGGGGAGATCTACTTGAAGTATGATTGTGTACTTGTGGAGTGCGTGGAGCACTTGTGGTGTGCGTGGAGCACAGGTGTACTGGTAGTAGTGGATACTGGCTGGTTGGAGGTGAACACCAACTCTGTGTTTGAGTTGGGTGTTGGGACCTAAGAGAGAGAACTTTGAGGGAAGATTTCCTGTTTATGCCCTAGAGGTGTGGGAGCCCTAGAGGTGTGTAAGGAAGAAGAACAGTGGCAGCCTTCTTTGTTGTATTTCCTTCTGAAAGAGTTTTAATACAAGTTATGTATTGTCTCTCATATCATGTGTTATTTTTGAATTCTAGTTACTTGTGTATTCTGGTTAATTTCCGAATGTTAAGTTGCTTGGTAATCAATTGTGTGCTTTCGTTATTTATCCCAACACGTGGTATCAGAGCTAAGGTTGTAGGGAGCAAGTTTTGTGTTTGGTTACAGGTCACTCTCAGGGGTTTTTAATTGAGTGGGAGTAGAGCAATGGCAAAAAAAAGTAAGCTAAGAATGGAGGAGTTGAAAAGCACAGATGGTCACTTATAATCCTATGGAAAGAAAGAGCAGGTAAAAGAATATTGTTGGTTGGTAGCAGATCAACATGAAGGAACTGAAGATGCATATGTTGCAGGTGTTGTTGCACAAGATGCTCTAGGAGGTTTCCTGGATAAAGTTGAATCTTGGATAATAGATTTTGTTACCTCTTTCCATGCAGCCCCAGGGAGAGGAGCTGGTGAGCCTTGCCAAACAATTGGCAAAGGGGAAGTGAAGTTGAAATTGCAGGCAGCCAACACATGGGTGTTGAATGAGGTCATGCAGGTCCCAGGTTTGGAGATGTGGCTAATTTATTTAGAAAATTTGGGTGATGAGAGATGCACAAGAACTCTCACAGTGGATACACTTGAATTAGCTGGTGGTAAGAAAACATGTACTCTTTATCTACTTGTTTATATTACTGATTCTTCTTCTGTTGTGGAGACGTGACTTTGTAGGCTTGGTCACATGAGCAAGAAGGAGATCCATGTTCTTAAGAGGAAGACTGATATATTTGATAGGCTTAAGAACTAGAAAGCCTTGGTGTTTATGGAGGAGATGGCAGACAGAGACCAGTGGATGGGGCTGGATACTTTTGAGCAAGGTAGTTTGGACATGGGTTTTGATTCAAAGGAGCTCACGGGTAAAAAGTCATCACTCACAGGCAAACATAGGTACCAACATTGGTAGGAGGATTGATGTCAGTAGTAGGTAAGACCAACGTCTATTAGGAGGACCGACATCGGCAACAGGAGACACTGACATCGACAGGGTTGGTAGTCAGGGATAGGTGCATGGGAACCGACATCGATCGGATGCAGACTGTGTAGTGACCGAGGTCGGTCACTGTAATGGATTTTGGGTGGACAGCAAGCTGTCAAGGAGTCTCAAACACCCATATGGAAGACTAAAGTGGTAAGTAAGCCTCAAATTCATTGTTCCTCTTCTTTATACTAGTTGCTGACTGCAGAGCAAGAAGGATCCAGGAAACAGTGGGAGCATGGCATGGAGAGAATGTAGAACCAAGCAGGAGATTCGGTAGGGTTGCCAGCCGGTATGAAAGCATAGAGATGAATGGATACCTTAGTTGAAGAATAGAGAGAATGGACACGTGAGACGAAAGGCTAGGTCATATGGTCTTGAGGAAGCTGCAAGACAGTGGTACAGGTTTGACAGGTGGATGACAAAGCATGGCTTTAGTCAACGTCAGGGTAACTACTATGGTTTGTCTTACTAGGGGGATGATGGTCATGACATTATCCTATTACTGTATGTGGATGGTATGTTTGCTAGCAGGTTTGTACATATAGGGTTTTGCTGAGCTAAGGGTAAGATTAGTTTAGTGGTTTGCTATGAAGAATTTGGAGCAGCAAAATTCTTTGGCATGGGAGACATGGGAGATCATAGGTTGATTTTGTCTCCAGTGGGAGCTAATGTGAATCAGGTGTTGGCAAGGTTCAGGATGTAGAATTGGAGCACACCAAGGGCTAGATAGTTTAGTGTCCAAAATCACATGAGGTTTGGTATAGACCTGAGTTTGCCCAAGCAGTGGGTGTTGTCAGAGAGTTAGGGGCCAATTCGGGGAAGTGGGTTCTTAGGTATTTGAGAGGGACCAATAGTAGGTATACATGCAAGGTCAGGACTTCACTACATGGGATTGTAGGTTCAGATGTGGTAGGGTACTCAGATGATAGGAGGTGCACCACAGGTTGTGTGGTGGGTGGTCTTCAGGGTTGAACTTGAAGAGGGATACAAGCCAAGAAATAGATTAGATAGAGTACAAGTACAGGTATAGTGCAGCTATTTATCTCCAAGAGGGAGATTGTTAGGTTGTGGAGCTAAAATCTTCACTGATGTAAATAGAGGAGGAGGTTTCAAGAAGGTTGTTGAGTGTTACAGACGCTGACATCGGTCAGGCCAATCGACGTTGGCAGGATCAGACAAGAAGACAACTGATGTCGGTCAGAAGTCAGCTGGCGTTGGCACCCCCCAGGCAAATAGGGACCGACGTCAGTCACCTATGTGGTTTGAGTTGCAAGTGTTTTATGGGTAGTTAGCTAACGAACCAAGTGTTTGCATGTCAAGAGCCAAATTTAGACTAGAAGCTGTGGATCTAATTATTGTAATTAGGTATCTAATTATTGTTTGCATGAGATCTATTTAAGAGACTCATTGGTTGTATTGTAAACTTGTGCTAGAGAGTAAGAGAGCAATAATATAAGCTCCTTCAGAGAGAGGAGAGAAATGGTGTGTTCCTCCTAGTGCCACAGTACCAAGTGTGGGTGCTGGATTGGAGAATTAGCAGGATTCTTCATGTATGTATGATCTTGGTCATCAGGTGAGCATGGCTACTTTAGGAGATATACATGGTAAGTAAGATCATTGATCTGCATGTGTATGTGTGTGCAAGGTCAAGGTTCACAAGTGTGTAGAACTAGATTGATTTGCAGGTGTCCAAGATCAGATAGGATAGCAACACAACAGGGAGCAGGATCAGGTGGGATCTACTTGGAGTACAGTGGGTACTCATAGAGAGCAAAGAGGAAGGCAAGGAAGATCCTTCCATAAGTAAGATCAGATTGAGTTTCAGGTTGTTTTAGGTTCAAGGGAGATCTACTTGAAGTATGATTGTGTACTTGTGGAGTGTGTGGAGCACTTGTGGTGTGCGTGGAGCACAGGTGTACTGGCAGTAGTGGATACTGGCTGGTTGGAGGTGAACACCAACTCTGTGTTTGAGTTGGGTGTTGGGACCTAAGAGAGAGAGCTTTGAGGGAAGATTTACTATTTATGACCTAGAGGTGTGGGAGCCCTAGAGGTGTGTAAGGAAGAAGAGTAGTGGCAGCCTTCTTTGTTGTATTTCTTTTTGAAAGAGTTTTAATACAAGTTGTGTATTGTCTCTCATATCATGTGTTATTTCTGAATTCTAGTTACTTGTGTATTCTGGTTAATTTCCACATGTTAAGTTGCTTGGTAATCAATTGTGTGCTTCTATTATTTATCCCAACATTTATTCCCTCCTTGGATAATCTAGATATGTAAACACTAGTCAATCATCAAGGGGGTGATTGGGGCCAACTCAACCTATTAAACTCCCACTCTCTTTTTATAGGTTTTTAGCTCTCACAAAATTCCTTAGGGTTTCCAAAGTAAAGAGAATGAAAATAACAAATTCTATGTAGTAAAATAGAATCAAATCATCTTAACCTATTCAATAGACATATACATAAAAGGCAGGGTAGTTATAGTTTTGTTAAAGTCAACATAGACAAGTTTGTAGCCAATAAACATGTATAGCCTATGCTGCTATATTGAGAGGGTAGTCTTGTCCAAGAATATCCTTATATTCTACCTCTGATTATGTATAGTCATAATCTTGTATTTTTTTAATTTTCACTGTCAAACATCAAAAACAATCATCCATGAATCCAAATCTAGGCTAACTTAATTTCTTTATAGTGTTTTCTAAAAATAGCATATTTATATATTTAGCAAATTATAGTCAAAATTGTTAATAAATATATATCTTTAGCTTTATGATCATTCAAAAATTTATACCTATTCGAGAACATTTACATTATTAAATAAAAAATAAGTTAAAACATATTGGTGGACCTGTACATTTTTTCAAATGTTTTTTTTTTGTTCCAAGGTTTCAACTAAATTCATGATTCCTAGACACTAAAAATAAATTTGATCTTTATTTACTAGATTCATATTGAATTCCTATTTTTTTCTTGCAAAAATATATTCACTTTTATGGGCTTTTAATTTTTTGTTTCTCTTTTTTCCTTGTTTTCTATAATTATGTTACAATAGTTGTAAAATTCATAAGATCTATCATTTTGGGCAAAGTGGCCTTCATTTTTATCTGAGTTAAGGTGTGAAGGTTAATAATTTAATAATCAAGCCATTAGACAACACAATATACTAATTTTATTTTATACTTACCTCACGATATATCATAAACCCCTAGGAGTTTGGTTTTCAATCATACAAAGCCTTTTCACCATTTATTTTTGTAGTGCATTGGTAAGTGGTTAGTCCTAGAAAGTTACCCTCAACATATCTAAAACATGGGATAGTGTGGCTATAAGATGATGTAATTCTCCATAGTTAGTGACCCTTTGGGATTTATTCACTATTTATGCTTGGGATCAATATATATGAGAGCTTAAAAATCAAGCACACTATGTATAGTTACACACCTAATCCATTTTCAAAATTTAAAGTTTCAAAACCAAATCATGACAATAATGAATGAATTTTGTTTATATATTTTGAAGTTAAACATTACGTTCTATGTTACTTTCTAAGGTGTTATTTAGATTCAATATATATTATCATTAATTAAACTCAAATATCATAAAAAAGATAAAATGAATAATGTACAATCTCAAACATTTCTCAATTCATACTATTATAATATTAAATTCAAGTTACTACATGTCACCACAAGGTGATAAGAGGCATGCATGACTCATTTTTTCCCTCATATTCCAATTATTCATCCATGGATTATATTAGGTTCTACTATTCATGTTGTCAACAATAGACAAGGATGGATACCTCATTTGTCATGATAGAATGAAGGTGGAAAAAATTACCTCCTTAATGCCCTCAACCTCCCATAAGGTAGGTCTATTGACCTAAAGATTATGATATCATTGATCAACTAAAAAATACTCATGCTAAGATTTCAATGTAAGAGTTGCTCCAAACAAGGCCTATTTATAAAGATTTTCTTTATGAATCATTACATAATAAAATTTTACCTAATAACACAAAACCAAATTATGTTGATTCTATCATTAATAATTTATTCCACACAAAGGAAAGTATCTATTTTGAAAAGGACTTACTCCTAAGAATATCATAGATCAACATCTCCCCTTACATATCCAAGTTTATATGCACAACAAAGTTTCCAAAAGTGTTCTTGTAGATAATGTATTAGGATTAAATAATTGTAATGTCTATTTTTTTATTATGATGGGTATAAGTACATAAGATCTTAATTATTTAGATATGAACATTTAAGAATTTGATAATACTCTACAAAAATGTACTCAAACAACTACATTGAAATTAATCGTGGGCTTCCATATGATAGCTACAATTTTTTAGGTCATACCTAATTAACCTAATTATAATATTATTTTAGGAAGACCATGGAGAGAAAATTGAAGAGGCTAATATATTTTAAAAGGTATTAAGGTCTCTATCCATAAAGTTTGATCCAAAAGTATCTGCTATAGAAGAAAGTCATGATCTTACTTAATTGAAGATGGTCAATTACATGACACCCTTACTACCTATGAGATGAGAGTAAATGATGATATACCACCAAAGAAGGAAGCAAAATTTAAGATAGAAATGAAGATAAATAAGAAGTTCCAATGTAAGAAACCCATGAAGGATGACATTTTTTATATAAATGAGGATGAACTAATTACTTTGATTACTAAGAAATTGAACACAGGCTCAGGGAAGTATAAGGGTAAACTACCCTTCAAATGTTTCAAATATGTGGAGATAGGACATTTTGCTCATAAGTTTCCTCATAATCATGAGAATAATGATGATGAAGAGCATGGTGAAGGCCAAGATTAAACCAAGAAGACATATAGAAAGAAAGGTTTTAGAAAGTATAACAACAAGAAGTCCTTCAAGAACAAGAACAATCTCTACACCAAAGAAGATTGCAACTCATCAAATGAGAGTAAAGATAGTGACTTTGAATATGATAATGAAGATGATTGTCCTTTTGAAAATAAATATTATTCATGACTGAGGAAGGAAGTTGTTCACATCAAAAAGAGTCTACTTGGAGTGATTCAAATGATGATGAAGATGAGGTGGACTATGAGACTATATTAAAAAATGATCCTGAAGAACTAAAGATTGAGAAGAATATCAATAACAATATGAAATATAAACTCAAGGAATATGAGGATTAATTCAGTGTGTTTGAAGTAAAAGTGAATGAAGACACCAAGGATCATGAAGATATGGTCAAGCATATCAGTTGTCAATTGGAAATTCTATCTACAAGTCTGAAAGCCAAAGAAGATGAATGTTCAAGGTATGTAATTAAATATGAGTTAGAGAAGACATATATTAAGGTGAAGTCATTAATGAGATTTGAAAAGAGCTCAAGTGATCTAGACAATATTCTGAATAGTCAAAAGCATGCTAGTGATAGAAATGGTCTTGGATATAAAGAAGAACAAAAGAATGTAACTCAAGACAAGATGAATACTAATGTAAACAAGGACAATCATAATTTGAATATAAATCATTGGACAAGGAATGAAGGTGTTGGTATAATGAAGATAAATCAGATCATACAACCAAATGCCCTGATGTATACATGTTTCAATGGCTATTATTTCACATGTAATCACTTTGGGAATAAAGCTAGAGAATACAAGAGACCTGTTAGAAATGATTTTTCATGGAACTATGATGGGGTTCATCAGTCAAAAGGTGTGAAAAAAATTTAAGTTCTTCAATTATCTTGATGTGGGACACTTTGAAAACCATTGTCCACATAAGGCTAGACAAGGTGAGTCCTCTTCAAAAAGAGGAGGTTGTTTCATTTGTCATGACATATGACACATTGAAAGCTTCTATCCAAACAAGGTAAGACAAACTATGTTCCCATTAATGAGTATGGTTGGTTACAACTATGAACAAATAGGTCACATTTCTAGATTATACAAGCAAATCCCTACAAGTTAGATAGGTTCAATCAGGTTCTTAGAGTGCAAGAAAGAAGGCAAGTTAACTCATGTAGACCAAATGTGGTAAGTGTAAGTCATAATGAATTTTTAAGTCCAAATAATGTATTTGTTGTGGTGAAGAAAGCTATAAAACTTGAAAAGTACCAATAGGTCTCATTGTCTGCTCATGTTGAAAATGAAGAGACCAAGTTCAAAGAGAAGATTAAGGTGGTCGTTGAGGCCAGTTCTAAGGTGAGTATGGATCCAAGTGAACATATTGATGTTGTTGAGAAAGTATCATTCAAAGAACATCAATTTTCAGTATTTAGTGATGAGATTACAAGCTACAAGGAAGATTATATAGATGAAAAGGTATGCCATGAATCTATGTTTTCTCCATGTATTATCAATCTAATCATATAAGAGAAGGAGAATGCTGTAGTGGTTGAGCATGTTGCTTATCTTAAGCCTGAGAAGAAGAAGAAGAAATATGAGTATCAAATGACCAAGGAGGAGAAAGAATATGAGGAGTTGTGGGCAACTCCTAATTTCACATTGTTCTAGGACATTGTGAAGTAGGATTTCTCAACTTATGCTTCTTATGAGACATATTTACTATGAAAAAGCAAGTTTGAGTGCTCAATATTATAATGCCAATATGTATAGAGACTTGTGTCAATTATAGAAGGTCTTTGGTTAATGGGACATAATAAAATCATGAGCTTATTCTATAGATTTGTGAAGGAGCTATTGTGTAGGGTCAAAATGGGAGTTTCCAGATGGCATAATGAGACTGATGAAATGCCAAGAAGGTTTTGATGCTCAGAAAGGTCTATACACTTCTTTGTGATGTGTTCTAGGTTATTTTATTTTGTAATGATCCTATTTATGCCAAATGAATATTTTTGAGTGATCTTGGTTTTCTCAGTATCTGGACTAATGAAAAGCAAGCCTAAAATGGGTTATAGGAAGTCAATGTTCCTAATGGTATGGAGGATAATTTTTTTGGTCCAAAAGTGTGTGATGGTTGTCTCCAGGTGTGTAAAAAGTTTTAGAATTGTGATTTGACTAGAAGGAGGTTTATGGACCTTGTTTGTTTTGAGATTCTAGGGTTTTAGGTTCTACTAGAAAATTCATCTGGCTTATGAGTTGAGGTTTGAGGCTTATTAATAAGTTGAATGGGCCAAATGGGTTTTCAAAACAATCTTCATAGAGATCTAAAGGTTTGTTTATTCAAGATATTCAAATTTTTATCAAGAAGGTGGCCTAATTAGATAGTAGGTTTGTGAAGGAAGTATGTTACATAGAATGATATTTGTGATGCAAATTAGTGTGATTAAGGGCTATATGAGAGTGCTCTAGATATGGAGTTTTAGGTTTTGAATTTGTGTCTATACAAAGTTGTGGGATCTACAAGTTCTAGGTAGGGCTACAAGGAGGCTAGATAGGTCTAGTGTAAAGAAGAGTTCCTTTTGATCAAATTGTCAAAAAGAGCAAGGCATAAGTATTTAAAGGTGAGTTCTCAAGTTTTTTTATGCATATTTCCTATTTGATGAGTGTCATGAAGTTTTTTTGGTGGTCCTTAAGGTGGCTTGAGAGAAGAGGCTAGTAAGATGATGTGGTGATTCTTCATGGTGTATGAAGATCTAAAGATGATCAAGATGTGAAATGGATCAAAAATATTAGGGGGAATCCCTCTCAAATATTTATTGGTGAGTTCCATCAGATTTTAGTATCTTTTGTGTGGTCTTTCTTTATTGGTTTTAGTGCTTGGTTGAAGAGAGTGTCGACATGGAGCAAGAGGAAGTTGTCAAGGCAAGAAGAGGTATGATCAAGGTAAGGGGGAGTTTGTATCATATTTATAAAGAGGTCCTCTCTTGATGGTGGTATTTTTATGTCCTCAAGATAAGTTGGTGCCCACTTTATCATTGTGTCAAAGGGGGATAAAGTTCCTATTGTGAGAGTGTTTGAAGAGAGAAGAAAGGTGAGATGTATTTTTATGGGTGTTGAAATTAATGACAAAGAAGGAGATCATTGGAGAGTTGTAAATTATATCATGATGGTGTCATGGACGTGTCTTTGTGAGTGGATGAAGTTCCTTGATAGTCTGAGTGACAATGATAAAGTGTGTAATGTACTTGTCCTAGTATGCTTGAAGGAGGCTTGGTTGATCTTTAGTTTGGCATGGTTAAAGATGATTAGGGATGAATATGATGATTTGAGGATGTGAAATAGGTATATAACATGTTTTTTAATATTTTATTACTTATGTGCATGAGTGTATTTAATTTGGTTGATCATTGTTTTCATTTAGACATTTTGGGTATAGTGGTAGAAAATTTGAGTAGGCAATTTGCTGACATCACCATTTCCATGTGTAGATGAGTCAGGGGGATTTGGTCATATGGTTGTAATAAATTTTTTACCTAGATATTATTTTATAAATCTTAGGTCATGTGACTAAGCACGACAAAACATATGCATGTTCAAAGTTAGGCTTCTCGGTAGTTTGACAGTGTTTTCCCATATTTAACCAAATTTGCAATGTGGCAAGAAAAGTTGAGTAGGATTTTAGATGGTATTATATTTAACACATGTGAAGTTGTGAGGAGAAAATGATCATATGGTTTTTTTTATTTTTGTTCCTAGTTTATATTCACTAAATTTTAGATCATGCGATGAAGCACAACATAAGATATGCAAGTGCAAAGTTGGGCTCCTAAGTAGTTTGATAGTGTTTTCTCATACTTAGCTAAATTTGTACGAGGTAAGAAAGAACTGAGTAAGAAGTTTGGTGATGACATATTTCACATGTGAAGGTGTGAGGATAAAATGATCATATGGGTTTATTCAATTTTGTGCTTATTTAATTTGTACTAAGTTTTAGGTCATGTGTTGAAGCACATCAAAAGATATACATATACAAAGTTAGCCTTCTAGATAGTTATTGACATAGTTGTCCCTATGGTAGAGAAAATATGAATGAGTAGATTAATGAATTTATATCTCACACATGTAAAGTTTTGTCTCTAAATCTTTCACCCTAGAAGAGGGCTATTTAAGCCTTCTCTAGATTTGGGTAATGTTGGGACATTTCCAGGCCTGTGAGTGTGCCTATAAGTGGAATTGAACCTTGAAGTCGAAAGGGATAGCTCCTTGTATTAGATTTTTGTGAAATAAAACTACTAAACTAGTTTGTATGAGTGAAAAGAGTTAGAAGTTAGCATAAATGAAAATCCTAGTCTAAAATGGTAATATACCAAGAATTAGTATCCACATGTATTCCCTATACTTATGCACAATAAAATAGAATATAGTATATACCTCAAGCTCTAGAAGATTCCAACATAAGTATTTAAATGTAGAGATAAAATAAATGAAATCACATAAGTTAAGTAACTGGAAAGACAACCTGTATAGTCTATAAAAGGGTTACATATGTGTAAAATCTCATATAGATATAATGCACTCTACATGACCCATTGGATCAACTCTTTACTAAAAAGAATGAAGGATAGAGAATAGAAGGATAAAACATCACTTGATATCACTCTATGTCTCTTTCATACCTAGGAAAATTCCTATAGCTTAGAAAGAAAACATACTTATGCTTCTTTACTCAAAGGTAAGAAAATGGAAGAACATTCTAGTAGGGCTTCACCATACTATTTGTGGATGATAAAACAAGAGCCCAAGGGTCCTATTTATAAAAAAAGAGGGAGATAAGAAAGAGCTCTTAGGTTCCAAAATAGAAGTCTCCAAAATGGTTTGCCATTGCCATCCTAGTGAAATTTATTCTAACTATTTTTTCATTCAGTTGGAGTTTGTTTTTCTCTTTGATTCACCCTCTTGAAATGACCAAGATTGTTGCAAAACCAATGGTGAGATGAACCTCCATAAGAAATATCTCAAATCACTTCTACGAACCTTAGATTCTTCCTAAAAGCTTCTATGTTTTGCACTGTAGACCCATTTAGGCCTTCTAAATGGATTTACTTATAAAACCTATAAGTCAAGCATGTTGGGAAACCCAATTTTCACTATCCTTGCTCTTTCAATTTTTTTGATTGCTTCTACTTTTAAAAGCCATAAGCAAAGCTATTTTGAAAACCCAATTTTGATTTACTTAAGAGCCTCTCAGGTTTTATGAATGGCTTTACCCTTTGCTTGCTCCTTCAGGTTCTTTGATTGCTTCTACTTATAAAAGTCATAAGTCAAGCATGTTGGGAAACCTAATTTGCACTATATAGTCATTCAGGTTTTCCCAGTGACTTCACTTCTTGATTGAAGACTTTGGGCATGGAATTTGACATCCTATATCACATCACCAAGTTACACCCCAATGACTAGTTAGCCACCCTAAATTTGATGTTTTATGGCACATCATGTCTTTTAATCCCAATGGCTAGTTGGCTGCATCAAATTTGACATCTTGAAACACATCATGGGAATCCATTTGGGTCAAGAAATTTTCCCAAATTAATTCCTTTAGATAATTTGTTTGAAGGAATTCTTTTAGGAATTTTAGCTTCCAGGCAATGGCTAGTTCCTTTAGTAACTTTTCCTAAAGGACACTTGGGAAAGGGCACAAGGTCCCTTTGAAAAATTAAAAAGGGCATTTCTAAAGGAAATGGCCCTTTGGAAATTTTTTGAAGGGCATTTATAAGACAAAGGGCCCTTCAAGAAAAATCCTAAAGGGTAACCTTAGAGAAAATGGGCAAAAGTGCCCTTCAAAAAAGTTTTGAAGGGACACTTGGGCAAAAAATGCCCTTCAAAACTTTTTTGAAGGGTCAATTGGACAATAAAGTGCCCTTCAAAAAAGTTGAAGGGACACTTGGGCAAAAAAGTGACCTTCAGAACTTTTTATGAAGGGTCACTTGGAGGAAAGGACAAGGAAAGTGCCCTTCACAAAAGTTTTGAAGAGACACTTAGATGAAAAAGTTCCCTTCAGAACTTTTCCAAAGGTCACTTGGACAAAAAGTGCCCTTTGAAAATTCTCCCAAGGGTCACTTAGACAAAAAGTGCCCTTAGGAAAAGTTTGAAGGGACACTTAGATGAAAAAGTGCCCTTTGAAAAAGTCTAAAGGGACACTTGGGGGGAAGGCAAAGCAAGAAGGGCCCTTTAGAAAAGTTCTGAAGGGCACTTAAAAGGGAAGTTTCCTTTTGGAACCTTTTTCGAAGGGCACTTCAAGGCAAAACAAAGCAAGAAAGGCTAAGGCAAACAAGGTAAAGGGAAAAAACAAAGAACACAGGAGAAGATCCTAAACTAGGAGAGGCCAAAGGGAAAAGCAAGTAACAAAGCAAGTGACCAAACATAGAAAACAAGTAAGGGAGAAATGAAAAGAGCCAAAGGGGAAACACAAACTGGTCATGCAGAAAATGGTTAACATTTTGGCAATTTCCAGGGGAGGCATGCCCATTATGCCATAAGACTAGTCACTTAAATCCTTCCATTGGGCATGGAGTCACACAAGGCAAACAAGAATTGAAAGAACAAGCCATGGATAAACACATAAGCTGGAGAGACACACCCA
Source organism: Torreya grandis (assembly GCA_037957365.1). Classification (NCBI taxonomy): domain Eukaryota; kingdom Viridiplantae; phylum Streptophyta; class Pinopsida; order Cupressales; family Taxaceae; genus Torreya; species Torreya grandis. The sequence continues at coordinate 1,118,146 of JARHVA010004861.1, forward strand.
CAACCAACAAAAGGAAAGAAAACACCTGAAAGGCAAACATTGTGCTCTAAATCACTTAGGGAAAATAAACACAACAAAAGAAACACACCAAAATAAGGTATATACAAGACATGACCAACAAGGGTCAAAAGTAAGACTTCAAATGGATTCCATTCATTAGAATAGGTAGCTCTTCTCCATCCATTTTGGATAGCTAAAATCAGTTTCTTTACTTGCACTTGATGATGATGTAAGGACCACTCCACAAAGTATCAAACTTTGTATGTTTTCCTAGTTTTTCTCTATCTTCATCCCATTTCAAGAATAAGTCACCTTCTTTAAACACTCTTACCCTTTCCCTTTTGTTAAAGGATTTCTTCATGAGAACTTGATGGTGTTCCAAAGCTCTGTGTGCATCATCTCTTGCCTCCTACAACTGCATTAATTATATCAATCTGACCTCCATGGGAATGTTTTCAAGTAATTCCAGCTATTATTCAAGTTCTAAGTTAGGGAGATCTTATGATATGGATAGCCTAGCTTCTCTCCCATAGACAAGTATAAAGGCAGAATTACCAATTGACTTCTTGGAAGTGATTCTATCTACCCATAAGGCTATCTTTAACTTGTTATGCCATGCTCTTTGATTAGTTTCCAGTGTCCTCTTGATGATCTTGATGAGGTTCATGTTGGTAGACTTAGCCAATCCATTACCTTGATGGTAGTAGTTGGATGAGGTACTCAAATGAACTCCACTCTTTGCTACCTAATCAAAATTTTTAGCTCTTATGAAAGCAAGTGCATTATCTGAGATGATGACATGAGGAGCTTGAAACCTTGTTATAATGCTATCATAGAACTCCAAGATGACATTTTTATTTGCTTCCTTTAAAGCACCAACCTCTACCCATATTATGAAGTAGTCTATATCAGTTATTATCTATTTGTGTCCAACACTTGATGGAGGGTTGATCATGTCAATGAAGTCAAGGCCCCACTGCATGAAACATTAGTCCACTTGGATAGAATTCAATGGAAGAAAAGCAAGATTTTGTTTACCAACAAAGAAAGCACATTGAGGACAAACCTTAGCCCAATGATAATAGTCCTTAAAAATACTAGGCCAATAGTAACCAGCTCTCATCATTTTTGTAACTGTTATTCTAGGAGAGAAGTGACCACCATTTGCACCATTATGGAACTTTTCTAGTAGCATATCAAATTGGTCATTGTTAATGCATCTTAACAAAACATTGCTCACATTCTTATTAAATATAATGCCATCCACAAGACAACAAGGAATAGCTTGTAGCCTAAAATACCTTCTTTGAGATTTTTTCAAGCCATTAGGACACTCATCATTTTGAAGAAAACCAATGATGTCTTGTGTCCAACTTTGATTTTACATTTGAACAGCTAACTGGTCTTGAACTTGATTTACTAAGGCTTTCTCTTTTGGCTCTTGAAATTTAGATGCTAAGTGTTCACATAAACCTCTTCCCCTTACCAAGATAGTTACCTTGATGTCAATGTCATATTCCATCACCTTCATGATCCATCCAACTCTCTTCTCATTAAGATCCCTGCTTAGGAAAAACTCCTTGGTGTTGGGATGGGAGACCATGACATGGATCTTGTTGTTGGAAACCATATGCCTAAACTTTTTCAATCCTATAATGATGGTTAAAGCTTGTTTCTCAACAAAATAATATCGCACTTCATAGTCTTCTAAGCCTTGGCTGAAGAAAGCAATTAGCTGTTCAACATCTTCATCATTCTTTTGCATAAGTATAGATGAGATTGTGTCAAGGTTAGAAAAAGTATAAATAATGGAATATTTATCAAAATTTAGATATAAGAGAGTGGAATATGCTACAATTGCTTGCTTGATTGCCTTAAAGCTGCCTTTACCTTCCTTTGTCTAAGTAAAAACTTGGTTCTTTTATAGCATGGCTGTGATAGGCTTTACCAAAGTTAAAAATTTTGGTATAAACCCCCTTAAAAAGTTTATTTTTCCTAAGAAAATTTGCATCCCTTTCTTGTGTTGAGGAAAAGACAAGCTTATAATAGCTTCAATCCTTTTAGGGTCAATAGATAAGCCTTCTTTTGAAACAACATGACCCAAAAGCTTACCTTTATGGATATCGAAGATGTAGTTCTTTGTATTGAGAGATATGCCATACTCTCTACACTTATCAAACACTTTCCTTATATGTCCCATATAATTAGTAACATGATAAAAAAAAATGGTTATATCATCAAAATAAATAACCAAAAACTTATTGATCAAACCTTTGAATGCCAGGTCTATTGCCCTTTGAAATATAGCTCCAGTATTGGATAAAACAAATGGAATATTCTTGTAGGAAAAGGTCCCTCACTTGGTGATGAAGGATATCTTGAATTGATCCAATTCATTCACCAATATTTGATTATAACCTAAATAACCATCAACAAGTGATAAATGTTGAGAACTTGAAACAACTTACAGAATTTGTTCCATGGAAGGGAGTGGATAATGATCCTTGAGAGACACTTTATTTAGATCATGAAAATACACAAAAGTTTGATTTATCCATTATTATTTTGAACCAACACAAGGTTGTCTACCCAAGTTGAGTACTTGATAGGAAAGATAATCCTAGACTTAATCAATTTAGTCAGTTCTTTCTTCATGAGTTCTTCTACCTTAGGGTTGATAGGCCTTTGCTTTTGTCTTACCAGTTTAGCTCTATGCTACAACTCCATGGTGTGATGAGATAGACTTGGGTGAAAGCCTTTCAAGTCCTTGTAATCCCAGTCAAAGATGTCATGAAACTCTTTGCATAATGCAAAAAAAGCTTGCCTTTTCAGCTGAGAACAAACCTTGGCAATCTTCAAAAGTTTGTCCTTGAAAATTAGAACTCTCTCATAGTTCTCTTCTTTGTTGACATGATCATTATTTTGTTATTATTTTAATCATCTTTTCTGAAGACACTCTCTAAGGTAATCAACCCCTTAGGTATTTTATTTGCCTTCAAATATATAATTTGCTCTTCATAATGATCATGCAACTTTTTTAGATTTCTTGAAGAGAAGCTTGCCACATTTTTCAAGAAGTGTGCAATGTGTTCATCACTTTAAAAAAATTTCCATGACACTTCATTATCCAAAATGGAAGGTCTCACAATGATCTTGATATGGGATTGATCCTTCTCTTATTCAACATCAACAACTGAGTCAAAACATGCTCCTATTGCAGCCAATCTATTAGCGTGCTTGTTCAAGTCTCTTGGTATGGGCTGGATGTTGAAGGCATTACAATTTTGAAGTAGATCCCATACCCTATACTTGTAGGACTTGAGAAAGGGGTTCTTGGATATATCTTGACTTCTCACTTGATGAATGACCAACTCACTATCTCCATAGAATTTCAAAATCTTGATTCCTCCCTTCTTTGCCCATTGGAGACCATGAACTAAGCCTTCATATTTTGCCATGTTACAAGTGCAGCTGAAGTGAAACCTATAAGAAGAGTAGTAATGATTATTTGATGGGGAAACTAACATGACACTAGCTCTTGCACCTAATTTTCTCCTTGAACCATCAAAGAACATTTCCCACATGCCATTAAGCTCATGATCTTCATTGGTGAGTGAAGGAATTGGGATGTTCTCCTCATGCATGCAGTAAAATCCCAAATTAGTTTCCTCAATGAAAGTGTAAGGATTAAGGCCATGTGTTTTAGTGCTGTACTTGTCAAGATAAAGGTCAGAAATACCTTCAAGAGGAGAAGATGTTTCACTATTTAGGACTGTTTCTTCCTCTTTGCTGATTAGACAATTTTGGTTTATCATTGTCTCCAAGTATGGCTCAATGTGGAACCTTGATAAGGGATGAGTCCTTATAGCTACCTTGGTTCCATACCTTGTATTAAATGATATAAAGGACCAATCAATAGAAAGGTATCCTCCTATCTTGGCTATAAAGTCCCTGGACAAGCATATAACAATGTGTGTTGGAAGGTCCACCACCACAATATCTTGAATGATATGGAAGCTTGGGTAGCCATGTAAAAACACTTTCAGACCTTTGACCAATCCTACTATCTTGGATAGAGTTCCATCCAGCTGCAACATGCCTTTACTATGTGGCTTGTAGTTTAAACCCAACTTATCAACTAATACTTTAGGCATAACAGTAGTGGTTGCTCCATTATCGACAATACAATTGTGGACCAACTTAACTCCTAAAATGAGTGTGAGGTAGAAGGGTGGAGGATTTTAAAATTTAGTAAAAGGATCCAAAAGATGATTTGGAGAATTTGTGAGAGCCACACTATGATGCTTTGAAGATTGAGGATCCACATGCATGCTTGCTAACTGCTCTTGCAAAAACTACTTTTGACCAGGTATATGTAGAACCTCCCAAAGGGATATGCTTATCTTAGTGATATTAAACAATTCCATAATATTCAAAGATGGAGTATTCACTTTTTCTTGAATCTTTGATGGTAATAAAGGAGCTGTAACCTACTATTTTGTAATCTTGGTAGCTGTATTTACATTTTGATTTTGTTGAGGAACATGGCTTGTAGAAGGTCCAACACTTGATTGGCACTTTGTAGCCTTGTAGAAGCATCACTTGTAACTATTAATTGATCTTATACTTCTCCCTATGCTCTCTTCTTGGCTCCTGTATTGGCTGTAATTGACATGCCTTGAGTCAACATGAAATCATCTTTTACTTGAAAATTCATCATTCCCACACTTGGGCTGCTACCTTCTCCAGGACTATCCCTTTGTCTAAGACATACTTCTTCTACTATCATGTAAGGAGTAGCTTCCTCTTATGTAGTAAAATCATAGCTAGTTCCTCTATCATCATGTGTACACTGACCTTGAGGCTACCCCCATTATTCCACATGATCTTCTCCTTAAACTAGATTTGCATGAACTAGAACAATAACCTTTACAAGAGGAGTAGAATTTGGATTATATGCATTGGTCTGCCTACTATAACCTTGTTGATTTTGTCCTTTCCCTTGATAATTATATTGGGATAGAGCTTTATATCCTTGTTGAGGATAGTATTATCCATTAAGAGGAGCACTTGCCTGATATTGAGCTTGCTTAAGCTGAGCTCTTAATGATCTAATTTCTTCATCCTTATCCACAACATTATCCACCTTCTTGGGAAAGGCTCTTGGATTCACATTGGCATTAGGAACTTGTGACATGCTTGGAGCTTTAACTAAATTTCGGGACAACAAAGGCATGGAAACTCTTGGAGGGAATCTTTTAGCTTGAATCAAGCTATTATGAGCCTCAATTGCTAGATCATATGCACCTAGAAAAGTGAATCCTCCCATTGACTATAACATAATAGGAACATTAGTATCAATCCATTTGAGGTATGTTGGGAACACAAAGCTAGGAGGAGTTCTCATGATTGGCGACAACCTATACCATGTTCTTTGAAATCTCTCATTGAAATCTCCTATGGATTCATTTGGACCTCTTCTAATTACATTCAGCTGATGTATTAGGAAAGTATGATCACTCTTATTTTTGAATCTTATCACCAATAGGTCTCCAAAGCCATCCCAACTTGTAATGCAACCCCCCTCAAATGTTCTATACAAGTCAAGTGCTTTGCCTTTTAAAGACATAACAAGCAACCTAATGGCTATGTTGGCCCTAGTAACATTATGGAAATTATAGAAATTAGAGATGTCTCTAATATGTTTAGATGGGGTAATAGGACCCTTCCCTTTGAAACTAGGAAGATTTTTGGTAGTATTTGGAGGGATGGGGTCACATGTAGGAAGCTCTATTAGGTTTTGGGTATTAAAAGTAGGGAAGGGTTAACATCTATCTATCTCTCCCCTTTCCCCCATTTCTCTTCTTTCCCTTTGATCCTCTATTTCTTCTTCTTCTTCTTCAACTTTTTCCTCTCCTTGAACTTCTTCAACCTCTTCTGCTTCTTCCCTAAAACCTCCTTTCCAAGGATTTAATAGGGTTAGGAGTGGCTCAGGGTGTTGTTCTTCAGGAAGCGATTCATCTAAAGGCGCTTGGTTAAAAAATATTAAGGACCTTCTGAGGACCATGTAGGAAAATGTATAAAACTTGGTCTAGAACTAGGGATTCACACCCTTTTGGAGTCACCAAATGTTGGGTTAGGGGTATTTATACTACTTTAAGCCTATCAAAACCAACATTCACCTTGACTTAGAAATAATTTGGGTCCCATCGTGCATGCCATAATTGTTGTCTCTAAATCTTGCACCCTAGAAGAGGGTTATTCAGGCCTCCTCCAAATTTGGGCAACATTGGGACCTTTCCAGGCCTGTGGGTGTGCCTATAAGTGGAAATGAACCTCTAGGTTAAAAGGGCTAGCTCCATGTATTAGATTTTTGTGTAATAAAACTATTGAACCAATTTGTATGAGTGAAAAGAGTCAAAAGTTTGAAATGAAAAGCCTAATCTAAAATGGTGATACACCAAGAATTAGTATCCACATGTATGTCCTATACTTATGCATAATACAATAGAATATAATATATACCTCAAGCTCTAGAAGAATCCAACATAAGTATTTCAATGTAGAGACAAAATGAATGAGATCACACTAGGTAAGTAACTAAAAAGACAACCTGCATAGTTCAAAAAAGGGTTACATATGTGCAAAATCTTATACAGCTAGAATGCACTCTATATGACCTGTTGGATCAAATATTTTCTTAAAAGCATGAAGGATAGAGAATAGAAGGATAAAACATAAATTTTTGTCACTATGTGTCTCTTACAGGCCCAAGAAAATGCCTAGAACTTACAAAGAAAATAAACTTATGCTTTTTTGCTCAAAGGTAAGAAAATGGAAGAACATTCCAACAGGGCTTCATCGTACTATCAATGGATGATAAAACAAGAGCCTAAGGGTACTATTTATAGAAAAAAATGAGAGAAGATAGAGATATTGGGCACCAAAATAGTTCCAACTATTCTCTCATTCAGTTGGCATTTATCCTTCTCTTTGATTCACCCTCTTAAAATGACTAGGATTATTACAAAACCAATGGTGAGATGGCCCTCCATAATAAATGGCTATGATCACTACTATGAACCTTATATTCTTCCTAAAATCTTTCACATTTTGTACTATAGACCCATTCTATCCTTCTAAATGGCTTTACTTATAAAACATATAAGTCAAACATGTTAGAAAACTTGATTTGCACTATCCTTGCTCTTTCAAGTTTTTTGATTGATTCTACTTATAAAATTCATAAGAAAATCTCTTTTGAAAACCTGATTTTGCTTTGGTTAAAACCCTCTTAGGTTTGCTAAATGGCTTTACTCCTTACTTGCTCTTTTAGATTCTTTGATTGATTCTACTTATAAAAGTCATAAGTCAAGCAAGTTGGGAAACCCGATTTGTACTACAAAGTCATTTGAGTTTTCCTGGTGACTTAAATTCTTGTTGGAAGACTTTGGGCATGAAATTTGATGTCCTATGTCACATCACCATGTTGTACCCCAATGGCTATTTACCACCCTAAATTTGACATCTTGCAGCACATCATGTCTTTGAATCCCAATGGCTAGTTGGATGCATCAAATTTGATGTCCTATGACACGATATAAGAATCTATTTGGGTCAAGAAATTTTCTCAAAATAATTCCTTTAGACAATTTATCCAAAGGAATTCCTTCAAGAAATTTGGCTTTTGAGGAATGGCTTGTTCCTTCAAGAAGAACTTTTACCGAAGGACACTTGGGAAAGTATCCTTCGAAAAAGTTTTGAAGGACACTTGGGAAAGGGCACAAGGTCCCTTCAAAAAATTACAAGGGAATTTCCAAAGGAAATGGCCCTTTGAAACTTTTTTGAAGGGCATTTCCAAAGACAAAGGGCCCTTTAGGAAAAATCCTAAAGGGTAACCTTGGAGAAAATGGGCAAAAATGCCCTTTGAAATTTTTTCAAAGGGACACTTGGGTAAAATTTTCCCTTCAAACTTTTTTGAAGGGTCACTTGGACAACAAAGTGCCCTTCAAAAAAGTCTCGAGGGACACTTGGGCAAAAAATTACCCTTCAAAACTTTTTTTGAAGGGCCGCTTGGAGGAAAGGACAAGGTAAGTGCCCTTCAAAAAAGTTTTGAAGGGACACTTAGATGAAAAAGTGCCCTTCAAAACTTTTCTAAAAGGTTACTTAGACAAAAAGTTCCCTTTGAAAAAGTCCAAAAGTACACTTAGATGAAAAAGTGCCCTTCAAAAAAGTCTGAAGGGACACTTGGGGGGAAGGCAAGGAAAGAAGGGCCCTTTGGAAAAGTTCTAAAGGGCACTTAGAAGGGAAGTGGCCTTTTGAAACCTTTTCTAAAGGGAAATTTAGGAAAAAACAAAGCAAGAAAGGCTAAGGAAAACAAGGCAAAGAGAAAAAACAAAGAACAAGGGAGAAGAGCTTGAACCAAGAGAGGCCGAAGGGAAAAGACAAGAAACAAAACAAGTGACCAAACATAGAAAATTAGTAAGGGAGAAATGAAAAGAGCTAAAGGGAAAACACAAAGTGGTCATGCAAAAAATGGTTAACATAAAGGTTTTAGAAGTAGTTTGACACATGGTTAGACTCTCCTATGTGAGGAGATCATGCATCTAAGCACAATAAAAGTCATTGAGGTCCAAAGTTTGGCCTTTCAGGTAGATAAGCAATGGTCCCCATACTTAGTCAATTTTTCAAGAGTTAAAGTTTATGACCAAATAGAGATAAAAAGTGTTCATTAAATTTAATAAGTCAAAGTGATAACTGTCTAGCATAGCTAAAGTGAGGACAATCTCAAAGAGATCGATAGAGCATATGAGGTCAAAGTTACTAGATTACATAAGATGAGGTCAACTATTAGAGGTTTAATTTTTGGGCATTAGTGCATTGTGAGTTAAAGCTAAAAGAACATAAATGGTGCATGATCAATATGAAGATGTAAGGACATGAGATGTGAGAATAGTGTTCAAGGTTTAACTGAGACTATTTGTATTTGAATATTTCAATTTAACAATGGAAAAATTAGTGCTCTATATTTTGGCCATATTTTTTTGATACAAGTAGAATTTGTTCATGGTGTAAAAAGTGAATTTGTAGAGGAATCTATAGAGTAATTTTTACTCTACATCATATTTAATTTATTTTTGATTTGAGCACTACAATTTTGGTTCCTACGCACCTTGGATGTAGCGGCAAAGTTTTGGAGTAGAGTACGAGTTCATTTTTTGCCTAAGTGTCAAAGTGCAATAGATGCTGCTAAGTGTCATCCTCTGTGCATGGGTCTTTTTCCCCTTCTTGTTTCCTTCATCTCCTTTTTGCCCAAGTATCAAGTTCAAGTGGATGCTTCTAAGTGTCTCCTTCTAAAGCATGAAGCTGACCAACTGGCGCCCTTCAAAGCCCTTTTTGTAACTTTCTAGAGAACTACAGATCATGCCATGTACCTAGTGGTACTTAAGCAGAATGCACCACGTGCCAGCATCCATGTTTCATAGAGGCACCCGCATTTCATTCTACTTTTGACAAAGACTTTCATGAACTAAGCAGTAGTAGAGAGGAAAGCACCAGGTGGCAGTTGCAGAGACCTTGAACTACCTTTTGAAGAAACAACAGAAGTCACCACATGTCGACATTCGAGAGACTTTGGTCCAACGCTTTCATTCAACGCATAAAGGTGTCATTTCATTTTTTCTCAAGTGCAATAGAGGCTGCCAAGTGTCACTCTTTGGTCCCTTTCTACTCCATCCCCAAAAGGTAGCAAAAGATGCCACATACCCCCAAAAGGAGAAGAGGAAGATGCCACATATCTTCCCAAGAGCCTCGGGAGCCACCACATGTCGACATCCAAGAGTCATCTTTGAGTTTCATTAAAAGGAACGTGGTAGGTCCCAAATTTTATCTCAAGGGTCAGTGGAGGTTGCCAAGTGTCATCATCTGGAGAAGCCTAACCTACGTCCCAAATATTTCTACAACATAGCTAAAGGGAAAGTGGAGTGAGCCGTGGGTCTTCATTGAATCAAGCAGAAAGCACCAAGTGTCATTCTCTGGGGCCTTCTAAGACTTTCAAGGAAATTGACTAAGTGTCCTCTTCCTTTTCAAAAGAGCAGGGTGTTCTGTGTGTCCATTTCAAAATTGAGTTGGAGGGAAATTTGGTGAGAGTTATTTCTGGTAGATGGAGCAATTCACTGGGTAGATTTTTGGGCTCTACAAACATTAAAGGGGCCATTTTTTTGTCCCCTAAGAGATTAAGGTGGAATGAACAGTTGTGCAACCCAATAGGTGATGAAATTTGAAATTTAGGCATGGAAGGAGGTACTAGACAGGAATTGAATGCACCGAATCAGGATGTATCCAAGACATTGAATGCACCAAATTTCAAATTTGTTTTTGTCTGTGAGTCTGAGGCTATAAAAAGGAGGGAAGATACAAAGAAGAAAAGGGGGCTTATAGTTTTAGACTTTATATAGTTTTTGACCAGTAATATCATTTGCTCTTGTCTCAATTTTCTTGAGTTGTAAAGTTGATGTAACTGTGCATGTTTCTATGCCTTTTATGTGGTTGAATGAATTAAGAAGATTTGAACTCCATGCCTTGGTTGGTGTTATCTGTGTCATTTGAAAAGTATTCTATACTGTAGAATTTTTGGAGTTGTGATTAGGACTGTCATTTGCTTTTGTCTTATTTTCTTGAATTGGAAGGTTTACATAACTGTACGTGACTTCTGCACCTCTTATGTGATTAGAAGATTCTATTCAAAAGATTGAACACTATGCCTTTGTTGACATTCTCTGTATCTCAACAAAATAATCCCTTGTTATGAGCCTCAGTTTTTGTTATTTCAATCTTTTACATTGATCATGCACTTGTCTGCTCTTAAATGTAATCGAATCCTATAATAGTTTCACTGTGCTCAGGTTAGGATTAGGATTACACTCAGGCACATCACCATAGTTAGGTTTCAATTCCTACATTTTGCATTTCTATTTAGTTTCCTATCCCTTTTCCCCAACACATGACACAAAAGAAGATCCCAGCTTCTCTAAAATCTGGAGGTTGTTTCAAGCTACATTGTCCCACAGCTTGAAACTTCCCATTGTTGATTGGTTAAGATCAAGTGCAATTTTAAGACATCAACAATTTTTGGCATGCCTGGTGGGACCGATCTTTCAAGGAGTTGAAGAAATTTGGTGTGTTCTTCAACCAATTAGCCTTTGGAGGTTTTTATCAACACCAACAATGACTTTGAGTCATCAGCCAATTAAGCAGTATCATTAAGAAATCACCTTTTGGTATGTATAATTCTATTACTCATAGCTATGGGTCTTATTCTCCTCCATATATTTTTAATCAAGAACAAGCTTCCCCTGGAATCATGTCAAGTAACGAGTTTGCATATGGTCATGAGCTATACCAATCCTATGCCCAGTCTCCCCAATATGTCACATCCCATGTTCAAACTAACCTTATTTTCACTTTCAAAAAAACATTGCTGGGATTTAAAAAATATGTGTTAGAGCTTGACAGCAGAAGGGGATATGGCCAAGAAATTCCTTGTCATGTCATCCATCAAGTAAGGGAGGCGATAAATCTGATTAAAAGTGAGTGGGATCCCATTGAAAGGGCAAATTGGCAAGAGCTTACATATGAGATGTTGGATGTGTGTGGATTGATTGCATTTATAGAAGAGAGGCTAAGCTTTCATGAGAACTAGCCTTACCAAGTCTACCAAACTTCATATTCACCACCACAAATTCTAGATCAGACACATGCCACCCCTGTTCTTGAGCAAGGTCCAACCTGTCAAGGTCACTTCCCCAATAATGAAGAGACTATAATAGAAGCAAGTCAAGAGGACCCCAAACTCTCACTTTCCCCTCAAGTCCCCTCCACCCTTACTCAAGAAGCTTCTTTTTTTCCATCACAACCTTCTTCTTCACCCCTTTTCGAAGAAGAATATATATTGAAGGAAGCAAATGAGTATGCAAAAGAGTACGCTCAATTCATGGCTAGTCAAGAGGATTCCATAAGTATAGATAAGGAGGAAATCACCATATATTTCCATTTTGATGAACAAGAGGACAAGTCACCAGCTTCTTCCTTAACTTTTGATGAGGAAGAGATCATTTTTGACATTTTCCTCACTTTGCAAGAAGATATGGAGGAGCACGGACACTTCCTTGATAAAGTCATTGAGATAGGTGACATTATTCTTAGCCATGAATTGGCTGAATATAGAGAAGATAACTTTGAGACTCAACTGAGTATGTAGAGGAAATGCCAACTTTCAGATTTATCCTTTCAAGAGGATGAAGTCATCAAGGAGCATGTTGATGCAATAAAGCTAGAATTTGAAGGAGACAAGCCGAAAGGTGATGGATATCAAAAGGCACAGAGTGAAGAACCAATAGCTGATGATTTCTTGATACACATGATAGCATGAAGCACTAGTATTTGATGGGCTTTCAAGGATAAATAGAGCTTATGGATGTCAAAATCATGTTCGACTCAGACTCATTTGAATGCAGGCAAATCCATGTGGTCAATGCAGAGTACATTCCATCAAAGATATACCCATTGCAATCACTAGTATGGCAACATAAGTTGGCTTGTCATAAAGAAGACGTTGGAAATTTTGTTTTTAATTCTGGAGGGAAATAAGGATATTTAATTAATGTAGTTAGGTAGGTTCCCATTTCTGCATTGTTTTGCTTTCTATAGTTGTTTTCCCACTTTTCTTTTAAAATAAGTATTTTTAAACATAGAGTCAGTGTCTTAGAAGTTTTAATTCTTTGAATTTTGCTACATTAAATGCTTCCCCAAATCTTTTGAGATCTCTAAGGTACCTTGCGCTGCATAATGTATCCACCTCGCTGTTTCTCAAAGATTGAGTAGGATTTGCTAATGGTCATCTAAAATTAATGCTATTTGGGATTTGATAGGCCCATAAATATCCCTTAGCAAATTTTAAAGTTTACAAACTCTCAAGCATTCTTGTGAAAATATCTTGCTCATTGCAATTGTAGCGCCTAGTAAAATTTTGATTCAACGAGCGTGTTTCCATCTTGCACAAGGATTATACTAGGTATCATACAAGAGATATAGAGATGACAGGAGCATCATCTTCTCAACAAGGAATGGGTGACCCTAGATATCTCGATAGGTTACTGGCTAGCAAATCATACGCTATAGCTCTTACACAACCACCAAGAAGCTACCCAAAAACAAAAGCCCTGGGAGTCAGTCAGACCAGTGACCCATTAAAGGTAAGGGATTATGCAGACAAAATTGTATACCTGATCTCACAAAGAGCCAATAGCAAGAACCTCAGAGAAGGGGCACACCAAAGGTGTCTCTAAAGAGCCAGAGCAAGGCAATATGAGACATTCGAAATGAGGATATGGACCTCATAATTGGCTCAATTCATTGTCCCAACTGTGCACCCAAGTCCTGATGTGATCAAATTATACACAAACTTGCTCCACCCATAATCTTACACCATTCAACAGGGTCCCTTCATGCTGTAGGTCACCCCACAAGCTATCAGGGACATACTAGCCCTACAATACAATGGTACCACCACCTTCCCCACCATTGATAAGATGTAAAGGACATGGGTGAACGTTAATGCTTAGACAAGGTTTTTGAGGTCTGAGTTGCAAATGGCTGATGGTGATACAATGGTACCCATGCTCCCTGCATCAAGAAATCAATTCGCACCTACCAGCCAAGACACACTGTCAATGATGGCGCTCATTTTTGGCATGAAGGATGACACAGCAGTATACGCAAAGCAAATGGCCATCTTGTTTAGGTTGAAAATAGTTGATAAGATGCAAGAGTATCGACTTAACTTCTTTGAGCACATTGCCTTCTCAATGGTGGAGCAGCTAACCTAGTTTAGGGCAAAAGGGATATTTAGGTATTCCTCTTTTTTGCTCCATCTTATAATGCACCAGAACCCTGACCTTTTCTCCTAATTTATGAGCTTGAATCTATATGACCCAGCTTTCGACCCCCAAAGGACTATTCTTGTGTCTGCATGGACACATGTTATATCAAAAACTAGTGACACATATGATTTTTGGGAACTATTTGTCACCCCTATTCTTCATTGCCTCAGCTCTAAGCCTATTATAAACATGTTATTCCCAAGTGTTATGAACCTCCTGGTTAGTTGTCCCATCCCATGTGACTTCTATTTTGGGGCCCATCACATGACCTTAAGGGTCCATGGATTTTGTGGGAAGCCAGTGTTGCTACCAAGGGTTTTAACTCTTCAGTTAGCATTCCTAGAGGTCGCCAAGTAGGTGTCAGTGGTTGATAATGAATATGGTTCTAGGAAGAAGAAAGGAAAATGTACAATCTCCCATGGATGGCATACAGCGTAAGCTTGGAAGCCAGAGAAGTTGAGCCTATGCTGCTAAGGAAACTAGCCTTCTTAGGGTTCCTATTGGTCAAGGACAAATGGGTTTATGACCCAGATGATTACATAGCCTCCATAGTGAGGACAAATAGAATTAGAGCCAGGATTGTGCACGAAGGCTGCCCTTTTTGGGAGACCAAGAAAAAACCTATAGAAGATGCTCCTAGTCTCTATGTTGAGCTAATAGATTTACCCATGCCATAGAATAGGCCATGGGAAACCTTCTATGACAAATAGAGGGATTATGATCCCAAGGTCAGGATGACCTCTGGTCTGAGAAGGATAATGGGGAATAAAGGTTGGGACGCAGAGAAAATTGAGGCCTATTGGAAATATAGGCAAGAAATTTCCCAGACAACCCATGCTTTTAGAGGCATAGATTTAGATGAAAGGTGGGCAGATCTCTGGGATGAGTGGCATCCATCCCCTACATCTAGCCCATAAATGAGCCAAATGCCAACACTTGGGGTAGAGCAAGTAGCTAGAGCAAGACCAAGCCAACAACTATAGACTTTAGAACAAGCTGCAGCTATTGCAGAACAACAAAGGAGTGTGGTGTCATCACCACCACAGGCTTCCCCATCATCAAGAGTCATTGAAGTCCTTGATTTTCCACATGCACCACTGGAAACAATAGAGGTAGAAGGGAGACAAATGCAACCAGAGGCAGAGACACCCAGGAAGAGAAAGAGGGTGCAATTCCATTTAGATTTAGAGGAGGAAGAGGAGCCTTCATAGCACCCAACACAGAGCACTGTAACTTCCCCTCAAGTAAGTATTTCTTCCCCTTTTCCCTCTCAATCTATTCCTCACCCTGTTGGCATGATGCTTCCACCCAGTCAGATGACACCTCCTACCACTGCTGCCATTCCCATCTCATAAGCCACCCCATCATCAGTGCTTTAGGCCCTAACATTACCCCATTTGTCTCCCTTCATCCCCAGAAAGATGCCCCTATAGCTCACTCCTAGCCAACCAATGGCTATCCAATATGGCCTACCACAAGGATTTACTTTTGCAGGGGGACATATTGCATCCCCTTCCACCTTCCAGACATAGGCTGATGTTCTAAGGAGGGCAAGAGAGGCCTAGTTGGAGAAGAAGAGAATTAAAGAGAATAAAGCACTGACTATCCCACACTTGATGTCACAATTTGACCCCATCTAATAGCACTTTACGGTGACCCATTTGTCACCCAACATTGCTAAGCTGAGTGAGCAAATGCAGCCAGAGGACTATACCATGAATGCAGTGGCCATTGACATGTCCCTGTTTAGGCCCCAAGATAGAGTTGAGCTGCTGATCAAATCCACTTTTACAATCACAAAAGATTATTTGAAGAAATTGAGATGACTGTAGAAGATGGAGGCTGATTTGGCCAAGGAAAAGGAAAACTATAACAGTTTGGCCAAAGAAATAAACAAGAGGGACAATGAAATAACTAGTATGCACACATAGTTGTAAGATACTATTTCCCTCCAGACTCAATGGGCAGTCTAGGCTCAAACAAATTCATTGAAAGTAGGGCTCGCACTTGCCAAAGATACAACCATATCCCTTAGGTGGGAGAATGCAACATTGTAGGGAAGAGTCGAAGGACTTCAGCTATAAGTTACCCAATCACAGCAAGGGCTGCTAGAGGAGAAAAATAAGGCTATGACTTTTCAAGCCCAGTTCTAAGCAGAGCAATAGAGGATGGCATAACTGACAATTGAGCTGGTTAATAGGCTAAAAGGTGTCAGAGTCATGCAATTGGTGAAGGAGCTTTAAAAGTCAGCGTGGGAGAGAATCTCTTTAGAGATTATCTAGCTCAGGCCATTTTTCACCTTCCTACTTAATGCATAACAATTATGCGAGAGGGTGGAGAATTCAGTATAGAACACTCTAGCTATGATCTCCAGAAGAGTCATGGACTCCCATTCATTACTATAGAAGCTCTATGACACAATGGATGCAACATTAGAAGCCACGGGGATCCTTGATAGAATGGCCACCACAAAATGGGTCAATGAGGAGCTTAGTCACAATGCTGCAACCAACAGTTGCAGAGAACGTCTCAAAGTCGTGAAGGAAAGCATCGGCAAAAAGAGACAACATATTGAAGATCTGGTGTGACTAGGCCTTCCTTCTCCATTTTTGGATGTAAAGATGGTGCTGATGGTAGACCAAATTAAACCATTATTGTTGGATAAACAAAGGGATCAAATAGTTTTCCAAAACTTGTGGGATGATTCCTTAGCCTCAGAGGTCAAAACTATTCTGATTCCTATTTTCCAGCTAGAATCCAAGCTAAAAGCCATGGTCTAGATCTTGCAAACCTTTTCACACAAGGATCTCATTAACCTAGATCTGGATTTTGTTGAATTGTAGAGTAAGTAAATTATCTGACCATGAGTGGTCTATCTACCAGACAACACTGTTGAAGCTATAAATTTTGAAATTTTGATAGAGTGGGAGTCAAGTTCTTTTTGAGCAGGCTCAAAAGTCCTGGGGGTCACCAGTAACTGTAGAGAAATTTTTACTCTATGTTGTATTTAATTTATTTTTGATTTGAGCATTGCAATTTTGGTTATTGCACATCTTGGACATAGCGGCAGAGTTTTGGAGCAGAGTATGGGTTCATTTTTTGCCTAAGTGTCAAAGTGTAGTAGATGCTACCAAGTGTCACCCTCCATGCATGGGTCTTTTTCCCCTTCTTGTTTCCTTCATCTCCTTTTTGCCTAAGTATCAAGTTTAAGTAGATGCTACCAAGTGTCACCTTCCGAAGCATGAAGCTGACCAGCTGGCACTCTCTAAAGCCCTTTTTGTAACTTTATAAAGAACCGCAGATCATGCCACGTACCTAGTGGTAGTTAAGTAGAATGAACCACATGCTAGCATATACATCTCATAGAGGCACCTGCATTTCATTCTACTTTTGACAAAGACTTTCAACTAACTCAGCAGTAGTAGAGTGGAAAGCGCCAGGTGGCAGTTGCAGAGACCTTGAACTACCTTTTGAAGAAACAACAGAAGTCACCACGTGTCAGGATCTGAGAGACTTTGGTCCAACACTTTCATTCAATGCATAAAGGCATCATTTCATTTTTTCTCAAGTGTTGAAGTGCAGCGGAGGCTACCAAATGTCACTCTCTGGTCCCTTTCTACTCCATCCCCAAAAGGCAGCGAAAGATGCCACTACCCCCAGAAGGAGAAGAGGAAGATGCCACATATCTTCCCAAGAGCCCTTGGAGCCAACACGTATTGACATCTGAGAGTCATTTTTGAGTTTCATTAAAAAGAACATTGTGGGTCCTGGATTTTATCTCAAGGGTCAACGGAGGTTACCAAGTGTCATCATCCAGATAAGCCTAACCTACGTCCCAAATATTTCTATAGCATAGCTAAAGGGAAAGCAGAGTGAGCCACGGGTCTTCATTGAATCAAGATAAAAGTGCCAAGTGTCATTATCTGGGGCCTTCTAAGAATTTCAAGGCAATTGACTAAGTGTCCTCTTCCTTTTCAAAAGAGCAGGGTGTTCTGTGTGTCTATTTCAAAATTGAGTTGGAGGAAAATTTGGTGAGAGTTATTTCTAGTAGATGGAGCAGTTCACTGGGTAGATTTTTTGGGTTTGCAAACATTAAAGGGGCTTTCTATTTGTCCCCTAGGAGATTAAGGTGGAACAGACAGTTGTGCGGCCCAGTAGGTGATGAAATTTGAAATTTAGGCATGGAAGGAGGTACCAGATAGGAATTGAATGTGCCGAATCAGGATGTATCCAAGGCATTGAATGTGCCAAATTTCAAAATTATTTTTGTCTATGAGTTCAGGGCTATAAAAAGGAGGGAAGATACAAAGAAGAAAAGGGGGCTTATAGTTTTAGACTTTTTGTAGTTTTTGACCAGTAATATCATTTGCTCTTGTCTCAATTTTCTTGAGTTGTAAAGTTGATGTAACTATGCCTTTTATGTGGCTAAATGAATTAAGAAGATTTGAACTCCATGCCTTGGTTGGTGTTATCTGTCATTTGCAAAGTAGTCTATCCTATAGAATTTTTGGAGTTGTGATTAGGACTGTCATTTGCTTTTGTCTTGTTTTCTTGAATTGTAAGGTTTACATAACTGTACGTGACTTCTATGCCTCTTATGTGATTAGAAGATTCTATTCAGAAGATTGAACACTATGCCTTTGTTGACATTCTCTGTATCTTAGCAAAAGAATCCCCTATTGTGAGCCTCTATTTTTGTTATTTCAATCTTTTACATTGATCATGCACTTGTCTACTCTTAAATGTAATTAAATCTTATAATAGTTTCACTATGCTCAGGTTAGGATTAGGATTACACTCAGGTGCATCACCATAGTTAGATTTCAATTCCTACATTTTGCATTTCTATTTAGTCTCCTATCCCTTTTCCCCAACACATGACACAAAGAAGAGACCAACTTCTCTAAAATCTAGAGGTTGTTTCAAGCTGCAGTGTCCCACAGCTTGAAACTTCCCATTGTTGATTGGTTAAGATCAAGCAAAATTTTAAGGCATCAAAAGAATCCAAGGCACATATGGAAATATATATTTTAATATCTTAAAGTGTGTATAGTCAAAGTTATAAAGGTTTAAATTTGACTATGTATTCATGCATGTTTTGCAAGTAACCCAAGAAGGGTAATTGAGCTTGTGTTGATGTTGTTTTAATGTTTCTTGATTAATTAGTTATTGGGAAGTGTTTTATACTCCATGAAGACCATATGTGTGTAGTATGAAGGTTTAAACATTCATATATAGTATGAAAAATGCTTAAGAAGTTGACTCTGTATTCATTCATGATGTTCCTATACACCAGATCAGTATTTGAGTTATTTGAGCATATAAAAAAGTGAGTAAAGTTAACTTTGATCATTTGAGTATGTCTAAGGGGACATATGGAGTGGACCAATACAATTGAAAGTGGTATTATGTTCATATTTTTCTCTATGAATTGATAAATGGGTGAATAGGTCTCCATGTGACTTATAAGAGCTACAAGGGCCTTTTGAAAGGTGTAACTACTTGAGGGTGACCCAGGGGTACTATGGCCAACCTATGTGGATGGTGTTGAGTGATACAAAACTCATAAGTTTTGATTGATATATATTTCAAGAACATGAAAATAACACAATAATAATGAATTCTCTAAGAAGAGATGTTTTATTACTCAAGATTGCAATACAACTATGTGCTTATATCTATGGAGAGATGTCTGATTTCCATTTCATGTTACATATTAATTTATACACATTTTGAAATTATGAGGAGGACATGGAAGGTCACCAATATTGAGGGAGATTAAGTGGTTTGACTTCCATGATTTAAAACAATACAAAATTTGAGGAATTACTATTTTTAAAAACTTACTATTTTTAGACTACATTACTAAAATTAAAATTTGGGGAAGTTCCATTAGGTTTTTGGAGGTAAAAAACCATTAAGAAAAGATTCATGCCATCTCACCATATTATTCTCATTATTATATTTCTAATGGTTCAAACGGGGAGTCAATTGGAGCTACGATGAAAAAGTTATGGCTTTTAGAAGTTCTATCATCAATTGGGGTGAAACCATCGCCTAAATTCTCACTTGAATTGTTGCCCAAATCATTCCTCCCTCCTTGAGAATCAATGGTCCCTATTGCATAAATATTCCTCATCAAGTGTGGTAATTGTGTCTTAATTTCATTCTCTATGAGCCACTGACCTTGGTGGCTAAGTTGGCCCCTTTTGACCACCCGATAAAGCGGAATAGAGCATCCTCTTGTTGTCTTCATCCAAGTGTCCAAAATTTTATCCTCCTCCACTAGAGAAAAAATCTATGGATCAAGCTCATCAATGTCTAGTTGTTATAATACAACTAAAATTTCCAATAGAGTTAGATGATATGGTTTGAGGAGCTCCACATTGAATATTGGATGTAGACCAGGGTAGGCTAGTAGGTTCAACTCAAAAGCATTTTCTCCAACTTTTTTGGTGATGGTGTAGGGACCATATCACAGAGGTTAAATTTTTATGTGTGGGCCTACAAATCATTCATTTTTAATCTACAAACAAACCTTGTCACCAACAACAAAATGGTGTGCAATCCTATATTTTTCATGGTGTTGCTTATACTTCTGATTCATCTTCTCCAAGATGTCATGAACTTATTGCTAGATGTGTTGCATTTGTTCAATAAAATTTATTGATTTTGCTACCTTAGATCTCTAATGAGGTGTGTATTACATGTTGGAGAGTGGAATGACTATATCAATTGGTTCCATGGGTTAGAACCCAAAGCATTCTTGGAATGGACTGTGCTTGGTCAAGCTGTGCAGGGCCCAATTATATCCATGTTGTATGAAAAGAAGCCCCTCATCACATGTGCATGGATGTTTGGAGTGATACATCTAAATAATGTGAACAATCAAGCAATTCACCACTTCTATTTGACCATCAATCTATGGATGGAAGGCTATAGACTTCATCAACTTGGTATCCATCATCTTTCATAGAGTAGACTAGAAGATGCTTATGAACCTACTATCTCAATCTGAGACAATGGACTTGGGGAGACCAAAATGGAGCCATACATGACTAAAATATAGTTGAGTAGTTTCTTTAGTAGATATATTTTTCTTACAAGAAATCATGATAGCCACTTTTGAAAAATGATTAACCACAAAAAAAATAAAGTCCTTGCCATGTTTTGAAGTGGGCAAACATGAGAGAAAATCCATTGAGATAGATTCCCAAGGCCTGGTTGGTTTTGGCAATGGCATGTACAATCCTTTTTTCTTATTTGTTAGCTTGGATATCACACATGGGGTGTAATATTTGATTTACCTTTCCACATCCTTTCACATATGGGGCTAGTAGAAGTGGTTTTGAAGAACTACCAATGTCTTTTCTATACCAAAGTGTCTAGCTATCCTACTAAAATGTGCTTCCCATATCATCTTCTATTTCTTTGTAGCTAGAATAAAGATGTGCCCCATATGATAGACATTATCTTGTAAATATAAATTAGAAACATGTTTACCTTATTGAAGCACCAAATATGTATCAGCAATGGTAGGATCTACTTTATACAGATCACTCCAAGTGGCAGTCTCATGTCTGTATAGGGCAAAAACTATTGTGAGTGTAGTAATTAGTGGGTAGCTCAAATAATTTGTGGCCATATTTGAGCTCTCATTTTTTTGTTTGATTATCAGATGGATTACTATAGAGATGTGGCCCACTTTTGGTGCCTCTTATTTTGTAGTTTTCTTTATGTCTAGATGAATTATAATGGTCAGTGGTCAGTGTAGATGACCGTCTCTTTCCCTAAGATGTAGTGTTTCTATTATTTGTAGGCTTTCACAATGGTATAGATTTCCTTGTCATATGTCAGGTATTTCCTAACTATATTAGTGAAATTTTCATGATGATATGCAACATGATGGCCATGTTTTATGATGACAACTCCCATGGTATATTCAGATGCATCTGTCATCAACTCGAAAGGTTGATGAAAATTTGGCAAGGTAAGAATAGGGGCTGAGCAAAGTCTATTATTCAAATTCTAAAATGCCCTTTATTGTATTTCACCCCACTAAAATGTAGATTTATTTCCTCCTTTAGTCACTTGGGTTAGTGGCCAAGCAACATGTGAGAATCCAAGAACAAACCTGTGATAGAAATTTGCAAGGCCTAAGAAGCTGTGAAGTTTTGTGAGGGTCCTTGGTGTAGGCCATTCTTGAATAACTTGAATCTTCTCTAGATTGACATGAACCCTTTCCTCATTCACAATGTACCCTAGGTACTAAATTGTTTTCATCTTGAATGTGCATTTGTCAAGATTTGCATATAACTTGTGCTCTCAAAGAGTTCGAAGCACCTTACAAACATGTTGCAGATGTTCCTCCCATGTTATGCTATAGATGAGTATGTCATCTAGGTAGACAACCATGAATGAGTTGGTGAAGGGTCACAAGATGTCATCCATCATCCTCATGAAGGTTATAGGTGTGTTAGTTAAGCCAAAAGGCATAACCAACCATTCAAAGAGCCCCTCCTTAGATTTGAATGCAGTCTTCTAGATATTAGTGGGATCAATGGGAATTTGGTGATAGCCATATTTGAGATCAATTTTGGTGAAGAAATTTTCACTACAGAGTTGGTCTAGTAGGTCATCAATCCTAGGGAGGGGGGGTAGCGATTCTTCACAATGATTTTATTCAGGGCTTGATAGTTAATGCAAAGCCTCTATGTTCCATCTTTATTTGGTGTTAAGACAATCAGGCTACCAAAGGGTGAAGATCTTAGCCTGATATGACCCTTTTGGATTAATTCTTGAATATATCTTTTTATCTCATCATTCTCTAAAATTAATCTATGATACAAAGGACTATTAGGCAAAGGTGATCCTAGGATCAAATCGATAGAATGTTTTACCTGGCAGTGTAGTGGAACTCCCATGGGTGACTTGAATAAGTCATCATATTCTCCTATGATTTATCCCATCTAATTCTATTATTGTGTTAATTATGTAGTTAGGATTGCAACATTATCCTTCTTAGATTTTTGTGGGTTGACCACCATGAGAATGAATTGCTTTGTCTTCTCCACCAATATCTTACATTGCTTGACACTAATTAGTGAGACATATGTGGAAGATGGTACCTCTAGTACCCTATAGCATCACATTCCAAGAGTGAGGGTGATTCTTTGGGTTCATGATTCATAGATGCCATATCGATCATACATGAAAGGTTGACCAAGGAGTACATCACAAACATCTAGATTGACTACATCACACAAGACATCATCTTGGAAAGGTTTTATTGCATATGAAATAAGACACTAATGGCTGACACAGAGGTCTCTCCCTAGGCTCAACCATCCAATACTATATGGATTTGGGTGAGGCTTCATGGATAAATATAGAATTTTCACAACTTTAGTAGATATTAAATTATTTTGACTCCCACTATCAAGAATGAAATGTAGAGGCTTACCTTTTACCCATAATTTGGAGTGAAACAACCTTTCCTTGTTATCTAGCGTTTCTTTATGGGTCTATGATGAAGTAATGATGGTATCAGGCTCAGATTATACAATCTCTTCTTCATCCTCTTTGACTATAGGTTGTGTATGAGACAGAGCAGTAGATGTCAAGTATTGTGACTCAAAAAGTAGTGACTTAATGGATCAACATTCTTCTTTAGAGTGAGTTCTAGTTTTGTGGTAATCGCACCATTTTCCAGTCTTCCCCTTCTAGGGTTTCTTATCTTGAAACTCATTTTGCTTCTAATTTTGGCCTCATGTTTGACCTTCCTTATCACTTTTTCATTTCAAAGGCTGACTCTTCATATTCTTTCTTCCATGTTTTTGCTCAATCTTCACTGTGAACTTGTATGCCTCATCAAGGGTTTCCAAATTGAAGAGTTCCATTTCCTCCCATATGTACCATTGTAGTCCACCATGATATTTGAGAGTCTTATGTTTTTCACTTTTTTGGATGTGTAATCTTGCAGACAGAGAATGAAAAATGTTAATGTAATCTTGAATATATTGGTCCTTACCTTGGTAAAGTTGTTGCCACCGTATCTACAGATCATCATATGCTCTAATGGGATAATATTCTTCCTTTACCGATTTCAAAAAAATCATCCTAGGTAGGTTACACTTCAAGTCAAATGTCATCTGTATTGAACCACTTTTTTTACACTTCCCACCAATTTTTCACAGGCAATGATGCTTTCAAAAGAGCAAAAGTGATATTTTCTCCATCGGTGAATTTATTTAAAAAAATTTAGGAAGATAATTGATCCATCCAATTTTATACTACATCAGCATTAATTTTGCCTTCAAATGTAGCGATATAAAAATTCATCTAAACCTTGAATGGTGTTGGGGCACTGAAAGGACATTCCATAGATGAGGAGCCAAGAAGTGCAACTGAGAAGCTAGAATTTCCCATCAAGAGTTGTTAAATAATTTGGATGAATTATTGTAGTATCTATGCTTGTTACCACTGGAGGGATTCATTCACAATTTAATTAAATGGATCAGATGTCTTGGTGTCATCTACCATTTGAAGTCATTTGGAGTGAATAGGTGGATAGTTTAAAAGCTCTATTGTTTTCCACCCAAGCTTCTTGTAGCCTGACCTCATCCTTGGGATCATACACTCTCAAGAAAAACCAATCTAATAAAAATAATCTAAAAATCAAAAGTTTTTATTAACAAATATTTCAAGAACACAAAAATAACATAGTAATAATGAATTCTCTAAGAAGAAATGTTTTATTACTCAAAATTGTAATACAACTATGTGCTTATCTTTGAGAAGAGATGTCTAATTTCCATTTTAGGTTACATATTAATTTATACAAATTTTGAAAGTTTGAGGAGGATGTGGAAGGTCACCAATCTCAAGGGAGATTAAGTGGTTTGACTTCCATGATTTAAAACAATACAAAATTTAAGGAATTACTATTTTTAAAAACTTACTATTTTTAGACTGCACTACTAAAATTGAAATTCGAGGCACTTCCATTGGGTTTTCAAGGGTCAAAAACCACTAATCAAAGATTTTTTCCATCTCACCATGTTATCCTCATTCTTATCTTTCCAATGGTTCAAACAGGGAATCAATTGGAGCTATCGTGTAAAAGTTATGGCTCCCAAAAGTTCCATCATCAATTGAGGTAGAACCATCACCCAAATTGTCACCTAAATTGTTGCTTGGATCATTATATCTCTATGCCATCTCACCATATTCTCCTCATTCTTATCTTACAATGGTTAAAATGGGGAGTCAATTGGAGCTATGGTGCAAAATTTATGGCTCCCAAAAGTTCCATCATCAATTGGGGTAGAGCCATCACCCAAATTATCACCTAAATTATTGCCCAAATTATTGAGCCATGTATTTTTAAGTTATATGCCTTAAGGGTTAAGACATTACTATTGAATTAACAAGATAGTAATGTTCATGAATGATTTATAAATAATGAAATTAAAGAAGTTGATTTATAGACTTGTAAGAGGAGTGTGTGTGTGAGAATTATGGAGTGAAGGAGAGGGAGAATAACCAATAGATGAGTTGATGAGAAAAAGAGAGTGTGTAATAAGTGTATGACGTATTATTAATGTTTTTTATATCATAATAGTGATCTTATAGGTTGAGGATGAGTGAAGAGGTCTAGGGTGATCCAAAAGGTGGCTTTGGATGCATTGAGTGTGTAGAGTTGAAGAGAGCTAATATACTTTGTATATCCATAATTTTGGTAGGAAATAAGTGTTCAAGAGATGTGTTGTTCATAGGTGTTTTTGTGGCAACTCAACATATAGAGGGTTGTAGCCTCCTTGTAAGGTGAAACTTGATTAAAGTCTAGTTGTTGTGGTAGCTCAACTAGATACGTGTTGTAGCACCTAATGGGATTGTAGTCTAACTAAATAAGGGATGGTAGTTCCTTGATCAATTATAGCTAGTACAAATTGGTTATTTTTATTGTAGGATAATATTCCAATTACATGTTCTAGTGGGTTTTCTCCCCCAAGAGGGTTTCCCATATATGTCATGTGTTATGTGCTTGATCTTGCATTGTCTCTCTTGTTCATTGCTATGAATAATGCATATGCTTCATGAATTCTTATGGTAATTGATTAAGTGTTTTTAAAGATTGAAATTGGAGTTGGATTATTCAAGCTCACTGATTATACCTATAACAAATACTAGGGTTATCTATTGCACATAAACTATAAAAAATATTTGAAAGCATGTGGAGATTCTTAGCTAGTGGTTAATTAGGTTTTCTATATTTATCAAATTAAATAAAAAGTTAATCTCATACAAAGAAATGGTATAATGATTAGTGATGAAATTTGAAATGTTTTCAATAGAAAACATACCCCATAAATATGATAGGTATGTTGATGCAATGGATAGTGAAGCTTCCATTATTTCTATTAATATTAATGATGAACATCTAATTTTCACCATTCATCAGTTAAGGCTCCTATCAATTTCTGAAATAACCTTAGATGATTTATAATCCTAGGTAGTTACTCAAAACATAACAAAATTATAATGGTATAGTGATACATAAAATTTATTATATCAAGTTTTTACCCTATAAAATGTTACATGTAATGATAAACTCAAATTACAATGTGAAGCAATGCATTACATTATAATGTAAGTATATTTATTTAAAAGGTAATTTGAAAATCAATTGTTTTGATGTATTGATGTTAAGAAGCTAAAATAGCCTTACTTTAAGTACACAATAGAGAATGTGGAGGCCACTTTAGTAGTAAAGCAATGTCCTACAAATTACTATGGTAGGGCTACTATTAATTGACCATTGAGAAAGAATGTCATAACATGAAAAAATATGTTCACAATGTCAGAAACATAGTAATATAAATCATGATCCATCACATGAATTACAACCCATTATTTCACCTTGGCTATCTTACCTTTGAAGCTTCTTTTAATAGGAGAGATAAATCCATAATCATCAAAAAGTAATAAGTTATGTATTAAAGACATGAGATATTTTTAAATAAGGGTCAAGGCCATACCTTTACAATCTACTACAGGAGAGGATATATGCCACTTATAGATGACACATATTATTTCATAGTTTGGATTACCATTAACTATTATAACAGATAAAAAATAATCCTTCAAAATAAAATAGTTAAGTGTTTCTATGCTAAATTCAAAATCTATCATACTTAATCTACTCCATATGAGCCATAAGGGAATGGGAAAGCAAAAGTGACCAATAAGAAAATCATCAAAATCTAAAGAAAAATAGTTTCAAAATATGGTGAAAATTAGAACAATCAATTTATCTTTAGACTTTGGGTATATCACATAAGTGTGCATATAATAATGAAGGCCACACCATATTTTTGTCAGGATCCCTACTCCTTAAGAGTACACTTGATTACCTTTGTATAAGCAACTAAACATGAAATTTAACCAAAAGTAAAATGTAACTAGAATTCAAAAACAACATAGAATATGAGAGACAATACAATCTTGTATTAACACTCTTCTAGAAGGAAATACAATGAAGAAATCACACTCTTCCCACACCTCTTGGGCATACCAGTAATTCTCCCTCAAGAGTTCTCTCTCTCAATTACAAACAAAATCAACTCAAACATAGAGTTGTTGTTTCAACTAGTCAGTAACAATACTACCAGTACACCAACTAGTAAGTGACAATCAACTCAACCATTGTTGCCTACTTCTAGTACCAAGTACTCAAAGTACTCCAAGTAGATCTCCCTAATCTTGCTCCTTTGTTGTGTTGCAAATATCCTTTCACCTTGCTACCCCACAGATCTCCTTTGACCTTGCTCACACACACATCTGTAGATCAACTGACCTTACTTACCATGTAGATCTTCTTCCTGATCTTGCACACCTGCAGATCATCCTGGTCTTGCACACCTACAAACCTAGATCTTACATACCTTGGAAGAACCCTTGTCCTTGCCTTTGTAAGTCCTTATGATTCTACAACTTACAATATAGCCCCATGGGTCTCTTAAATAGATCCCATACAAACAATAATTAGACTTTCTAATTACAATAATTAGAAAGCAGAATCAAGACTAAAATTAGTCTTTTACATGTAAACTAACTGTCCATCTAAAATTAGACCAGTTCTGGAAGCACATGCAAATGCACGCACACACAAGTTGCCAACGTTGATTCTTTTCTGATCGATGTTGGTTGACACCTAACCGATGTCGGTTGCTCTACACATTGAATATGATCAACGTCGATTGGCCTGACCGATGTCAGTTGCTCTACAACTCAGAAACCTCATCCATTTGCATTAGTGAAGCTTTTAACTCCACAACCTAACAATCTCCCACTTGGAGATAAATAGCTTCACCTATACCTGTACCTATACATCATCTAATTTTGTCTCCTAGCTTGTATCCCTCTTCAAGTTCAATCTTGAAGACCAACCACCACATATCCTATGGTGCTTCCCTTGTCATCCAAGTAACCTGTCATATCTGAATCTACATACCCATGTAGAGAAGTGCCTGACCCTGCATAGCATGAATCCCTGCTGCTAGTCCCTCTCAGATACCTAAGAATCCACTGAACTAATTTCTAGTGCTCCTTTCCTGGATTGGCCACCAACTTGCTGACAACTCCCACTGCTTGGGTAATATCAGGTCTAGTACACTTATACTCAACCTCATCATGTGATTTGGGACACTATTATGTGAACTGTCCATCCATAGGTGTGCTAACTGGTTCTGCATCCTGCATATTGAATCTCTCCACTACCTTATTCACATAATCATCTTGAGACAACATCAACCTGTGATCTTCCCTATCTTTAGAAATACTCATGCCAAGGATTTTTGCTCCTCCTAAATCCTTCTTGGCACACCTCTGAACTAATTTTACCCTTAGCTTAGCAAACACCTGCATGTATGAACTTGCAACAAGCATATCATCCACATACAGTAACAGGATAATGTCATGACTATTATCCAATCTGGTAAAATAAACACAATGGTTACACTGACATTGATTAAAGCCATGCTTTGTCATACCCCTATCAAACCTATACCACTGTCTTGGAGCTTGCTCAAGACCATATATCCTGGCCTTCTGTCTCACGTGTCCATTCTCTCCTTTCTTTAACCTAGGAATCCATTCATCTTTCAGTGCTTTCATCCTAGCTGGCAACTCTACCAAATCTCCTGTTTGGTTCTTTCCCAAGGAATCAATCTCCTCATTCATGCCACAATCCCACTATTTCCTAGATTCTACCTGCATTTCCTCTTCAAAACTTTCTAGTTCTTGACCATCAATGAGCAACAAGTTCAAGTAGTATAAATAAAGAGAATAATGAATTTGAGGCTTACTTACCCTTTCAGTCCTTCATATGGGCGTTTGAGACTCCTTGACAGCTTGTTATCCACCCAAAATCCATTCTCTGGTCGACCCTGGTCTGCACCCGACCGATGTCGATTCCACTTGATCGCTGATGCTGGTTCCCTAACTGACATCAGTGTCCACCTGGTCATCAACATCGATTTCTTGACTGACATTGGTCTCCACCTACCCGACACCACC
Source organism: Torreya grandis (assembly GCA_037957365.1). Classification (NCBI taxonomy): domain Eukaryota; kingdom Viridiplantae; phylum Streptophyta; class Pinopsida; order Cupressales; family Taxaceae; genus Torreya; species Torreya grandis. The sequence goes on from JARHVA010004861.1 coordinate 1,147,665, forward strand.
GACTCTAGTCTGCACATGACCGACATCGGTAACTACCTATTCGATGTCATTTCTCACCTGATCGACATCGGTAACTGTGTTTTCTTATGAGTGATGACTTTTACCTATGAGCTCACTTTGGATCATAACCTTGTCCAAACTGCCCTGCTTAGAATTATTCAGCCCCTTGAGTTGATCTCTGTCCATCATCTTCTCCATGAAAACCAAGGCTTTCCAGTTCTTAAGTTTGTCAAAGACATCAGACTTCCTCTTAAGAACATGCATCCCCTTCTTATTCATGTGACCAAGCCTATAGAGCCACATCTTTGCATCTACATCTGAAGTAGATAAACCAGAAGGAGAATCAGTAATACAAGTAGATAGATAAAGAGTACCTACTTTCTTACCACATGCTAATTCAATTGCACCCTTGGAAACTTTCCAAGATTCCACTGTGAGAGTAACTGTGCAACCCTCATCACCCAACTTTCCTATAGAAATTAGACTCCTCTTCAGGACTGGGACATGCATGACATCCTTCAACACCCATGTGTTGCTTATCTGCAATTTTAGCTACACTTCCCCTTTACCAACAATTTGACAAGGTTCACCAACCCCTAAATAAATCTTTTCAAAGTCTCCATCGACATAATCATGGAAAAATACTCTATTTGGGGTTGCATGGAAAGAGACAATAGAATCTAAAACCCAAGATTCTACTTTATCCAAGGAACATACAAGCGCATCCTGTGTAACAATACCTGCAACATCTACTTCTTCATTTCCTTCATGCTGATCTTCTACCAATCAACAATCTTTTTTTACCTGCTCTTTCTTTTCATAATACCGTAATTGATAATTCTTACCATTGAATTCCTCCATTCTTAGTGTACTTTCTTCTACCATTGCTTTAATCCCACTCAATCAGAAACCCCTAAGAGTGACCTGTAATCAACACACTTAACACACTCTGAGCACCTATTAGTGTACCTAACCAAGCTCTGATACCAATTGTCAGTGGTATCACTTGGTGATCCTAGCTCTGATACCAATTTTTAGGATCCCTACTCCTTAAGAGTACACTTGATTACCTTTGTATAAGAAACTAAACATGAAATTTAACTAGAAGTAAAATATAACTAGAATTCAGAAACAACATAGAATATGAGAGACAATACAATCTTATATTAACACTCTTCTAGAAGGAAATACAATGAAGAAATCACACTCTTCCCACACCTCTTGGGCATACCAATAATTATCCCTCAAGAGTTCTCTCTCAATTACAAACAAAATCGACTCAAACACAGAGTTGTTGTTTCAACCAGTCAGTAACAATACTGCCAGTACACCAACTAGTAAGTGACAATCAACTCAACCATTGTTGCCTACTTCCAGTACCAAGTACTCAAAGTACTCCAAGTAGATCTCCCTGATCTTGCTCCTTGTTGTGTTGTAGATCTCCTTTGACCTTGCTCACACACACACCTGCAGATCAACTGACCTTACTTACCATGTAGATCTTCTTCCTGATCTTGCACACCTGTAGATCAACCTGGTCTTGCACACTAGCAAACCTAGATCTTACATACCTTGGAAGAACCCTTGTCCTTGCCTTTATAAGTCCTTATTATTCTACAACTTACAATACAACCCCATGGGTCTCTTATATAGATCCCATACAAACAATAATTAGACTTCCTAATTACAATAATTAAAAACGCAGACTCAAGACTAAAATTAGTATTTTACATGCAAACTAACTGTCCATATAAAATTAGACCAATTCTGGAAGCGCATGCAAATGCACGCACATACAGGTTGTTGACATTAGTTCCTATCTGACTGATGTCGGCTGACACCTAACCGATGTCGGTTGCTCTGCACACTGAATATGATTGATTTCGGTTGGCCTGACCGATGTTGGTTGCTTTGTAACTTAGCAACCACCTCCATTTGCATCAATGAAGCTTTTAGCTCCACAACCTAACAATTTTGTTATTTATAGAATAAAAACATTAATCCCTTTAGAGTTGGAAATTCCTGCCTTACTAGTCTCCCTAAAATACAACATTAAAGAAAAGTATCAATAAAAATAGTTATATAAATAATAAATTCACAATTAGAAGCATATATAAGCTATAAAACATCTAAAATTCTATCAAGATCACATCAAAAAGAGCACATGGAAAGGGAATTAATAATTACAAGTTTTAAATTTGGGATTCAATGCCAAAAAAGAATTAGAGGAATACTAATCATATATAGGAACTAAATGTAAATTCAAACCTAATTGGTTGGGTCCATTTATGGTTACTAAAAAGGTGGGTATAGGATCTTACCATCTAGATGCACTTGAAAGAAAGAAAATCCTATGAATAACCCTATGGACATCATGAAATCATACTAATATTATACATAAATCATTTTTTAAAAAATATATCAAAAAAATTTAAAATGTTAAAAAAATCAAGTATGTCAAAAATACAAAAACATTCAAATATTTTAAAAAAATCATATATGTCAAAAATCCAAAACATTCAAAATATTATTAAAAAATAAAAAATATGAACCTGAGCATGACATGAGTTGCTAGTTTATTTCTTTGCATATGTTATTTATGATATATTTTGGTAGATAACATTTTTTTTCATACACATACATTTCATGAGGTATATGTGTGTGATGGAGGACATACATGTCTACATGGTTTCTAATATGGTTTCTAATATATGACCTTTCTACCATATCAAGTTTCATATCTTATAATTATCTTACTAATTACTCATATATTACATTATACTACATGTATATGCTACTTTTCTATGATGTGCCATTGATACATATGGCTGGTATAGAATAGTTTTGTCTTGTTCAATGGTCTTCCATGTTTTTATTTTATTTCATGATAGGTTAGGCATTTATTTATTAGTGTGTGTGACCCTTGGCCCTTGTGTGCAATAGTTGTTTGATAATCTCTATGAGATTTTTTCTTCGTATATGTGACATTTGAACATGTCCATTTATTATGGCCCTTGGTCCTAAGTTTACTTTTGTGTGAAATTTGAACATGTGCCTTGTTTATGTCATTTTTAATTCCCTTCATGTATGACATTTTGTCCTATTTGTTGTGACATATTTATGTACATTGTATGTATCCCTTGGCCTTATTATGTGACATTGTGTGATATTACATGTTGTGTTTGTTATGATTGATTACTGGTTCCATGATACATATCATGCACTCTTACTACATAGTATTAATTCAAATATGGTCACTTTACTATGTACCTCTTTTTTATATTTATCTAGACATGACACTTGTATTCCTTACATTAAGTATGTCACATAAATGCTTCAATGACAATTACATTACTATGATGACATACTTTTCACATGATGACATAATGTTACATGATTATATCTTTATCACATAATACAATTAACTCTTATTTTTATATGAGTAGCTTGCAAGCTACATCCCTCATCTCAAAAGGGGGCATTACATTGGGATTGTATTATATATCCAAGCCATCATGAAAAAAAAAAGAATATTTTAGATATAGTATAAGTTTCAAATATTCAAAGTGATTCAAAAATTAAAAAAACATGACATATATTGACACATTGATTTAGTTTACGGGGGTATATTCCATACATATGTACTCACTTTACAAATTCTAGAGTAAAAATTCATACACACTTGAATGCATATGTAAAATATTTAAGGGAACAAACATTACAAGTTTCACAAATAATTTGAATTTGGCCTATACATGCATGTTATTCTATATCATTTGGCATAGATGTAGTGGGCATGATATTGATTCATGATTATATATACATTTTTCAAAGTAGAAGAAGCATGATATTGGTTCATGCACATATATTATACAATATATTTATAGATTAAAATATAAATGATTGTTATTAAATTCAAATATATTGGCAATAAGGTCATGATGGGATCATGAATATTCTTCACTCTCTTTTGATCATGCAAAAAAAATCTATATTCATTTGTAGTGATGTGGTTTATCCTATTACAAGTAATGTAAATTTAAGTCTCATGACACTCAAAAACATTGACATTAATTCTAGAAAACACATTATGTGGTTTCATCTTTTATTTTGTTATAGGTGATGTATGTTCAAGTCTAGTGACAATGACCTTGTCATCACTTTTAACAAACCCATCGTGGTTTCACCTTGTTTTGGATTAGTACATTGGGTAATTTTTCCCATTGATGAGATTTTTCATATGCATATTTAAAAATAAAAGGTTTGATTAATTTTCAAAATTAGGGCCAGGGATAATTTTAATAATGGACCCCTACAACCTACTATAAAATCTTGAAACATTCTAGAGTTGAAGGATAACTCCATTGGCAAAAATTTGGAAACTTCACCACACAGGTATAAATTAATTGGTTATTTCTATTATCTCTTTCAAAAAACTAATAAATATATGGTGAATTAAACATCATATTCAAATCAAGAAATAATGGAAAAAAATCCATAATTAAACCCCTTTCCTCAAACACATTAATGGGGAAAAAAGTTTGAGGTGGAGTAACTATTATGATCAGTGGATACCCTAAATTTTTTAGAAAAACAATTTTGATTTTCCCTATTAAATAGGGAGCAATATATCCATTTCAAAAACTTATCCGAATGAATAAATCCAATCAAGGAGGACATGAGAGACAACATGAATAAGAATTGCTACATACCCATCCCAAACATAAACCTTAAATAGGTGTGTGAGACTTTGAAATTTTTTTTTTTCCACATCAAGGCCTAGACATAAATTCAAAAGATTTTTGAGGTTTTTCTGATCTTGTTACTAAACAAACAATCCCAAACAAACATAAATATATTGTTGATCTCATTATTAAATAAAAATTCTTGTGTGATAACCAAATTATGTCTAATATTAAGGGTTTTGATATAAGATAAAAAAGGTTTCCACACTGTGAGCAAAAATATGATGAAAAAATAACATGTCAGTAGTTTGAATCCATTAAAAGATAGGCATAATTCATTAAAAGTGTGAAAATTTTTATAAATATGTAGGGCTTGTATTTATTACTTGTATTGTACTTCATTTTTGGTTGTTTATATTTCTCCTTGGACACCTCTTGCAATTGTCCTCACTTCATGATTCTCATGACCACAAATGAATAAAACTTTAATAGAAATGAAGTTATACAAATTTAAGTTTTAAGGTTTCTTGGTTCTAGTATTTTAAGAAATTTGAAGCACTTATGTAGATTTATTTTATAAGAGGTAATTTAAGTTAATTAAAAAACTAATGGAGAAAGAGGTTAGAGGATGAGAAGTTTGAAGTCAAGACCTGATTTATGGTTCCTTCTTTTTAACGGTTAAATTTGTCCTTATTTTTAAGGAATAAATTTGATGTCCATATGACTTAGTATAAATTATGTACAGACCTATGTAACTGTATAAAAAAACTAACCAAATAATATAATAAACTGAGTATAGATAAAAATATCACAAAAAATTAGAGTATAGAGTATAAACTGACTATGAGGCCATAGGACAAGACAACTGTGAAAATCAAGGATGACATAATTGAAAAAAACATTCAAAACATTTTCATAGTTTTAAAATTATAAACTATATAATAAAGTGTACAAAAATTCCTTAACTATATCCATATTGGCCTTTCAAATATATTTTTAAATTCAATTAATAAACCATGCCAACTAGTAATAAATTATTACCTTAAACATTTAAAAATAAAACACAATATGATCATGAGGCTCTGTTCCATTTATTTAGTTTATTCTTTGTGTATTGTTTAGAAGAAGTATCTTACATGTCATTATTTCTCGGAGGAAATCAATTTATTTTTTATTTATTATAATTATGTGGTAAATAACAACCAAATAATATAATAAACTAAGTATAGCAAAAATTGTGACAAAAAATAGAGTATAGAGTATAAACAATAAAATGACTGTGGGGCCATAGGGCAAGACAACTATGAGAATCACAATACAATCAGACCAACCTGGTCATTAGATGATGTGATTTTTAAACAAATCTTTTTTATTTCTTGAATTCAATGACCATTAAAATAATGTAGCTAATGGACATAGTTTTGACTCTTGAGGCATCATTTTTATCACTACTAAATTTTATAAATTTATCTTGAACAAAAAATAGCTAAAATTTTATTGTAAATGAATAAGCCATGGATTAATTGATATTATTTATTCTATTTTATAAATATGATATAATATGAGGATTCTAAAATCATAAATTAATTCCAATACACATGGATTAGGCATATCCAGCTTCAGGTAGTGAGGAATTTTTAGGATTTTTAAAGATCATAGACTTTGACATAGAGCTCTAGTGTTCTAATGTTGAATTCTTAATTTGATGATGAATAAATCAAGACAAAATGCTTCTAGAAATTATTCAGGTGGCATGGTATAAATTGAGTACAAATCTCTATAATTCTCTCAAAAGACAAATGAGATAATATAATAAATTGAGTATAAAAATATTTGTGATAAAAAATTAAAATATAGAGTATAAACTGACTATGGGACCATAGGTAAAGACAACTATGAAAACACAGCATGGCATAACTAAAAAAGATATTCAAAATAGTTTCATATTTTTAAAATTATAAACTATATAATAAGGTTTGCCAAAATGTCTTAACCATATCCATAATCAATAATGGCATTTCAATTAAAAAATCATGCAAACTAAAATATAATTATTACCTTAAATATTTAAAAACAAAATACAATATGAAACCTCTCTGTAATTTCTATGGCTGGTTGTGTTTTCAAAATGTGAGCCTCATATCGATTCATCTATATCTTCTTTATTAGGGGTGTATATAACAACTGTGAAAGCTTCCAGAGCAAGTCAACAAGTCTTTCAGCTAGTGGATCATGTTTAAACATTGCTAAAATTAGTAAATAAATGTATGCAACATGATTGAGATTCAATATGAGCCTGAAGGAGAGGTTGAAATTGATAACGTTTTTTTTGTTATCCTTTATGTCCTAAAATATGGTTCTCCAAGACTATTTTTGTCCAGTACACATGGTAAGATCATGTGAAATACTTAGTATAAATTAAGTACAAACATCTGTAAGTTTCTCAAAAGACCAACTAGATAATATAATAAACTAATTATAGAAAAAATTGCGACAAAAAATTAGATTATAGAGTGTAAATCGATTATGGGGCCATATGGCAAGACAACTATGAAAAGTGAGGATGACATAAATAAAAGAAATATTCAAAACATTTTCATAGTTTTAAAATTATAAACTATATAATAAGGTATGCCAAAATGTCTTAACCATAGTCAAAATTAATAATGGCCTTTCCATTTTTTTATTTCAATTAACAAACCATGCCAACTAAAATATAATAATTACCTTAAACATTAAAAAAATATTATGAAAAACTCTCTACAATTTCTATGGATGGATGTGTTTTCAAAACATGAACCTCATAATTGATTCATCTGTATCTTCTTTATTAGGGTTGTATACAATAGTTATGAAGGCTACCAAAGCAAGTCAACAAGTCTTTCAACTAGTGGATCATGTTTTAGCCTTTCCAAAATCGGTAAATAAATGTAACATGATCAATATTCTAGATGACCCTGTGAGAGAGGTTGAAATCAATATTTTTTCAATCCTTTATGTCCCAAAAATATGGTTCTCTAAGACACTTTTGTGCAGTACATACAGTAAGATCATTTGCAATATTTAGTATAAATTAAAAACAGACCTCTGTAAGTCTCTTAAAATACCAACTAGATAATATAATAAATTGAGTATAGAAAAAAATGTGACAAAATAGTAGAGAGTAGAGTATAAATTGATTATGGGGCCATAAGGAAAGACAATGAGAAAGAAGATGACATAATTGAAAAAAATATTCAAAACATCTTCATATTTTTAAAATTATAAATTATGTAATAAGGTCTACCAAAATGTCTTAACCATATCCATAATCAATAATGGCCTTTCATTTTTTTTAAAATTTCAATTAGAAAACCATGCCAACTAATATATAATTATTACCTTGAACATTTAAAAAAAATATAGTATGAAAACCTCTCTGCAATTTTTATCGCAGGTTGTGTTTTTAAAATGTGAGCCTCACAATCGATTCATCTATATCTCCTTTATTATGGCTATATACAATAGTTGTGAAGGCTATCAGATCAAATCAACAAGTCTTCCAACTAATGAATCATGTTTCAATATTGCCAAAATTAGTAAATAAATGTATGTAACATGATCAAGATTCAAGATGAGCCTGAGGAGAGGTTGAAATCAATAATTTTTTTGCTATCCTTTATGTCCCAAAAGTATGCTTCTCCAAGAATCTTTTTGTGTAGTACATATGATAAGATCATGTGCATTACTTAGTATAAATTGAGTACAAACCTCTATAAGTGTCTCAAAAGTCCAATTAGATAATATAATAAAATGAGTATAGCAAAAATTGTGATAAAAATTAGAGTATAGAGTATAAACTAACTATCGGGCCATAGGGCAAGGCAACTATGAAAAGTGAGGATGACATAACTGAAAAACACATTCAAAACATTTTCATAATTTTAAAATTATAAACTATATAATAAGGTTTACCAAAATGTCTTAACCATATCTATAATCAATAATGGCATTTCAAATATTTTTTATTTCATTTAGCAAACCATACCAACCAAAATATAATTATTACCTTAAAATTTTAAAAACAAAATGTAATATGAAAACCTCTCTATAGTTTTTATGGCTGGATTATTTTCAAAACACGAGCCTCATAATCGATCATCTATACCTTCTTTATTAGGGTTGTATACAATAGTTGTGAAGGCTACAAGAGCAAGTCAACAATTCTTGTTAGCGGATCATGTTTTAGACTTGCCAAAATCAATAAATAAATGTATGTAACATGATGAATATTTTAGATGAGTTCGAGGGAGAGGTTGAAATACACACACACACACACCCACACACACACACACACACACACACACACACACATATCAACCTCTCCCTCGAGCTCATCTAAAATATTCATCATGTTACATACATACATACATACATACATACATACATACATACATACATACATACATACATACATATATATATATATATATATATATATATATATGTAACATGATGAATATTTTAGATGAGCTCGAGGGAGAGGTTGAAATATATATATATATATATTTCACAAAAATATGGTTCTCAAGGACTCTTACATATATATATATATATATGTCACAAAAATATGTTCTCAAGGACTCTTTTTATGTAGTACATATAGTAAGATCATGTGCATTAATCAATATAAATTGAGTACAGACCTTTGTAAGTATCTCAAAAAACCAACAAAATAATATAATAAACTGAGTAAAGCAAAAAATATCATAAAAAATTAGAGTATATCACTACTCTCACTATCAGAACTAGAATAAGTGTCCTCAACCTCTAGAATGTGCTTAGGCTGATTTGAATCATCTGAATCAAATCCAAGTGAGTCCAATGAAGTGGGAGAAATGTCAGGTCTTATGTCTATGATACTCTCATGAAAGTGAAAACTTATCTAGATGAAAAGATCATGTGTGGTCAGATGAAGTTAGTACCCATTGACACCATCTAGATAACCTATGAAGATGAAAGGCTTACTTTGTGGTTCCATATCCTTGTATTTATTCTTCAGTATATGTGTCATAACTAGAGATTTAAAAACCCTAAAATGCTCAACTATGGGTTTCCTATCGATCCAAGCTTCAAAGGGAGTTATACCTTTAAATCTTTATGATGAATATTATTATAAATATAGTAGGAATAATTAATCACTTTGACCTAATGCCAAGGTGATAAGGACTTAGAGTGAATCATACAATTAGCCATCTCTTTTAAGGACATGTAATTATATTCTAGAAATCTATTTTGTTGATGACTATAAAGAACTTTCCACTTAAAATCAATCCCCTCTACTATGAAAAGTTTCTTAAACCTATTGTTAACATACTCACCTCCGTTATCAGTTCAAATAACCTTGATGCATTTATTAGATTGTTTCTCTATAAAAACTTTGAAGTATTGAAACTTGTTGAAAAATTCATATTTATACCTATTGAAGTGAACCCATGTGTATTTAGATAAATCATCAATGAAAGTAAGGAAATTCTTAGCCCTTATGAAATATATACTAGGAAAAGGCCTAGATACATCATTGTGTACTAACTCTAATGCCTATGAATCCCTCCAAACTTTTCCTTTGTCAAATTTCTCTTTGGGATGCTTCCCAAGGGTGCAACCCTCACAAATACCCTTAGAGAAATGAAATCTAGATAAGCATATGACCATATCATTCTTGCTAAGTTATTTTAGATAGTGGTAATTGAGGTGGATAAACCCCTCATGACAGAGTTTTCTAACTTCATCTAAATGAGTCAACAATGTAGTTGAAGAAGAATTAGGTTCAAAATGTGAGAAGGTATATAACCTAGCTTGGTGATCTTCCCTACCAATGATCACTAGAGAATCATTATGTAGCTTTGTTATTGTGACTAAATCTAGTGAAAAATCTATGCTCATGCCCTTATTGATATGAGTGATTTGGTACATTGATAGGATATTAGTTAAAAGTGATGAAATGCTTAGAACATTATGGAATGTTCCTTCATCTATTTCAATAGACCCTATCCCTACAAATTTTATTGAAGTGTCATCACCAACGTGATATAAGATATGTTACAAGGATCTAGGGAAGAAAACTCAACTTTTGAATAGCCAAAGGGTGGGAAATATCTTGTCAATAGCCCATGAAGAGGTTAGAACTACAACTACTACAAGAGCTTTATTCTTTTCTTTCTCTTTACCTTTGCCTTTTTCCTTTGAAGAATCTTGAGTTTATAAATTCTATTGGATAGAATTAGGAACACTTATTATATTTTTATATATAAGATGAGTTAGGTGATAATTTTATTTCTTCATGCACTTATGTTCATCATGCTAAATTTTCTTGTAATGGGAACACTTAACCGTCTCTTTCTTAGGTTTGTCATTAGAAGAGGAGGTTTTAATGGTTATTTTAGTAGAGATTGATTCTTTCTACTTCTCCTAATATTTTTTTTCTCTCTTTGTTATAAGCCTTCTATTTTACATTCCTAGGAATTAGGGCTTAAGGTTTTTAGGAATTTGATGTGCCCATCTATATTAACTTGTCTTTTTCTAGAGTCAAGTCAATAAAAAATGAATCTAAAGAGGACATTTTCCATGTAGTGCCTAGAGCACTTTTAGGGCCATGGAAATTAGAGACAAATAATGAGTAATTAGGACCTATATTAAAGAGTATATAAATAATAATTTGGTCATCTTTATTCTCTATTACACATTCTTCCAACTTCAATCTGAAATAGTCAAACTTGGTGATGAAATCCTAAAAGGTGTTAAAGTTGCTAGGACTTAGGTTGATATGCTCATTTTCAAGTTTGTGATGTCTCATCATAGATAACTTATCAAAAATATTTTCCAAGATGGTCCACACTTCATTGGAAGATTTAGAAGGTTCTATGTGAAATATAAGATTATAAGATACAAAAAGACACATCAAACCACATGTTTCATCAAAATGGTTGTAATACTTAACTTTTTCTACTTATATATTAGGTTTAGTCTCATTTCCCATTGTAATATGATGTAGACCCTTGATCCTTAATATGATTTTCATTTTGGTTTTCCACTCATAGTAGTTAAATGGTTTTAGATGATTAATTGAACTTGTATCTATTGTGTAAAAAGTATGTTTTATTAGTGGTTATTGAAGTTGATTGTTACAAAAATGAAAGTTTAATCAGAATGAAAGAGTGACTCAAAACATAGTAAACCCTACCTGAATTAAAAAATGGTAAACCCACCTCAATTTTACAATAAATGCATGCTCAAAACACATCAACACAATCGATAATGCATCTATATAAATTAGTGCAAGTGTCAAAAAAGTCAAACTCTAAAAAACAAGGGGATATTGGGCTCGATCGATAATGCATCCAATGAAAAATAAGTTAAAAGTGAGTAGGAGAGAGAAAGTATTATTTTGAATGTGAGGATGTTTCACCACCTACCAAACCAAACATCACCCTTAAATATTATACTAGAGAGGATATGAAGAGTTTTGACAATCAATAATTTGCCATCTTTTAAAATAAGGAAAACATTATATTGTTTTTATTCAAAAAATAATAAAAAAGAAAGGTTTTCCCAAAATAAATTCACCCATACAATATATTTTATATATAAAACAATAAACCTATCATCCCTCTTTTAAAATTATATATTAGAAAACATGATGTTATACTATTAATGTCAAAATGATACTTTGATTTAAAAAAAAACATTAAACTTGCATCATATTATAAATTAAAATATTTAAGTTTTAGAAAATGACCCCTTTTTTAAAAAGACTTTCCTTGTTGTTTAAATGGATAAACCATGAGTTTGTGGAAAACCATAAGTGTTTTTTAAAAGGTTGTTTCATCTTTTTTTTTTAGCAAAGAAGATTAAAAAATGATGGTTTTGTTATTTGACTAGCTCAATAGGGAGGATTTAATATTTGGGATACCTTATTTTTTATGTCATCTAGATGGAATGAGCCATACGACACATGAGAGGAGATGTTAACCTTGAGAGGGTCATGGAGCAAGCTAAAGGAACCATAATTGGTTATGGTCATTTTGTAGAGATCTATAGTTTGAATCAGAGGTCAATGGGAGGCTAAACCAAATCAAGAAGAGATCCAAAGGCAATAGCTTGAGGATGACATGCACATGGGTCAAGTTGTACATTTAAATCACCAACTGGGATGTATAAACCCCAAACCAGTTCATTAATATTACATGCATGGGTGTTTGAAACTAAGGATGAGCGATGTAATGTTTGGGAATCAAGAGTAAGTTATGGATAGAATGTAGGTATAAAAAAAAATCCAAATAGAAATGCTTGTTTGATTATAACAAGAATGCACAATCAAGAGAGAACCAGGCCTAGAAAAAACTACATCTCATATGCAATCCCAAATAGTCCAAGATAAAACCAATAAAACTTAAGATTTTTGTAAAAAATAACCCCTATAATTTTTTTGGTCTCTTTAGGTCACCAAGGGATTTTAACAAATCTTGAGGTTTTTGAGATTTAAAAAATCACATGATTTTGTTTTTAAACCCCATAAAAATTGCCTCACAATATATACACATATACTCTAGATTTCAAAATAATACTAACAACATAATCAGACATACAATTATTGGGATGGCTCTGATACCATATCAGGGTTAAGTCCAGGTTCTATATGCATTGAATTCACAAGCCAAGTGATCACACAAACCAAGTAGGTAAATAACAAAAAGTATCTGAAATCAAAATGAAACAACAATGTGAGAATATTACACAAGACAAAATTGGATCCAAAAGCCAAACTTTCATTAACAAAGATCACAAATGTGAGAAGTACAAATATAAGAGTGTTGAGTAACTCCTCCATAAAAATTGGTTAATATACTCCCACAATATAATAGTAAATCCTCCATAAAATGTGGTTAATAGAGTCAATAATAGAGGAGTAACTTCCATACCTAGAATAAACGGTCAAAGGAGTTACTTCCTAGTCATCTAGTCAACCTATACACCTAAGTAAGTTTTTCCATGTAAATAGAACTCCAAGTGAGGAAAAAAATCCCATAATAAATAAATATGGGAAAAAATAAAACCCCTAATTTAATAATGAATTCACAATAATCATTTGTGTATAAATAACCAAAACCTTGTATCACAAAACTACCACCTTGAACTTTGTTTCCACACAAAATATAGAAAGCTACCCAAAAAATTGACAATTTATCAACTTGAATGATTCTCAAAACAACTCAAAAGTAGAAATCAATGAATTATTTTCATAGTAACCTTTGATACTCATTATCTCAAATGTCTATAGGCCATATCTCAAATGCATGTAAAATATATACCATACAGATTTCAAAACAATCAACGTTAAATTTTCAACACTTATTTTCTTATATCAACAAAGCCAAATCGATAAAAGTGTGCAATTTATAAAAATGCATATGAGATATTATTCACCCAAGTGATTTCTAAGAAGTCCAATAAATATATTTGCACTGATTAAACTTTTAAATCCCTTATAACTAACAACAAAATTTTATAATTTGCACACAAATAATTTGAATTTCATGCTCATACCAATACTTAAACAAGAAACCAAGTCCTTCAAAATAAAAAATAGTATTTAACTATGCAAATGCATGAAAAGTATATCTCATGGATTTTTTCTATTTGATAGTCAAATATATGCAAATTAACTTATTTCTATCTCAAATAGACTGACCATATATCTTTCAAAATGGACACATACCATACTTTGAATGAATTTAAATATGCCTATAAAAGTTTTCTTAAACAATCAAAACCTTTGAGCTTGCAAACCATGTATTTATGAAAAAAACCAACTGAATCCATTTCTTACCAAAAGTCAACAAATCAAACTCAAATATATGCAAGATATTGTTTTGTGACTCATAATCGATGAAGGAATTAAAATTTTACATAGTTTGCTTGAATATTTTTAAAATATCTTCAATAAATGATTCAAAAACACATTAATAAATGTATATTTGAGTATGAAAAAATGAATAGGTTCAACCTTATCAATAAAAACATGCAACATAATGATCATATTAGCTATTTGAAACAAGTAGGGAACCTCCAAATCACATATATCACTAAGATAGTGAAACCTTCAAACATTTTTCTTAAAAAATATATCATGGAAGCTTGAAACAAATCATTTGAGAAACTTTATTAAAAATACATCAACAAAATGTCTACAAAGACCCATCTCCAAGATTTTAAATAGACTAACAAATAACTATATGCAATTTTCTCAAATATTTCTTTCATATAACCTTCCATACACATGAACAAGTCTATTGAATGAGATAAACAACAATAAAAAATTAATTATAGAGATTATGTATATACCCAAAAGAAGAAAACACTCACAATTCCTTTTATTCATCTCAGTTGATTTGAAATTTTCATATAATCTATGTTATTTCCTTAAAAATCCATTTAGCAAGCATGTAGAGATTTCCATTCCACAAGAGTTCAATAATGGATGAAAACAAAAAAGTAAACACATTCTCTCGATAGGAAATGAACATCGCATACCTTAACAAGTTTTAGGGTTCCTCAAGACACCAAAGAACATCGTAGTTGAATATCCTCACCAAACAATACAATTTATACAAAGATCCACTTTCACCAACTATCTTTCTAAATGATGCAAGAAAAACAAAAATAATGACCTTTTATTATGAGGCATTTACCATAACTAAATATTAAATGAATTTAGGTGTCATGCCACTATATTAGTGGATAGTGCCATCATTACTAAATAAGAAGAGGTTCACTAAACAAACCACAAACAACCAAAAATATCAAGATCTTTAAAAATCCTCCATCTTTACTTCCAAAAATCCAAAATCAAGGCATTGACTTATCATTAACTCACTATCAACCAATATTACTGAAAAAATATAATGTCACTCTCTTCGAGCTATATGCTCACTGAATGCCTTTACTATATCTTTACATAAATCAAATCTCAAGGTCGAAAACCAATATCTAGATGTATATTAAACATCAAAGTTTTTAAATGAATTGAAACCCCTAAACTTATGTAACAAGACATATATTCATCAACTAATATCCATATAACAAAAACCATTGACTTTTTAATATACGCATAACATATATTATCAATGGCTATAAAATTAATGAACTCAATGTTTTATAATTGATGTTAAGCCATATCTAATGCCAATAATATTTGAAAATCACAACCAAAGGAATCAATATGAACATATTAACCACCATGATTATTATTAGTGAAACATATTACCTTGAATATGTGTAGAATGTTTTGATGGTGCCAATAAACATGTAATAAAGTCATGAATCTTTCATTTGCATGAAATATTCTAGCTATAGAAGTAGAATGACATACACATATGACTGCATATGTTCTTAATTCTTACCATATACCATTATGTCCAAGTAAAACAAACCTTATGATTGGGAATTGAATGCAATTATAATTGGATCACACACCAAACAATATGCAATTGAAATGTCAATCTTGAAACATATATATCAACTAGTCATATTACAACTGCACTAAGGACTACTGCTAAGGTGAACTAAATACAAATATTTGTGTAATAATTAGCTTATTTTGATCATTAGGTCAATTATCTTGTTTATCAAATTCTATTTCAACTATCATAAATTTATAGTTTCCAAAAATGATTGAATTAAGGCTTATAACAATCAACAGTGCACACATATTGAACTACAAAGAGGTGCAACCATGGTGACTTTCTGAATGTGACATATACTTAAATTATCTATCTTATGATACAAAATACCTTAAATCAATTTTACCAATAATAAATAATTTTAACATAATAATAAATCATATTCACATATACATATCATTCAAACTAATGTAAATAAGTTGCCCCCTGCCAACAGATTTAAATATTATGATAAAAATCAACAAATGGTAGGACTAATCATGTCAAGATTTTCAAAAAAATAAGGGGGTACTAAAAATAGGCATAAAAAGTTCTACAATGCTTCATTATATTTTATAGGTTACATGTCAATTTTGTTTCATCTCCTTAATGGTGTACTCCTTCCTTGCTCTCTCAATTTTTCAATTTTTAAAGTTTAGATTATTCAAATTTCAAATATGGAAAAATGACTAGTTCATATATTGTTTCAAGGTTTTATATAATGGGTGATCTACATAATCAGAGTATCTTATCAATGACAAAGTGTGTTGTACACACTCAAGTTTAATTATTTCTCCTTCATTCTAACAATTTAATTACTAAAATAATGATAGGGGGCTTGGATGGGGCAAGGGGAACATAAACACTTAAATATGGTCATAGGTACTTGATAAATTTAATTATTGACATATCCTAAACTATTCAACTTGCACCCAAATATGACTCTTATTTATTAGTCCTCTAGGTTAGTTTTCTATATGTGGGCTTGACCCTCTATTTGTCATCATTGCTACATGAAACATCATAATTTAATACTCAACCCTATTTATATCATCCTTAGACTACTGCTATGTTTAGGATAATTATTCCTCATTTTCTAAGATAGGTCCATGCTAGGCAAACATGTCTACTATTACAAACTTGTCCTCCTAGAACAACCTTGTCCCCATGCCAAATAATAACTAGTTTTAAATTTTGAAATATTATTTTGGATCTTCCCATATGTTTTTTAATGTTGGATAAATGAAATTGTCAAAAGGTTTCACTATATAATAAAACCAAAACCTCACATAAAAAGGAATTGGTTCCTAGCTTAGAAATATCTATTAAGCACTTATACACTATTGCACATTAAAAAAATATGCCATATTCTTCATAAATTTAAGATTATTCAAAAGGATCAGTCATAAACCAAGTTTAAAGCATCTCAAATCAAATCAATACTTATCACTATCAGGTATCAAAGTCAAATTTATAGTGCATACATATATTTAAGGAGCACAATTTCATAATCATTCTACGTTGGAGAGATACATGTGGCTTGATTCCATCCTTAGATTATCTAGATATATAGGTAATGGACAATATTCAAGGGGGTGATTTGGGATAGCTTAGTCCACTACACTCCTCTCATTTTGTAGGTTTTTAGGTCTCACAAAGTTCCCTAGTTTTTCCAAATCAAAGAGAAGGGAAACAATGACTTCCTCATGGTAAAAACATAATGAAAAATTATCATCCCACTCATAATACATAGGTAGAGAAGTAAAAGTAATTATAGTTATACCATAATTGATGTGGATAAGTCCATATTAAATGGACATGACTAGCCTACATTATCTTCTTATCTACAAATACTCTTAAACTCTTCCTCCAATCATGTATAGTCATAATCCTAGGTTTTCCTAATTTCCACTATCATACATTAGAAATTGTCAGCCACGAACCCACATGTAAGCTAAGTTAGTTTATTTATAGTGTTTTACAAAAATAATATACTTTTTTATTTAGCAAATTGCAATCAAAATTATTAATAAGAATATATCTTAAGCATTATTATATTTCAAAGTTTTATACCTATTATATAACATTCACATTGTTAAATAAAAAGCAAGGTAATAAAAAACATGAGCTTTCATATTTAACCAACTATCTACATGGAAGTGATGAATGGCCTATACATGTTTTGTGTTTGAATAAGAGTTTGAAGAGCATTAGATATAGGTTTTCTTAGATTTTACTAATCCTAATTCATGAATTTACTAAGTCAAATCTAAATGGAAGATGTCATTTCCATGCACTCTCTTAATAACTTGAAATTGATCAAGGTTTGTGTGAGACGTGCATAGTGGTGAATCCTTATTTATATTTATCAAATATTATAAGGTATCTTGAGCTTTATTTGTGACAATAATAGTTTTGAAATGTTTGGTCTTATATTTTTGATGGACTTGCATTCTTGGTTAATCCTTTATTATAATTGATTTCATGAAGAATGAGATGAGTACGTAGATGTAAGTTCTAATGCATGTTGAATGACCTTTGGCAAAAGAATGATGATATCATGTGTAATTAAACTAGGGATTGAGGTCCTTTTTTAATTTTTATTAGCCTACTTGAAATCATGATGAGAAAATAAATTTAAAGGAACTTGATATGTGCAATATGAATTTGTAATGCATAAAGTAGAATTTTTGGTCTTATAGGATAAAATTAATTGTTTTTTCATAAACATGTGTTTGTCCTTCCAATGTAGATTTTTTGTAGTTATTTTACATAAGTGTAACAAATGATTGTAATATGGATTGTGGATATTTAATTGGTGCATATAATATGAACTGATATGTTTTGTATGAGAATAAAAAAAGTTATCACTAATTTTTGTTTAGCATTTTGAGTGAAAAAATATTCTAATTTTCCCTTTAATTTTATATGGGTCATCAAATTTAATGCATAATAATATTAAAGTGAATCTCATTTAGCTAGAGATAATTTTTTTAATTTTATCATTAGTTTTTTTAAGAAGTTGATGACTCAAAAAAAGATAGAGGAAGGTGCAATTATTGGGATAGTGGACTCATCCTATTACTTTGTTAATAGGAGATCACTCGTTCAACATTATATCATTTAAAACCTTGACATCCATCAAGAATCAAATTCTTAAAAATAATTTGAGTTCAATAGAATCACCTAAAAACTAGGGTATCCTCTCATATTATTGATTTAATGTTTTTGTAAGAGCCTTTTGGTCAGATACTAGAAAATTGTGCTAGATTTTTTTTATTAATTAATTTATTTCTTCAATTTATCCTTCTAGAAAATGTCTTACTAAATCATTCCCTTATGTTTAATTACTCAAATAAATTATTTCAATTATATCCATGTGATTATTTTTCATAGTAGTGTCATGTAATAGTTTAGTAATCAATAATCTATTCATGAAATTAGTTTTCAAATTAACCCTTTCTTTCAATCTATGACACTGTCAATTCAATTACTTGTTATCATATTGAAATCAAGATAAACCTTTAATAATATAATAAAATTATGTATAATTGCCTTATGAGATATTCAATTATGTTGTATCAATGAGACCCTCATGACTTAGATTTACATTTATTTATAGAATTCAAAACAACCTTCATAGTAAGTGGTTAAATACAATAACTAAATCCACATCATTATTTCATTTTAAAGTACAAATACAATAATGCCAAAGAATGTAATAACTTGTAAGACAAGTCAAATTCATATTTCATGTGTTTAATAGCTCAATTCTAAATTAATATATAAATCAGAATTAGTTTCATAGTCATAACTAAATAAAAATTATAATGTTTAAAACATGATTTAATCTGACCAAGTAACAATACAATATTCATATTATATACTCATCCATCTAAAATAGTCATATCTAAATAAGTATTCATAAATAAATCCATAGGAGCTCTAAAGATTACCATCATAACTAAAATACTATATAGGAAACATAAGAGAGAGAACATCATTGGAGGGATTTTACTCCAACCATAGAGCCTTTTGAATTACCTGCACACATCTCATCCATCGAGAATCACCATACCCTTACATAATGGTACTACATGTAGAGAATTGATGTAATAAGAGAGAAATCTATGTGAATATAACAAACCAACATGCTTTTCCCCACAAAAAATAAATACAACATGATATATGCATTCTAACTCTATTACTAGGGTATGTTTGATAACTACAGAAAATTAACAACCTTTCCAAAACTCTGACCCAATTGTTAGGTTAGCTAATATTTATCATATACTACTAACTCATTAATTATAAAATGATATTAGTTTAAGCATATTAATTAGGTCCCAATACTAATTAAAAAATAAGGGTCTATGCATCATGCATGAAGTTATTGCCAAATGAAGGTGTAACCCACAAATATAATAAAAGAACCAAAACATATTTTACCATAAAGTGTTTGTCTCCCAAGTGCATTTTGTTGTTCAAAAGTTTTGGAATACTAAAAATGAGTTTAGAATTTATAAGGGTTCATATAAGTTTAACATTAATTATGTGAGAGTTATTTATTAAAATGGAACCAATATACAAGAGGATGTAATTAATTTTCCAAAAGGGGATATTTATTATATATTCTTACAAGTGTAGAATGATTGACTTTCATAGTTATTCTATAATTGATGTTAGAAATATAGACACCTAGTTTTTAAGGTTCCATGTTATTATTTACTTTTAAGGCAAGATATAATTTCTTGAGATATAAAAATTATCAATCAAGGTAGGGTAAATTCTATCCAAATATAATTCATGACTCCCAAACCCAAGGTGCAAGAAAGTTTAATATTCTAATAAGGTTCAACATCCAATTAAAAAATTTGAATTCGATAAGGATTCATCAAACCGACATGATATAATATTTCATCCAAGCTTTAACATTCTCTATCTGGGTTTAAAAATATTCATCACTAATTTCAATTCCCCAAGTTCACTAGACATTCTTGTTAGCCAAAATTTGGCTACCTTAAACTAGTTCCATAAAAAAACATGCCTAGTCAAGCCTTCATATTGATATATAGTCTTTTAAATCCTTCATAAAACATGTTTAACATAGATTAAGGTATTCTTGACAAGTTTAAGGTAAATGTTCTTTCTAACATCATACTTGTCTAGTCAAGATATGTCACAGTCAAAAGACTTCAAAGAGTGTCAAGGGTTGAAAGGTATTTTTTATGTCATATAACTCATGAAAATTACATTTTAAATGTCTCATGGTCCCTAAAAGTTTCTTAAATGAATTCAAATATAATTTCTAATGTTATACCTCATTTTGAAAAGCTTTCTTAATCATTTGTAACATCCAAAGAAGAATATTTTAAGATAATGGTAGGCTTGCAGTAGAGGGAAGTGGTTGGCACATCCCCCACTTCCATATAGGCATGAATGATCTCCATGAACACTTATCACATTAGTAAAATTAAGTTCTAAAGAAGAAAATGGTAGTTCTAGTGGAAAAAGAGAGGTTTTCAAGGGATGGTTACATGTTTTCAGAGCAAGAATCACTTTTAAAAATTCCCAAGGCTTCCTCCATCATATATAAGTCCAAATATCTACATTTGAGGGAGTTATAAACCCAAACAGATCAAAAACATACCCATTCTCCCTATCACTCTCTTTAGTAGCCCTAGAAGGTACACTAATATTCACTTGGTAGAAGGAGGAGAGATAAAGTTGGAAGTTTAGCTCTTGGGTATAGTATGGGGTCCTTATGCCCTTCTAATTTGGGGAATTAGTTACCTAATTAAGTTCCTTAATTATATAAATAATCATTAGGAAGTTAAGGATCATAAAAGAGACTCAAAATCCAACCATGGGTTGGTTTTCCTCAAGTGTAGAGTTATAAGATTAGATGGATGTGTAAGAATGGTTGGAGATGGTATGTTAAACATTCATTAAGCCCTGAAAAATCCTTTTATCTCATGTTAATTTATGTTCAAGTTTGAGATGTTGTCAAATAGTATTGATTTGATAACTAGTTCAAAATAGTTTGGTTGTAAGGATTATGAATTGTATTAAGCAATTTCAATGAATGGAATTTAAAGTCAATTAGTTGAAACAATTTTTATTAATATATATCAATCATGATCAAACATTTTGGAGTCAATGATCCTCAAGGGAGAGAGTTATTTGCATACACAGTTAGACTATGTGAGTTTACAGACATTGATGAGTTGTGTCTTGATAAGCAGAGTTATATTATCATTTACCACATAATTGTATGAAGGAGCTCATCCTCAGATAGCCTTAAAGACCATATCCATGAGTGAAAATATTTATAGGTTAATCTTAAATATTTCTCTTTCTTCAAGCCCAACCTAAAGGATGATTGTGAACTTACATGTCTGCATAAATGTAGGTCACTTTTTATAGCACATTTTTCTATGGATAGTGCATGTAGTTATTGAGAGATGTGATTATGTACTCCCTATATTATCAAGTAGTGTCTAAAAACCTAATATTTTAACTTATTTAGGTTCATGATGAGTTGAACATTCAAATGAGTTGAAACTCAAAGAAGACTGAGTAACTCAAGATGACTATTTTTCAAAAGACAAGGAAGAGAGGATTGTAGGTGCTTATCATATGGTATAAGTCAAATTAAATACATGGAGTGTATTCAAAGTAACCATCCACCTTAAAAAATGCTTCAACTTTAATTTATTGAACTCAAATGGAGACCAAGTAGTGAAAGATTAATGTTTTTCCCAAATGGCCACCTATAAGCCCTAGAAGTTAGTAAGGTCAAAGGCCAAGTTGGTGAGGTGTGATTAAAGGTTTTTAGGTATAATAAGGCCAATATTTAATGTTTTTGTAATGAATTCAAATCTAAATGAATTGAGAAATACAAGTTTGGCCTATGGAGACCAAATTTGGGTAAAGTACAATTAAACAAACACCTATAGGTCTATCATGAGAAAATGTGGAAAATAGATGTATATGGTCTATTTTATGGGTCTTAAATGTCTATAAAAATCCCTATATATATATCATGTTATGACTATTTAATAAACCACCTTGCATCAATAAAAAGGATGAGGTTTATACTTCACATAGGCAGACCTAATGGACACCTATAGGTAGGGTTTTGAGAGAATGAAGAGAATGTGTTAGCCCATGCATGAAATATCAATTGAAAGAGTGTAAAATATGTAGACATCTAATTCTCATCACAACTGGCTTCTAACTAGACTTCAGATTGATTTCTACTAAACATTACAAATTAAGCCTAAGAATCATTGAATGTTCCAATTTCATTCACATATCACTCCTCAAAAATTAGGATCATGTTGAGACATACCTATTTGGGATACTAAACTATATGCAATAGCAACCTCTCATGAATTAATCCCTAATCACCTTGTGACCTAATAACTGATAGTTTGGCTTATAGACATAATAAACAGGGCACTTGAATAAATATTAAAAGAGATAAAATGCTAATCAAAATCAATCAAATAATTAAAATATATTAAATGATTAGCTGATTAATCCATTTGAAATTAAATAATATCTAAAAATGTAAATTCAAAAAATGCAAAATATCAAGCCTTTCATCATTGCTTTTATGAGTCGCCATTCAACTTGTAAAATATCTAGATTTAATTAGATGACATAATCATTTTGATGTATGTCTCTCCACATGTACCTAACTCAAATGCAGTTATCCCCTAACTTAAATAGGGTTAACCTAAACCTTATTATATTTAACTCTAACCTAACTACACTTAGGTTAGAGTTAGTTCTTTAGGCTATAAATATAAGGCCTCACCCATTAATCCATAATATTGGATATTATAGAGTTATTATGTAGGATTTAATCCATAATACTCATGAAATTAAGGTTAATATGTCCAAATATTAAGCCAAGCAATCAAGCCAAGGTGCCAAGGAAAGGTGAATCCAACAAAGCTTTATTGATGAAGAATTTTTGATGCACAAACCAGGAAAATCACTTCAACAAAACCATTTGGAGGTCCAAGGAAGGTAAAAGAGTGTTTCATTTTCATTTTGTTGTGTTTACACATGAATGTTTGTTACCAAAGCTCTTCCTAGTTTTTAGGATAGAGGTGTTAGGATTTTAGTGTGTTATTGTGATTTGATATATTGGACTAACAAAAAGACTAACCTCCCATCTACGTATTCCTTGTTCACATAATGGCATACCTAGTGAGATGAAGCATACCACATGACCAAGGAGATTGATTTTATAGTTTTATTTTTGCTAATTAATGCATTAAAATCTTCATATTTCAAGTTTTAGCTTCATTTATATGTCTTTCTATTTTTAGCAAGTCACAGGGTGTAGGGATCAACATTAATTTTATAGATCAATGTTGATTACAAGGATCGACCATGATATCTATGTGAAAAATATAACATGATAGGGAATGTGGATAACAATGGTATTTACTTAGTTTTTTAGTCTTCATTCTATGTTTAAGGACCTACATATTGTTTGTCTAACCCTTTTTTTGTAGGATCTAGTGAGATATGTTGTTTTTAAAATCATGTTGTTAACCAATTTTTTTTCCAAACATATGTTGATTTTGTATTTTTTATAGGGAAACATTGATAACCTACCTTATCGATGTTGATCTTTATGTGGATCGATGATGATCGGTCTCTAAGACAAAAATTAGAAAACTTGAGAGCTAAAGTTAAAATGTTTTTTTCTCATTTGATTTTGGGATTCTAAGTAGGTAGATCCTCTAAAAATTTTTAGGACCCAAATACCATAATGAGACATTTAAAACACTCTAAACTTTCAAAATTCAAAATTCAAATTCATTTTTTAAAAATCTCTTTCAATCAAATTATTTTCATTTTGTTTAAAGATTTCAACAATAAATACCAAGGGGGTCAATCTTCATAAAATACTTAATTTTGGTGTTATAAAATGAACTCTCACATTATTTAAATACTCATAAGATTTTTCATTTTTTATGATTATTTATTGAAGTGTCTGTTTAACAAAATGAGTGTTGTGTGTATGCTCTCTCTCTGTCCCCTTTAGGGAAATTGGGTGATAAAAAATGCTCACTCTTTGCATTTTTTTATTTAGTTCAAAAGCATAGAAAGAAAGTCTCTATGGCCATCCGCAAATAGATATTATTTAGGTGAGCCCAAAATGATCCTAAGTCTTTCCACTTGTCTTTATTTTCATGCATTTTGGCTTATGAGTGGGAGTTTTGTTAAAGGTACAATCACTAAGAGGGGGGTGAATCAGTGAGCCCAGATAATCCAAATTCAATTAAAAACCTTTAAAAACTCGTAATCAATTACCACAAATATTTATGAAGCATACACATCATTTATAGCAATGAACAAGAGAGACAATGCAATATCAAACATATAACACATGACATATGTGAGAAACCCTCTTGGGGGAGAAAATCCACTGAACCTATAATTGGAATACTATCCTATAATAAAAAGAACCAATTTAGAATAATTTAAACTAATTAAGGAACTACCATCCCTTATTTTAGTGAGACTAAAATCCCATAAGGAGCTTCTACACCTATCTAGTTGAGCTACCACAACAATTAGACCTTTAACAATTTAACCTTGCAAGAAGGCTACAACCCCCTAGATGTTGAGCTAAAAAAAAATACCTATGAACAAAACATCTCCTAGAACACTAATTTTCTTCAAATCTGATGGAGATACAAAGTATTTTGGCTTTCTTCAACTCTGCACACCCAAAGCCACCTTTTGGATCACTCTTCACTCCGTAGCAACAACTATGTCACCACATCAAAAAATTGACCAAATGGTCATACACATATACCTCAATCTGATCTAATAAATAACCCATCCACTGAGCACACTTAGTCTCCTTTTCCTCTCAACCCTTCACTCTAAACCACACACACAAGCCTCTCTCCCAAGTTCCTCAAGTCTAGAAACCATCATCTTTGGTTTCACTATTTATAGAGAATTCATGAATATCAATTCCTTGTTCATCCATTATACATGAATTATACCTTAAGGCTTATAACATACAAATACATGGCTTAACACAATCCACATAGTTTAGTTATAACATCTATGGGTCACCCTTAAGTAATAACCCCTTTCAATTAGGTCATATTATCTCTTATAAGTCTCATGGAGACCTATATCCATTAACATAAAAATGAGAAAAATAGAAAAATAAGAACACACTAAATTAACCCTTAGTCATCCTCAAATAATCACATTCATCTTTGCTCACATCTGCGTATACTCAGTTAACTCAAACACTGACCTAATACACAAGAACTTTATAAATGAACACATAATTAACTTATTAAGTATTTTTCATACTCAATATAGATTTATCATACCTAAAAAATCCAAAAATATCATCCTAATGAATTCTAAAACACTCCCCAACATCTAAATCATCATGAAATATCAAAACAAGAATAACACAATCTCAAATACCCTTATCAGGTTACTTGGAAAGCATACATGAAAACATAATAAAATTTTACCCTTTATTCATACTAAATATGATTGGTAAAACATTAATAATTCAAAAAAATGGTCCTCATGGAGTCTAAAACATAATCCAATAACTATTTCACCTTTAAAAATTGAGATACCAACAAGCACAACTCAAATACCCTCTTGGGTTACTTGTAGAATATGCAGGAACACATAGTCAACTTTGAAACTCAATATATTTTATTGTGCACACTTTTAGATACTAAAATATATATTTCCATGTGTGACTTGGATTCATATACAAATTCACTTTTTACACCATGAGTAAATTATGTATAGATAGAAAGATATAGCAAAAAACTGAGCACTGGTTTTCCTTTGCAAAATTCAAATATTCAGATGCCAACTGTCACAATTAAACCTCAGTCACTTTGCCTACATATCATGTCCTTATTACTTAGATAAATAATGAAACATTAATATTATTGTAATTAAATATATATTTCCCTTTCATCTCTCATCATTGGTTCTTCATCTTGACTATTTGACTTAATACGCTCCATTGATCTCCTCTAAATAGCTCAATCTTTATCTATGTTAAACATTGGACACCTTGAAAACTGTAGACACCAAAATTGTGTCTACTCCTTGGTCAACCCCCCCTTTGGTCCCCCTGGTCCCCTTCTAAACATTTCTAACCCACTTATTAATTTAAAATAAATTACCTATTTTAAATTAATGATATCACCCTTGACACATCACCCATGACACCTCACCTTGCCCTTGGATACCCCCATTTATCACCCTATGACTAATCATAATTACCTAAGACCTATTTCAACTCCCCCACTAATCCTCGCACCTATTAAACCCACCCTTTGGACCATTCGCCAACAGTAGCTGAACTTGGCAGACAGAGGAACAGGTAAAAGGCTAAAAATAGCCTTTTTACCCATCTTCTAGCCACCGACATTGTTTACCCATTGGCCGATGCCAGCGGAATCACCGACGTCAGTTGCTTAAAACCAAATTCTAACCCCAGATCGATTTGACCTAAATGCTAATTCTCTTGCTCCCAAAATTTGACATATCTCTCTCTCCTAGACACACCAAGCATCACAGGATACAGGAACTCTACATCAGTCACTCCACACCTTATTGAAACATTGCAGGAAGTCTTTTACATCAGCTACATCAGGAACAAGTTTTCACACCCCTGATTCTTCAGCAAGCAAGAGCTAAGTATTCTTCTTCTATTTCATTTTGGTAATTTAGAAAGCATTTGTAATTAGCTTCTATTTAGCATTTCTAAATATCATCAACCAAACCTGACTTTCTTCCTGGAGAGGCTGAGAGGCCTTCCCCATATCCTTACTCCTTTTGACAACTTGTCCTCTACCCCTTGTCCCTCTTAAGACTCTATTAACTTCCCTGCAATCTTGCACGAACCTCCACAAACCATTAAACAAACCCAGACTCCTTTCAAACCTCTTTGTCGACCATAAACCTATCCTAAACCCATCCAAGGCCATTGCCCTGACCGACATCGACCATTTCCCCTACCAACATCAACAGCCTAATCGACGTCGACAACCTTGACCAACCAACGCCGGTAGAACTATCGATGTCGATGACTGTGATAGACCGATAGCAAAATACAGGTATGCATTATCTCTATTTTTTTTTTAGTCTTTCACCATTTCTCTTTCTAGCAACACTCTTTTATCAACTAGTGAACTGTCATCCCTCAAGGAAGTCTTTGCACTTCTAAGACTGAGCTTTGCTTGGCAATCCACCATATATCTATCTAACATTTTCTTTGTTTAAGTCTTTCTTATCTACAGGTGTCATCCTCCATAGCCAAAGAGGAGATCCTTCAATCATTTGGATACGGTGCACAAACTTCATCTAGGTACGTACAAACCCCTGACCATTAACCCTTAGTTTCTTATTTCTTTTGAATGTGAAAAGTGAAAAATAGTTAGAAGCATTCTGGCATGCCCAGTGGGACCCTGGAGTTTTTCTTGGGTTCATTTCTTCTAAAGCAAACTTTCATATAGTTGCATTAGGAAAAAGCTTTCTTCTTGCATCCTTTCCTTCTATATCTTCATTTTGAAACGAAAGCATAAGTGGAAGTTAAAAAGAACTTCTTTATTTTTCTTCTTGTCACCTTTCTTTCCTGCATCTTAGAGTAGTGAAATTCATACTCTTAACCTTTTCCCCACTTGTTTGCATCTAAACAAAACATTTCAATTTGGGTTAAAAATATATTGCATCTCATTCCTGCTTGAATGCATTTTTAGCTCATCTAGTAATTAAAACCACATTATGAATAAAGCATAGTACACATATGTTACACATCCAGACCACATTCACAAAATCAAACATCTAAACATACCTGAGACAAGGCTCGACTAGGATTTCATCACCTAGCAGATACCTTACCCTTCCTGGTAATCTTACTTGGACTTCACTACCAAGGGGAGAACCCACTCTATTCTCTGGCAGAGTATAAACTCTAGGGGAAGTATATACTGGCTAAGCGACCTAGCTTATCTCTGAGCTCGTGAATTGAGGGGAGGAAGCTCTTAGCACCAGCCCACGTATAGAACCTAATACAGATTTTGAGCACCAAAACTCAACCTAAAACCAACCTTAGACTGCTTCTTTTAGTACCTATTCTAAAAGCCCAACTTTCCAAACACACTCTTCTAAGGCATAAGCCAACAAGACTCTAAAACTTATTTCTAAGAATTAACATTTAGTGGTTGCTTGTCTTCATCTATTTTTCTATCTGTATCTGATTTTTTGAGTTGGTGAGGTCACATTCTGAGATCTAAAAACAACTTAAACTTTCTTCTTTCTTCTAAAAACTTTTAGTTTTTTGAGTTTCTATAAATACGTAGTAACTGACATCGGTTTTTCCACCAATGTCGGCAACTATCTTCACCGACATCAGTTATCTGACTGACATCGGCAACTTACTTCACTGACATCAGTTTTTATACCGACGTCGGTCACTGTAAAAAATATTTCTTATCAAAACAACAAGTTTAAAACCTGACTTTTTGGCTGTAAAAAACACATTCTAGTTTTCTGAGGCTGAAACATACAATTTTTAGAACCTAAATCTATTTTGCCTTGGATCAAAACAAAACTCTTGTTGACCACACAAGGCAATAACCAATCCCACCTTCACCTTCTATATCAAGTCCCCAGATGGAGTATAATTTAGAAACTGAATGTACTCCTATCCAACCAACCCCAACTCAACCCCCTATTGTTCCCGAAGGGGACCAAGACTTTGAAAGATTCCTTGACCTCAATGTCAAGGCTCTTCAGCACTATCTCGTGAGAAGTCAAATGCAAGATTCTTCAGGCAACCTAGTTTATGGGATGCCAACTTCCTTAGTTGAAATGACAATCATATCAATGGCCTCTATAACTCAACCCATAGATACCCAGGCCATTGCCTCAACTAACAACTCGACCATGACCAATCTTTAAAGTGTGGCCTCTCCTTTTATTTCTAGACCTACCTCCATTGGGGTTTCTATACCCCCTCAACCACAAACCATTCAACAAAGTCAAACACCATTCCATAACTTAATTGTCTCCATCCCACCTACTCTTGCACCCATAAACACAAGAGTATCTACCTATCCTTCGGCTAGTGTTGCCACCATCCAACCACCTCTGGCAACATCAAGTGAAATTCTAGCTTCTAACTTCATGACACAACCACCCTTGACTTCAACATCAGTCCCTATGACTAGTTACCAATATGTTGCGCCAGTACAAACACAACCTAGTACGTCATATGGTCCACTCAACACCTTCCAAATGCCTTACAACCTAGGGGGTGCCCCACCTGCAAATCCATCAACCGATCTAATCAAGATGTTGATGGATAAGGTGTCTAATCTTGAGACATCCATTTCGAGTTCAAGAAATGTTCTATCATATGAACAAATCTGTAATGAACCCATTCATCCTTCAGTCCCAATTCAACCATATCCTAGCCAGTGGGAACTTCCCAAGTTTACTCGCTTTCAGAATAAAGAAGACCCACAGCAACATCTACGAGCATTTAGACATGCTTGTTACCTTATAGCACATGATGATGTGTTATTACTACACACATTTCCCATGTCGCTTTCTGGTGCTACCCTCGATTGGTATAGTTCTATTACCTGTCACTCTATCTTTTCTTTCACTCAACTAGCTCAACTTTTCCTTGACCACTTTTCAATCAACATAACTAAAAAGGTCTACATCACAGACCTATACTCCATCAGACAATTTGACAATGAATCAATAGCTAATTTTTTTGCCCATTGGAGAGGCTTAATCAACCAACTCTCCTTTTCTTTACCTCAACCTGAGCTCATTGAGCTCTTTTCACAAGTGTGTGCCAAACACATCTCATCTACTTTGCGGGCCTAGACATTCCACACATTTGACAAAGCTTTCACCATGGCTAGGAAGCTTGAACTCCATGTTGTCGAAGAAAATAAAGTCAAACTGCATAGTAAAAATACTAACACAAAATCAAATGACCCTTCATCTAAATCTCCTTCTTCCAATTCCAAATCCAAGGGATCAGCAAATGCTATGGTATTTAGATCATCATCATCGACCACAACTAACCAATCCAAACCTTCCACATCTCAAAGCATTACACAAAAATTCCAACAATGATATGTACATCATCAATATACTCTAATAGGAGAATCATACGTGTTTGTGTTGGATAAACTAGTCAAACAGGGAGTCCTCAACCTCCCCCAAATTTGACCACCACTGCAATTTGACCCTTCAAAATCTATCCCTACATGGTACAGGGAAAATGACTTTTGTCATTATGACCGTGTTAAAGGCCATGACACAGACAATTGTAAAACCCTTAAGAATATCATTCAAGACATGTTAGATAAAGGTGATCTTGTCTCGGATAACCCAAATGCGCCACCTAACCAAAACATAGACATCTTTAGACAACCTTTCTCTAACCATTCCCCTAGCCAAAACAACATACAGACCATGGCCGATGACTCCCAAGAGCGTAATATACGCACGATCAACACGGTCTCCCCTTTTATGCCTAACCAACCTTTCCCATAGGCTGAAGAGGTTAGTCCACCTATTTGTCCACCACAGGCAGAAGAGCCTTCTTCTCCTATTTGTCCACCATAGGTAGAAGAGCCTTCTTTTCCTATTTGTCCACCACAGGCAGAAGAGCCTTCTTCTCCTATTTGTCCACCACAGGTAGAAGAGCCTTCTTCTCCTATTTCTTCCCCACAAGTGGAAGAACCTTCTTGTCCTATTAGTTCTCCATCGACCTCTCTTATATTGGAGGATGCTTTGACCATACCAACACCACTAGCCCCACCTTCATCCTTCCTACTACCAATGGAGGACCATACCTTTTTTGCTCTTCAACCACAAGTAAAAGGTACGATCATCCTTTCCCTTTATCCTCTTGAGGAGTCACCTTCTCCAATTCCTTCTCCACCAAGAGAAGAATTTGTCTCTTCACCTACTTTGACTGAAGATGATCTAGTAATGGCTCTCTCATGCCTTTAGCCCAAAATCATTGCATCTAACACATTTCCACTCTCACAATCACCTGCATCTTCTAAAAACCCAAAGCCTCGTCTAACATCTTCAAAACCATTCTCTTGATTGGCTGAGAACTTAGGATTTCTCCATTTGAGAAACTTAGAACATGAGGCATTATGGGAATGACTCAAAGCTCCTTATCTTACACATCCCATCTCATCTTGTACTAACGACCCTCCTTCGACAAAATCTCCCAAAGTCTCCAACAAGGACCAGGCTTCTACTTCCAAATCTTTAGAAGCTCAACCATCTGCATCTGAAATTAAACCCTGACAAACATCCACCATACCAACACTGGTTAAATCCCTTAGTGTTCACCCCATATCTAACCTCACTCACCCATAAGTGAAGGTAGACTTGAATCTCGCCCCTCACAATAGTAGTCCTCACACCAAACTAAAAAAGGCTACTAAACCATGGCAGAGAACTCCTCTTCCACCATTATCATTGCCCTCTATTTTGGGCCCACATCCATCCACCTTAAAAGGAGTGCTTCCTACTCCAACACCTATCAAAAACAAATTGCCTCCCTTATTCCCTTTACCCACCAAAAACATACCTCCTCTGAAAAATTCAGCACCCCTCACAAAGAAAGTGTCGTCTACACGAGTGGCCACACCACCAACCCAAAATGTGGTATGGAGATCTCCCTCAACAACTCCCAAACAAAAGTCATCAACACCTAACACATCAACAAGCATGGACCCATTAGTGGGTTCATATGCTTTGATACTATGCTGACTTTTTCAAACTTCTAGCATTACTCTTCCACCTATCAAACCATTCCAACCTCTCAGACCAAAGCCATCTTGGTTTGATGACACTAAAATTTGCCAATATCATCGCACAACTGGGCATGACACTGAAAATTATTGTGCCCTTAAGGTTGTCATCCACTAATTCATGGAAAAGACACCCTTCTTGTTGAGGATACTGTTGACACATCTCCAACACTGTCTCATGTCTCTCAAACCTCTTCACCTTCATCAAAATCCCATCAACAGACTATGGTCCCTTTACCTCCTTCGCCCCCTTTATTCGAGATTAACACCATCAATGTGGCCACTAGGTCACAAACTTTAAAGGATAAAGAAAAAGAGAAAGCTGCTATTCCTTGGACCTACCCATTTGTCAAGCCTGCTCAACCACCCAAACCCAAGATTTATATCTTAGGTACATCCCAACCAACTTCTTCAGAGGTAATCCGTGATTCTATGATGAAATAGCCTCACCAAACTCCTGTGAAGATGCCCTTATATGACCTCATTCATAACTCTCCACAACATCATCAAGCTTTAATCAAAGCTTTATAGGCAGTAGAGGTCCAATCCAAGGACCCCCAACCACTAGTTGCCTTAGTCCAATCATTACCCACCATCACCTCTATTACCTTTAGTGATTCTAAAATTCCTACCTCCAACTTGGAATATTAGGATGCTACCTTTTTCATCACAGCCTACGTTAATCAAACTCACATTAAGCGAGTTATGATTGATAGGGGCACTATCATCAATATCATTTCCACCCATGCCTATGACCAATTAGCTCTCCCAAAGAATTATGTGTCTAAAACTGATGCAATTCTTTGATCTTTTAATGACACTACCGCCACTACCATTGGCACCATCATCTTACATATTCATGTTGGCCCACAAACAATCCCAGAGCTCTTCTACATCATCGAGGGAGAGTTCTAATATAACATGTTATTAGGACGAGCTTGGATCCATGCCATAGCCTGTGTCTCTTCTACATTACACCGTTGTGTCAAATTTGAACATGACGGTCAAGTCCATGTCATTCCCACAGACCCCTCCCCTTTCAAGACATGCAACACAACTTATCGACCCAACAATGTTCTCATTCATTTCAAGACATCGACCCAAACACCGCCTCCACCTGCGGAAGCTTCAACAAGTATGCAAATGGCGGTTACACCTACACCACCTCCTCAAGTGACAATAAAAGACCCTATGGAAGATATCTTCCAATGTCTTTCACTTGGGGAGTATCGTTTACTCACCTTGGACGTGTTCCAGACTCCTCAAGAGTATGGACAACTTCATCACAATCCTAGCTATGACCCTCGTATTGGAATGGTCATCCCTTATGGTCCTCCCAATCTTCAAACAAATCTCATATATGGAGGGCTAGATCGAGCTCCCACTGATGGGAATTCTCTTTCATCACCCCAACCATTTATGTCTGACTTCTCTTTTCTTGGAAACCCAAACTTTATTCATACCTATCTTTATAGGTGTGCATGGAAGGGCTTTGGCTTTGGGTGCTACGAACAAGGCTCCCACCAGCCCGTCGAACCACCAAATGATGAGGCCATAAAGAATGCCAAGAAGTGACATGGCCTGGGTTTTAAAGAACCTACTAAAACTTCTAAAAACCCCTGCCCTGAACCTATCATAGACCAATCACCACCAAACTCACCTATTCCCCCATCTTCACCTATGGAGTCAGTGGTTTCCATCCCTCCTAGTTTTTTTTGCATAAATGCCATTCACTTGGAACCCCTAACCTATCAACTAGGTGGGGTATTCAGGTCTCTCCCTCTCGTTTATCCAAACATGATAGATGATGAATCTACTACCATCAACACTATCTAATGCATAGATGATGATGCCATTCACATCTACATGGGTGCAGATGACTCTTTAATTCAATGATCACTTCCTTCAGAAATGTAGGTTATGTTAAATGAATTGACCATTGACATTAACCTTCCATCTTTTGATGTTCCTCACATTTTAAATATTGGTCAATCTTTGGATGCCCAAGAACAAATTGACTATACCAAATTCCTTTCTGACCATAACAAAGCCTTTGCTTGGATCTACAACAATATGCCTAGCATCGACCCTAACATCGTCATCCATAATATCGTCACAAACCCAGAGGCTAAGCCTGTCAGGCAAAAGCTTTGCAAGATGCATCCTCGCATTGCACTCATTATCAAAGAGGAGCTTCAATGTCTTCTCTTTGTATCTATCATCCAACCCATTGATTATCTATAATGGGTGTCAAATATCATCCCTATCACCAAAGCAATTGGGGGAATCTAGATCTACACTGACTGTCACGACCTCAACCAAGCATTGACCAAACATCAACCAACCAAGCATCAACCAAACATCAACCAACCAAGCATTGACCAAACATCAACCAACCAAGCATCGACCAAACATCAACCAACCAAGCATTGACCAAACATCAACCAACCAAGCATCAACCAAACATCAGCCAACTTCTTAATCATCTTTAACACGTGACCAAGATGGAAAGAAGTAAATGAGGCAAGTTTGCTCCTAATTGGCTCGAACCTTATATCATAACACACAAGTATGGATCAGGGACTTATCATTTGTCTTCTCTTGAAGGCTGACCAGAACCTGAGCCCCTTAATGCCTTGCATCTATGACCATTTTATTATTAATCAAGTAATCATTCACTTGATGTTTAACTTGAGCTCGTCCCTTGAGCAACCCCCATCATCATCATTCCTATTTCTTTCAACCCTTTTTCCTTACAAACATTAGTCAACCCTTTGGTAAAGCATGAATGCTTTGTTCTTATAAAAGGGAAACCCCCAAACCTCTATAGTCAAGTCCATAACCAAAAGTTCAGTCAAAAAAAAAAAGAAAAAAAAAACTGGGATGCCTATTCAAAGGTCATAAAACTATAAATGTAAACTGCTCCCTCGAAGGATAACTACATCATTTCTATAATTGATAGACTGCTCCCTTGAAGGACAGCTATTCAAAGACATTCAAACATAAAAAGTAGAATATAGACCACTCCCTCAAAGGATGGCTATACCCAAGTTTTGCTACAAACAACACTCTCTCAGAAGCTTCCCACATCGATCAGCTTCACATATGACCACAAAACAAAACAACATCCCCACGTAGACTTCCAGCATCGATCAGTCTACCAAAAAAAATAAAAAAATAAAAAAAATTTGACTGACAAAATATTAAGTCATGGACTTGCCTATAGTCATTCTCAGGGTCACTATAAAAGGGGCAAAGTTATCCTTGCTAAAAAGGGGTTACGCTATCCTTAAAAATCATATAATCAAACCTATTACCCTAACATACTCAAGGGATTTTGAGCTCACTCAATGTCAAGTGATTCGACTACTTATCTAACATAAACCAATGGTCAATGATGCAATGCATGAATGGGGTTTTTGTTTGCAATAACCCTATCTATGCTGTCATTATGGTCCTTGTCAATGAAAGAGCAATACGCCTTTCACTTCTTATACCTTGGTCACATCCAGATCTAACCAAATCATTTTCTCAACCAATCCAAATCCAACCAAAACTTTTTCATACCACTAACATTATCATAACCCATTCACACTAGTTTCTATGGACAAAAATACACATGGAAACTATCAACCACACAAATTATGTCAAGCATAAATCATTACTTGCTAAAGCATAAACATACTCATTTCATTTTTAGCATACATCCATCACTAATATGGAAAATTGCTAGGGATGAAAACCCCACATCGCCAATGTTACAAAATACACCATCACATAATATGGAAAAGGCTATAACATCATCATACCCTCATCATTTCACACATGACCAAAACAATCATCAAACATTTTGACTCTTCTTTTGAACTACATTGGCTTGAGGCCCTTACAATCAGGGCTATGTAGGTAGCACTCAGTTGACATGGACTCTTCTGGGATTAGCTCGGCCATTTGCCCGTTCATCTCCCTCATGACATCGGCCATTCATTTGTTCATTTACCTGCTGGACAAACCATATTACCTTTAACCATGACTTAACCTCATCCAACCCACATCCATAACCAACCCTCTTCCTCCCTTTTAAGGAGAACTACATTGGCCTAAGGCCCTTCAAATAGGGGCTATGTAGGCAGCACTTAGTTGACATGACATCTTCTGGGGTTAGCTTGGCCACAGTCATTTGTCCATCTATCTGATGGACCAACCATACAACCTTTAACCATGACTTAACCTATTCAAACCCACATCCATAACCTCAACTCCTTCCTCCCTTTTAGGGAGAACTACATTGGCCTGAGTCCCTTCAAACAAGGGCTATGTAGGTAGCACTTAGTTGACATGGGGTCCTCTGAGGTTAGCTTGGCCATTCCTTCATCCATCCATCTAATGGACCAACTATCTATACCAACTCAAAATCATGACCTCTCCAACCAGCCCTGACACTAAATGAGTTACCTAAACTTCTCATGGGGCACATTAGAGATCACATACATCTCCCTAACCACAACACCCGCCACTTGAGATCATACCATGACTCAACCCGACTCGACCAATGACCTTGGAGATCATGACTATCTCCTCAGACCATGACCACTTTCGAGACAACTTTGCCTTGGTTGTTTTGATTGCATGTATACTACCTCACAAATAGTTAGCAAAATTATGCGCAACCCACATTATGACCCTCACACGTATTGTTGGATTGTGAGCAAGTTGATCCCCAATATTTGTGACATTTTCATGTTTTTCAAGAACACTTCTTGAGCCCGGGATACTTGGAACACGACGACCATTGGAGCTATAGCTTGGATCATTTAACCCAATAAGCTATGACTAAATGCTGGGGACTGATTATTTTAATTTTAGCACTCCTCAACCTTTGACTGTGACAATTTGACCTACCTATCATGTGAAGTGGTATATGCACAATCTCAACTTTTGCAGTGTTCACACTCAACCTTCACCATATCCATCCACTATCTATCAAATCAGCCCCTGATATCAGGTTACCTTCCCTCGACTCCCACTTTGAGGGGGAATACCTCATCCCTTACCTAGAGCAACCTACACCTCTTCCCACATCTAGGGCAGCCAACACTTATTTTTTGTCTTGCAGTTTATCAGAACAACCAACAAGACAAAAATGACCTTATCCCATACCTGGGGCAACTTACTCCTTTTTTTGTCTTGCAGTTCATCAAGAACAACCAATAAGACAAAAAGGGGAAAATATAGACACCAAAATTGTGTCTACTCCTTGGTCAACCCCCCCTTTGGTCCCCTTGGTCCACTTCTAAACATTTCTAACCCACACACTTATTAATTTAAAATAAATTACCTATTTTAAATTAATAACATCACCCTTGACACCTCACCTTGCCCTTGGATACCCCCATTTATCACCCTATGACTAATCATAATTACATAAGACCTATTTTAACTCCCCCACTAATCCTCGCACCTATTAAACCTGCCCTTTAAACCATTCACCAATGACAACTAAACTTGGCAGATGAAGGAATGGGCAAAAGGCTAAAAATAGCATTTTTACCCATCTTCTAGCCACTAACGTCGGTTACCCATCGGCCAACGTCAGTTGCTTAAAACCAAATTCTGACCCCAGATCGATTTGACCCGAATGCTAATTCTCTTGCTCCCAGAATTTGACCTCTCTCTCTCTCTGGAATGCACACCAAGCATCACATGCTATAGGAACTCTACATCAGTCACTCCACACCTGATTGAAACATTGTAGGAAGTCTTCTACATCAGTCGCATCAGGAACAAGCATTCACACCTCTGATTCTTCAGCAAGCAAGAGCTAAGTATTCTTCTTTTATTTCATTTTGGTAATTTAGAAAGCATTTGTAATTATCTTCTATTTAGCATTTCTAAATATCATCAACCAAACCTTTCTTCCTAGAGAGGTTGAGAGGCTTTCCCCATATCCTTACTCCTTTTGACAACCTGTCCTCTACCCCTTGTCCCTCTTAAGACTCTATTGACTTCCCTATAATCTTGCACAGACCTCCACAAACCATTAAATAGACCCAGACTTCCAGATCCCTCTGTCAACCATAAACCCATCCAAAACCCATCCAAGGCCATTACCCTAACCGACATTGACCATTTCCCCTATCGATGTCGACAGACTAACCGACGTTGGCAACCTTGACCAACCGATGCCGATAGAACTACCGATGTCGGTGACTGTGATAGACCGATAGTAGAATACAGGTACGCATTATCTCTATTTCTTTTGTTTAGTCTTTCACCTTTTCTCTTTCTAGCAACACTCTTTTATCAACTAGTGGACTGTCATCCCTCAAGGAAGTCTTTGCGCTTCTGGGATTGAGCTTTGCTTAGAAGTCCACCATATATCAATCTAACATTTTCTTTGTTTAAGTCTTTCTTATCTACAGGTGTCATCCTCCATAGCCAAAGAGGAGCTCCTTCAATCGACTGGATATGGTGCGCAAACTTCATCCGGGTACATACAAACCCCTAACCATTAACCCTTAGTTTCTTATTTCTTCTGAATGTGAAAAGAAAAAAATATTTAGAAATAGAAACATCTCACTTAATACACACCATTGATATTTATCTATAAAAACACTTTATCACCATTATATATTGGAATAGGTTCAATATTTATCTCTTCTTGATTTTAAACTTTGAACAATTTTCCTCATCTCCTTGCTTCCAGACATTTTGAAATGAACACGCTTTGTTGATCCTTTTATAAGGAGCTCGATCTTCACTTATTTTAAGCATAAAAAACTTTGAACCATTTGAATTACTACAACCATATATATATATATGTATGTATGAAATCTTATGAACTATAGGATCTCCATCTGGTCCTGATCTTTAACATCATGCAAAAATGACTATGGGGACTATTGCTTATCTATTTGGAAGGCCAACTTTGGACCTCAATAACTTTTGATGTGCTTAGACGCATGATCTAAATGTTTTACCATATAATATCCTCACATATAAAAATACAACCATATGTCTAACTGATATTGAAAACTTCATATATGTGAGATCTAACTCCATTAATTTGCTCACTCAAATTTTTCTACCACAAGGCCAACTTTGCACATGCATATCTTTTGATGCGCTTCATCACATGATCTGAAATTTATAAAAAATTAACTAAGAACAAAAATAAACAAATCCATATGATCAAATTCTCCTAAAATTTCCACATGTATAAAATATAACACCAACAAAATGCCTACTCAGCTTTTCTTGTCATATTGCAAATTTGGCTAAGTATGGGAAAACACTGTCAAATTGCCTAAAAGCCTAGATTTTCAATTTAATATATTATGCTAGACTTTGTTGCATGACATAAAATTTATCACATATAAACTAGGCATAAATTTGATCACAACCATATGACCAACTCCCCTTGACTCATCCACACGTGTTAATGGTGATGTCAATAAACTTCCTACTTAGATTTTTTGCCACTAGACTCAAAATGTCAAGATGAAAACAATGATCAATTAAATGAAATATACTCACGAACTCAAGAACTCCAATCACCATTTACCTATAAAATGACCCCTTTCACATTCTTAATACTTTAGACTTATCCCTAATCATCTCAAACCATGCCAAAACTGAAGATCAACTAAACATACTTCAATCATACTAGGATAAACACATTGCACACTTTATCATTAACATTTAGAATATCAAGGCACTTCATCCATTATCTTGGACACCTTCATGAAATCACCATGACATCATTAAAAACTATATAATAATCTCCCCCTTTTTCATTGATGTCAACATCTATCATATAGTAATATATAGCTCACCTTCCTTCTCTCTCTTCAAGCATTCCAAAAATAAGAACTTTCTCCCACTTTAACATAATGAAAAAGTGGGCACCAACTAATCCTGAGGACTTGAAAAGACTACCAATAGTATAGGACAATCTTATAAATATATTACAAGCTCCCTCTAACCATGAGCTTACCTCTTCTTGGCTTGACAACTACGTCTTACTCCATACCAACACTCTTTATCAACTAAGAACTATACCTATTACAGGAATAACACACAATAGACTAAAATTTAATGGAAATCACCAAGAAAAAATTGAGAGGGACTCCCCCTAAGTTTTTTGAGAAATTTCACTTCCTAAGCATCTTCAAATCTCCATACACCATGACTCAAGAAACCATAAGAACCATCAGTATAACTTCATGCCACTCACCAAAAAGGAAACATGCTCCAAAAAGACTTGATAACTTTAATTGAAACACACATACCTTGATCTTTTATATAAATTGAGCAAAAATAACTCTTCTTCATACTAGGCTTGTCTAGCCTCCTTGTAGGCCTACATAAAACTTACAAATCCCACAACTTTTTTTAGACACAACTTCATTCACTTAAACTTCATATCTAGAGAATTATCATATTCCCCCTCAAAAACACCAACTTTCATCACCTATATAATCCTCTGCAAAATACTTCCTTCACAAACCTACTAGCTAATTATGACTCCATTTTGACAAAAACTTGAATAAAATTTAAATACATAAACCTTTAGATATATATGAAGCTTGATTTGACAACCCATTTGGACCATTCAACCTATTAATAAGCCTCATATCTCAACTCATAAGGCAAACCACTTTTCTAGCATAGCCCAAAACCCTAGAATCTTAAAATAAATAGAGTCAACAAACCTTCTTCTGGTTAATTTCCACCTCTAA
Source organism: Torreya grandis (assembly GCA_037957365.1). Classification (NCBI taxonomy): domain Eukaryota; kingdom Viridiplantae; phylum Streptophyta; class Pinopsida; order Cupressales; family Taxaceae; genus Torreya; species Torreya grandis. Next base: position 1,189,463 of record JARHVA010004861.1, read on the forward strand.
AATTTTTTGCACACTTGGAGAAAACCATCAAACAATCTTGGAATAAAAAATGAGCCTCCATACCTTTAGGAACGCATACATCCTATAACCCATTTTTAGGCATGCTTGCCCTTAAGACTAAACTAAGAAAATTGAGAACACTAAAAAATCTCCAATTTGACTTCAAAATACCTTCAGACCACACAACCACCCTGATATCATTTTGACATCATCAAAGAAGTTCATCCATCTTGATACACCACCTCCAACTAGATACATGCATCTCTTTCTTCTAGGACCTTCTAAAAAATGCCATAATAACACTTGATTTTCCACTAAAAGGAGTCTCTTAAGAAGCATAGATAGAGATCTCCTACTTCATAGTGTCCTAGAATAGTGTGAAACTAGGAGTTACCCACAACTCCTCATATTCCTTCTCCTCCTTGGTCAAATAGTACTTGTATTTTTTTCTTCTTCTTAAGCTTAAGAGAAGAAACATTCTCATCCACTACAATATTCTCCTTTTCTTCTAGGATTCAATTGACAATATATGGAGACAACATAGATTCATAACATACCTTTTCATCTAAAGAATCCACCTTGCAGTTAGGAACCTCATCACTAGGCACTGATAATTGATGTTATTTGAATGATGCATGCTTATCAATAGCAATATGTTCTCTTAGATCCATACACATCTCAGAACTAGCCTCAACCAGCATCTTGGTCTTCTCCTTGAGCTTAGTATCTTCATTCTTAACATGAGTAGACAATGAGACCCCTTAACATTCTTCAGCTTTTGTAGCATTTTCCACTATAAAAAACAAATTACTTGGATGTATAGACTCATCATGACTCACACTTACCACCTTTGGTTTCCATGAATTAACTTATCTTTTGACTTATACTCTAGGAGCCTGATTAAACTTATTTTGACTTAATGGCATTTGCTTGTATAACCTATCAATATGGCCAATCTTCTCATAGTCGTAGAAATAATACTCTGTGATGGAAACAAAGTTTGTCTTACCTTGTTTGGATAGAAAATTTCAATGTGTCCTATGTCATGACAAAAAAAATAACTATTTCTTTTTGAAGAGGACTCACCTTATCTAATATTATGTGGAAAATGGTTTGCAAAGTGTCCGTTATCAAGATAGTTAAAGAACTTAACTTTATTCACACCTTTTTATTGATGACCCCCATCATAATCCCATGCAAACTAATTTCTAATAGCTCTCTTGTATTCTCTAGCTCTACGCCCAAACTAATTACATGTGTAGCAATAACCATAAGACTTGCATACCTCATAACATTAGGTTGTCTAACCTGATCTATCTTCAATCTATTTGAACCATCATTTTGAGACTAATTCATAACCTTCAAGGGTTAAACCACCTTACTATTATTGACCTTCATGTCAGCTCAAGAAAAAACTTTGGAGTCGTCATTAAAACCCAATCTAGATCTATCACTAATAGACTTTTGACTATTTATGAGATTATCCAAATCATTGTAACTTTTATCAAACTTGAAAAATTATTTCACCTTGCTTACAAACCTCTCTAACTCATTTATCAAAGACTCATTTTCAAAAACATACCTTGAAAATTCATCTTCTTTAGCTTTCAGGCTTGTAGATAAGATTTCCAATTGACAACTGAAATGCTTGACTATATCTTCATGATCCTTGGTGTCTTCATTAATTCTTTCCTCATACACACTTAGTTTTTCCTGATAGTCTTTGAGTTGATACTTCATCTTCTTGTTAATGTTCTTATCAATATTTAGTTCTTCAAGAGTATTTTTTAATGTAGTCTCATAGTCCACCTTATATTAAACATCATCTCAATCACTCCAAGTAGACTCCTTTTGATGTGAGCAACTTCCTTGCTTAGCTATGAAAAAAGATTCATCTTTAATAGGACCATCATCTTCATGATCATACTCTGAGTCACTATCTTCACTCTCATCTAATGAGCTACAATCTTTATTGGTGTAGAGACTCTTCTTGTTCTTGAAGAACTTCTTGTTTTTATACTTTTTGAATCTTTTCTTCATATATGTCTTCTTGTCTTCATCTTGGTCTTCACCATGTTCTTCATCATCATGCTTATGAGGGAACTTTCTATAAAAATTCCCTATCTCTCCACAATTGAAGCATTTGAAGGGTAGTTTACCCTTATACTTGCTTGAACCTATTTTCAATTTACTTGTAAACAAATCAACTAGTTCATCCTCATTAATATCAGAAATATCATCCTCCTTGAGATCCTTACATTGGAATTTATTCTTTGGCTTCATTTCTATCTTTAATAATTTTTCTCTTTTTGGTGTTATATCATCATTCTTACTCATATTATAGGCATTAAAAATGCCATGAAATTTATCCATCTTTAACTTAGTAAGATCATGACTTTCTTCTATAACAAACACTTTTGGATCAAACTTGAGGGATAAAGACCTTAATACCTTTTGAACTATAGTATCCTCTTCAAGGTTCTCTCCAAGACCTCTGATGATGTTCACAATATCATCAACTCTCTAAAGAAAGGATGCCATAGAACATTCCTCCTTCATTTTTAAGACTCTCAAATTATCTTCGGTGAGTCTACAACTTTGCCAACTTAACCTTTGAATCTAATTCATAGATTGTCTTCAATTTATTCCACATTTATTTGGTAGATGTATAATGGATTACCTTGGTATATTTATTTTGTGAAAGACCACAAGTGATGACATTAATTTCCTTAGAATTATTCTCAAACATCTTATCTACAACACTAAATGGAGGAATAATAGGTGTAGAATAGCCATCCACAACATATTGCCAAATGTCAAACCCTATGGACATGATTTAGGTCCTCATTATTGCACTCTAAAAATAATATTTGGATCCATTGAACATTAGTTCTTACTTATTAGAGAAACCTCATTGATGACTACCCATATTCTACCTTAGATCACCTTCAAGTCAAGCCTTTACCAAAGGACCTGCTCTAATACCAATTGTTAGAGGTATAATAATTAAGAGGGGGGGTGAATTAATGGTCCTAGATAATATAAATTTAGTTTCAAACCTTTAAAAACTCTTAATATATTACCACAATCATTCATGAAGCATACACATCATTCATAGCAATGAACAAGAGAGATAATGCAAGATCAAGCACATAACACATGATATATGTGGGAAAATTTCTTGGGGGAGAAAACCCATTAGAAAATACAATTGGAGTACTATATTATAATAAAAATAACCAATTTAAACTAGCTATAACTAATGAAAGAACTACCATCCCTTATTTTAGTGAGACTGCAATCCCATAAGGAACTTCTACACTTGTCTAGCTAAGCTACCTTAACTACTAGACCTTTAACAAGTTTACCTTGCAAGGAGGATGCAACCCCCTAGATGTTGAGATACCAAAACAACACCTATGAACATGAAATCTCCTATAATATTGATTTCATACCAATTTGATGGAGATACAAATTATATCAGCTCTCTTCAACTTTGCACACTCAATGCATCTAAAGCCACCTTTTGGATCACTCTTCACTCCTTAGCAATGGATTTGTCACCACATAAACAACATTAAAAAATGGTCATACACATATACCTAAATTTTCTCTTCTCAACAACCCATCCATTGAGCACACTTACTCTCGTTCTCCTCTCAACCCTTCACTCTAAACCACACATATAAGCCTCTTTCCCAAGTCACTCAAGTCTAGAAACCATCATCTTTGGTTTCAATATTTATAGATAATTCATGAATATAAATTCCTTGGTCATCCATTACACATGCCTTAGCCCTTAAGTATTCTAACATACAAAGATGTGGCTTAACACAATCTACATAGGTTGGCCATAGCAGCTATGGGTCACCCTTAAGCAATAACCCCTTTCAATTAAGCCATACTAGCCCTTATAGGTCTCATGGATACCTATTTAATCCATTATCACACAAAAAAAAAGAAAAATAGAAACATAAGACCACACTAAATGACCCCTTAATCATACTTAAATAGTTAAATTCATCTCTCCTCACCTTTGCATATGCTCAATCAACTCAAACACTGACCTAGTGCATAAAAACATTATAAATGAACACACAATCAACTTATTAAGCATTATTGATCCTCAAGATAGATTAAATCACACCTAAAAAATCCACACAAAACATCATAATTAAGTATATAACACTCCCCAATAGATAATTCATCATGGAATATCAAAACACTAATAACACAAGCTCAAATACCCTTCTTGGGTTATTTGTAGAGCATACATGAAAACATAGTCAATTTTTAACCCTTTGTTCATACTATATATTATTGGTCAAAACTTCATAATGATCACAAATTGTCCTCATGGAATCTAAAACACACTCCAATATCTATTTCAACTTTAAAAATCAAGATACCAACAAACACAACTTAAATACCTTTCTTGGGCTACTTACAAAATATGCACAAACATATAGTCAAATTTGAACCTCAATATATTTGAATGTACACACTTTCAGATCTTCAAATATATATTTATAGATGAACCTAGGAGTCTTATATAAATTCACTATCTACACCATCAAAAAATTCTACATAGATAGAAAGATATAGAATAAAAGCTGAGCACTGGTTTTTACTTTGCAAAATTCAAATATTCAAATTATAACTATCACAATTAAACCTCGGTCACTTTGATTGCATATGATGTCCTTGATTATTATATAAATCACACACCATTGATATTATTATAAGTAAATATACCTTTATATTTCATCACTCATCATTGGATCTTCATCTTGACTATTTGACTTTATGCACTCCATTGATCTCCTCTATGTAGCTTGGTCTTTATCTGTGTTAAACATTAGACACCTTGACAACATCTCAGTTAATATGTACCATTAATATATATCTATAAAAACACCCACTTGATATTATATCTTATAATAAGATCAATCTTTATCTCTTCTTGACATTAAACTTTTAACAATTATTCTCATCTCACTACTTCCAGACATCTTGGAATGAACATGCTCCATTGATCCTTTTGTAAAGAGCTCAATCTTTACTTAGTTTAAGCATCAAACACTTTGAATGATTTGAATTAATGCACACCATACATTATATATATATATATATATATATATATATGAAATAAATTGAACCATTGGACCTCCATTTGGTCCTAATCTTTAATATCATGCGAATCTAACTATGGGGACCATTGTTTATCTGCCTTGAAGGCCAACTTTGGACCTCAACAAATTTTGATGCACTTAGATGCATGATCTAAAATTTGTACCATATGATATCCTCACATAGGATAATAAAACCATGTGTAAAACTTATATTTAAACCTTTGTACATGGGAGATATAACTCCATTAATCTACTCACTCAAATTTTTCTACCACAGAGCCAACTGTGCCAAGAACTATCTGGAAGGCCAACTTTGCACATGCATATATTTTGATGTGTTTCATCACATGAAATGAAATTTAGTGAAAATTAAATAGGTAAAAAATTGAACAAATCCATATGATCAACTTATCCTTAAACTACCACATGTACTAAATATAACACTATCAAAATTCCTACTCAGCTTTTCTTATCATATTACAAATTTGGTTAAGTATGGGAAAACACTGTCAAACTATCTGGGAAACACTGTCAAACTATCTGGGAGCCCAAATTTTCACTTTAAAATATTATGTTTCACTTATTTTCATGACCTAAAATTTATCACATAGAAAATAGGCACAAAATTTATCATAAGCATATGACCAACTCCCCCTAACTCATCCATACGTGGCAATGGTGATGTCAACAAACTACCTACATAGATTTTCTACCACTAGACTCAAAATGTCTAGATGAAAATAATGATTAATTAGATGAAATACAATGATGCACATAAGCAATCCAATCACCATTGACCTTTAAAAGGACCCCTTGTAGATGATCAATAATTTAGACTCATCCCTAATCATCTCAAATGATACCAAAATTGAAGATCAACCATGCATAATTCAAGCATACTAGGACAAACACATTTCATACTTTGTCATTGTCAATTAGACTATCAAGGCACTTCATCCATTCTCTTGGACACCTCCATGACATCACTAAAAAATCTCCAACAAGTTCATCACCTCCTCATGAGTTCTTTCAAGAAACATTGACTTGGGAATTCATCTCCCAACATTGTTTCAACACCACTCCATGGTGAGGTATATAAATTGAGGGTGACCCATTGGGATGCTTGTTTTGAGTGGTTAAAATAGGATCCATTATTGGTACTCAACCTTTAACCTTAGGGGAAAATGAAACAACACTACACTAATTAATTAATGGATGTAGTGGTTAAGAAAAGGACTAGACCTTTTCACAACAAGCCAATTGGTGTGGATCCAAATGACATGATTGCATCTCTAGTGTTTGCTACACTTGGGACCATTTAGAAATGATCAAAAAATGATAGTTTATACAACCCCACTTACCATAGACATACTATTGATACAGGTCAAGTAGCCTAAAGTGTTATATTACTGTACAAACTCTTGAGAGAAGAGGGGGCCTAAAAACCATACTTTTCATGTGCTTTTACTTTTTAGATTAAAAATTTAAAATCTTCTCAAGATCAAGTATATAGATGAAATTTGACAGTATGATGTAACCTTGCAATTTTTAATATTTAAGATGTTATAATTAGGTGTTTTATGTCATTTTATCCTTTTTTTCATGGTATTGAGTTTAAACTATTTGTTTTTCATACCATGTCTAATAATGAGAGTTGTTTATGGATCACTCCTTTGTTTGAAGAGGTGTTATGCCATCTATTTTGACATCATACCTTTTCCTTAATTATTTTTCAAAATTTTATGTGTGTCACTTGCTTGAAAAGGGTGTCATTATGTTGTGGAATTCATTCCAAAGTTTTATGCCTTAGAGTCTTAAAACAAACATTTGCCACATCTTTAGAGCATGATATCATTGTTACATTACTCAAATAATTTAAATGACTTGTTTCCTTATGTCTAAATTATACAATCAAAACCACATGTTCCTTTTTAGGTCTATGCCTGGTGTCATCATGCCATTTGTTCTTGTTTAGTTTGTTGTCTATTTTAAGTCCTAGTCTTGTAAATCAATTTTGAAATTAGCATTGACAAGTTTAGATCCAAACATTGATTGGTTTATACCTATGCCCTGCATAATTTTAGTTTAGGTGTTCACCCTTCACTTTTGGGTTGTGTAACTTAGCCTAATTCCTTACTCAATTTAAAAACTATTTTTGTGCCTAAATTTGGGGAAGTAGTCTATCTTCCATATGCCTAATGTTTAATGCCTTTCTCTAAATTACCAATTTCATGTTTAAATTAGAATGCCTAGTTTATGCCAAAGTGTTTCAAATTTGTTAGATTAACTCTCTTTCCTTTTAGAACTCATTTTGTTTAATGTCTATATCTTGTGATGTGTTCCCAAGAGTCCTAAAAATGTCTATTTTTAGCCTAACTTTTGTGCCTTATTTTTCCAAAAAACCTAGAAACATTTATTTATTTAGACCTAGTTTAGACTTGTTTGAAACACTTTGTACCTAAGTTTGGAATTTCAATTTTTATTTCATCCACTTGATCCTTTTGTGTAAGATATTTGACATTAGACATTAGAATATTTTAGCCTAAGTTTTAGCATAGACCTTTTTGGAGATACAACTCCATTTCTTAGACCGAGTTATATTGAGTTTGGACCTTTTGTCATTCAGACCAAGTACCTTTTCCTAGACTAATACCACTTTCAAACCTAGACCTAGACCCAAACCTAGAACATCATTTTTGGACTAATTTAAAAAACCAATCATGTCAATTATCATCTATCATAATCCCCCTCTTTGGGATAAATAACTTATAAATTTTTCCTTTCAATGCTAATGGTACGTGATCCCCTTCCTATACCATTAACCCTCTTTCAGATTGTGCAATTAACCAAACTCCACAACGTCTAAGGATTACCATTCTATGACCTCATCCTTTATCTCAAAATTATAATGAAGCTTAACAATTCCCTACCATTACCATTATAATAACTCATCCTTTGGCTCATGATAGCAACCAAGCATAACAACACCCTATCATTACCATGCCAATCCCTTAACCTTTGGCTTGTGCAAGCAACCAAGCTCTACAATGACTTACCATTAACATTTTAGGCCCTTGTCCTTTGGATTATATGAGAAACCACTCTTTTCAACACCCTTACATTACCAATCCAGGCCCTTTTAAGTATGATAGCTTACCATCCTAAAAAAGTTGTGTAATTAAAAATAGACAAAACATAATTACCATCCTAAACCCACATTTAATCTTTGTTAAGCCCATATTAGATGAGCATATTTATTAATAGATCATTATCCAACCACTGATCATCCTTCATCCATTACCAACATTACCCAACTTTATAAAACCTATGCTAGTCTTTGAGCCACAATAGAGCCAATGATTCAAATACTAAGATGTGTTCAAAACTGGTAGTTTACAACTAATTATAAACCAAGGACAAGAAAACCAATCAATCCATGATGTTTTTATTGAAACACCCATTTATGACATGTTAACTTATGATGAATCACATTTTGATACTATCCCTATTATTGAGGAGTCTCACTCTGACAAACAAGTCATTTTTGAGTCACTTCTTAATGATTATAACCTCATTTGGTCAAATCATTATCTTAAACATAAGCCTATTTTTAAAGAGTTTCCCTTTGGCAAGCCAATCTTTGTGGAGTTGTCTCTTGACCTTTTTACCCTCATTGAGGAGTCCCACTTTGAGAAACCAATATCTATAGATCCTATTATACCATCATAGACCATTACTTGTCCACTATCAAATATTTAACAAGACATTTTTGTAGTATAATCCATATTAGATGAAGAATAAATATTGAAGTTAGGTTTTATTCTTGAACTAACATTAGATTTAGTATCAAAATTAGAATCAATGTTAGTCTCAACATTAGATTTAGAGTCCTTTGGGTCAAACTCAGCTTCAAAATCATAATACATTCATGATTATTACAACATTGGTTACACATGCCTTGTAGATCAATTTGAATATACTTGTGATCCTTCCATAGTTTTTGAGGATCATTACTTCAACATCAACATAAGTTCTCCTAGTATCTTCTATGAGGATTATGATGCCTCTTTCCATTCCATTACCATTCCACATGCCATTACCACCACCCAAACTAGCCATTATATTGACCTTTCACCTCTCACAAATGTCGATAGGGACTGATGGAATCACACCTTGTTAAACTACATCCATGGAGACATATCAGTTGTAGAATATCTAGGGACTAAGACCACATTCATGTATAAGAATAATCTCCTAGTGAAACCTTTTTAGAGGTTCTAGGGGAAATCAAAGTCCAAAATCAACATCTTGTAGTGAAACCTTTTTGGAGGTGCTTAAAGATAATGAAAGTCAAAATTTAACATTCCTTAATGAAACCTTATTGAAGGCACTATGAGACAATAAAGAAAAATTTATTTTTGAAAACCTCTTCAAGGTAATAATATCTAAAACCAATATTTATTCACTACTTGATGAAGACATTATCAAATATAAAATCAGTATGACCTCTATTATACAACACAATTAGATGGTATCTACTCTCAGGCTCAAACAACAAAAAAATATGATGGTCCTACCAAAAGCATATTTAGAAGTTTTTGACCCCACCACAACTAAAATTATGTCAAATCTAGAATCAATAACATTATGTGTGCCTAAAAATATTGATCTTCATTTATTGCCTAACCATTATACATTACATTACATTCCATATTTCCATCACCAAAACAAACCCATCATCCAATATTTATCCTTATCTACCATCTTTGGATGCACTTTCCTTTATAGAGGTTACAAGGACATCTTGCATCAACATTTTGAGAAAATAGAATCAATGACCAATGAATATCACAACAACATTAGTAGAATCCAAATCTATAATAGGTTCTTGGTAGAGAAACTATTTAGAAGAGGTATGGGCTAGTAATTTACATGATTGATTATTATAATTGTATCATATGCTGATCAATATGTGCATATCCACATCAATAGGAACAACAAAAACATTTACCTTGAAAGAACTGTTTACCTTGCCTTTTTCATTTACCATTCACCTTATCATTGTTTCATACCATGCCATTTACCTCACCTTATCACTTGGTAGCAACCCTATTACCATTATAACATCATCATACTTAAATAATTCCATATTGTATACCATCCTACCATACCTTCACTATTGACCAAAATGATTTTTACCCACCTTACATAACCATTTTAACCTTGGTTCTATTGGTTCTTATGACACCTTCTATGAAGGGATTCTGATCCATTTTCACTAGTTTTATAATTACATGTTTAAATGGTAGTATATAAAAGTAATATGATAATGGATTTAGTAATTACATATTTCATTTATGATTGACTAGTGTTAATGTGTCAGAGTGTTCACCAAGATCACTAGACCAAATGAATGCATCAGTTCATTAAACATGAGACAAGCAAAGACATAAGGTTTATAAAAGTAAATAAATTCATAATAAGAGAATTATTACACAAGCTTGGAAACAAACATCCATCATATTTCACCCAAGAGTAATAGCTTTCACTCCACACCAAATACAAAGGAAAACATGCCATTAAATAGGTTGAGAAGAGGCATGAAGCCACATCCATTTGGTAATGTGAACATGGATTAGTTTCCAAATTAATAGTAAACCCATGTGCTAGAGATAATTCAACATTATTTGGTGAATGACAAGGCATCCTCACATGTGGGTGTGCAAATAAATGACCTCATAAATCACCCTATATAACCAAATATCCACCTAAGCATGGTGAATAATACAAGTGTAGTAAAAAACTAAGCAAGGTGAAAAATCTACGCTAACATGTTTATTATAACCTACTTTAAGCAAATCATTATTTCACCTTGTGTTAATAAGTATAACCACCTATGGGAAAATTAGTATCACTAAACTATGCCATTGTCTACTAATTATAATCACCTATGGGCACATTAGGAACAACACCTTTACCATGCATTGCAACTTCAAATCACCCTTACTATTATCATTTGTATTTCCATTTGTCTAAATTTGAGATCTTGTTGTTATCAGGTCAAATGTCACTGCCTTTTGTGTTAGTGGGACTACAATAACTTGAGGTCTAAATGGGACTATGTAGGCCATGCTTGATTCACATTGCAGTCTATCCTATCACCCCTTTTCCAATGCTCTCACCATTTTATTAGTGATATCTTGTCAATCTCTCATGAGTTGAGATACTTCTAAAATTATATAAACATTTGAAACATTTCAAAATCCTAAAATTTCAAAAATTGTCTTACAATATCCTAGAGAGATATAAAGCCTCAAAATCTAAAACATTTATCTCGTTTAAACCTAGTTAGTCATCCTCAATCTACCCTATTGGGGAAATACATTATTAGTTCTATTCCATTCTACTACCATTGGGGGTGTGACCTTTCCTTTGAATATATCCTTACTTGGGTGCACCACCCATTTATCATTCCATTGGGCCTTTGTGCATATATATTGACTTGGTTAACAACAAGATGCTTTCTATAATTTTTTATTTTCAAAGTTTTATGTGTGTTTGTTTGATTAGTCATTTTTTTTTTGTTTTCATATTTTTTTGATTTATTTGTTGTGACTTGAATTAGTCTATATGCATTCATTAGGTGATTCCTTGTGTATTGTACTTGAATACATCCATATTCATATATCAACATTTTCATCATGGTTTTTATCATTGGTGTGTTGTTTTCATTTATTTATTAGATTTTGAATCAATCCTTATGCATATTATGACATTGTTATCATGGTGTCATATATCATGATGCATACCATCATGTGTTACAAAAAAAAATAGATTGGGAAGTATTACAAGAAATGGTGCCATAAAAACTTCTCTTGGTTCACCTTGGTAAATCCTCTCACCCTTGATAAAATACACCCATTGACCATTCTAGTTATATCAATGATAATAAGGTAGAGCATATTTATATTTTTAGGTACAATTGAATCATTCACATTGATCAATTTTTCTATTATATTCCTCATTCCATTTTCTCCTTGTTTTGGGTGAACTACATTAGCTTGAGGTGTATTTATACTATGTAGGCAATGATTAGATGCATGACATATCTTATGTTAGATAAACAACCTTTATTCTTATAATAATCTCTTTCATCACTTTGTGCATCTTTTTGTGCTTGGTTATTTGTGGTTTCTTTAGTCATTAGACCATCACATCTACATTTGTACCTACTCATATTTAATCTATATGATATGTTATATCCTTGAGTTATGGTTGACAATCTACCCTAATACGACATAACCAAATATCGTTATTCAATCCAATTCATATTAATGATTATAACTACTTATGGACAAATCATTATTTTAATTTATTTGCCCTATTAGGGAATGTGTCTATGCCACTAATTATAACCACCATTGAGCAACTCAGTGTCTCAACCTTTATTATTGATTATAAACACCTTTGATAAAATTATTACTCTTTTAAAATAATTAATTCAATCATTATCTCAATTAGATTAATCTCACCATGGGTTAATTTCATTCTTTGTCATACTTTGTTTTGAGGGACCATCCATCAATCATATGTGTCAGCACTCCCTCTAGAGGCATCATTATAGGCTTCCCAATTGTTGTTTAGATATTATTATTTAATAATTATATTATTTACTTCTTAATTATCTATTTAATTCTTTAAGAAGATGTTATTGTGTCTATAGCTTGTAACACCTTCCTAAATAGGGGCAAACTGTACACATCCAATTTTGGCCACAACTAGCTTCTGACTAGACTTAGACTAATTTATAAAAAATATTGAAAATTAATCCTAAAAATCACTAAAAGTCCTAATTTCATCTTCACATCACTCGTCATAGCTAATAATCATGTTGAGGCATCCCTATTTGGGATACTAGCCTGCATGGAATAATAACCTCTCATAGATTCATCCCTAATCACCTTATAACCTAACAACTGATAGTTTGGCCTATATACACATTGAATAGGGAATTTTAATAAATATTAAAAGATATAAAATGATAATAATAATCAATAAACTAATTAAACTAGATTAAATACTTATCTAATTAATCCATTTAAAATTAATGAAAATTTAAAAATGTAAAATATCAAACCTTTCATCATTACTATTGTGAGTCACCATTCAAATTGAAAAATATCTAGATTTAAGTGGAGGGAATAATAATTTTGACCTATGTCTCCTTACATGGCAATAAATCAATTGGAGTTAGCCCCTAACTCAATTAGGGTTAACCTAAACCTTATTTCCATTAACTCTAACCTAACTACACTTGGGTTAGAGTTAGTTCTTTAGGTTATAAATACAAGGCCTCACCCATTGATCCATAAGCTTGGATATTATAGAGTTATTATGAAGGATTTAATCCATAAGCCTCATGCAAGTAAGGTTATCATGCCCAAATCTTAATCCAAACAATCAAGCCGAGGTGTCAAGGAAAGGTGAAGCTAACAAAAATCCATTGATGAAGATTTATTGATGCACAAGCACTGAAAGACACTTAAACAAAACCATTTGGATCTCGAATGAAGGTAAATGAGTGTTTATTTTATGTTTTATTTGTGTTTCCATATGCATGTTTATTACCAAAGATCTCTCCAATGTCTAGGATAGAGGTGTTAGGATTTTAGTGTGTTATTATGATTTGATTTATTAGACTAACACAAAGACTAACCTCCCCTATATGCATTCCTTTTGCACAAAAGAGGAATATTATTGTTTTTTACTAAAGGATCATAGTATTTTAATTGAATGGTTAGGTTCTTGAAGGCAATGAAAAGACTAAAAAGCTAATTAGGCTTAGTAGGCCTAAATGAACAAACACATACCTATATATGAAATGTGAAGGGAGATGTCATTTTTAAAAGTTTTTGAGGATTGAAAGTATCAAGAGGGTGAATGGATATATATAAATATATTTTCATGATAATTTATCCCTTAATAAGGTAAGAATATGAAAGGAAAGGCATGTTAGATATAAAAGAGTAGGGATATGTGTAAACCCTCACAAAGGGATTAAGGCAATTATTATCAGTTTGAGAGGTCATTATTTCCAAAAATATCACTTTAATGTATTGTATAATTTTACTTAGATCTTATTGAAGTTTTTATAACTCAAAATAAACACTCTTACTCTTTTTATCACAAATTCCTCTTTATTGAGCTCAAGAATGCAGGCTTAGTTTTCCCATGAAGCATGTTATCTATGTGTGAACATCTATGAGTAGATGCATGGGATACTTAGACATTTGGGAGAGATGGATAAGGTTTTATACTAAAAATTCCTTGGATTTTTTCAATCATTAGGGCCCTTAGGGCTGGGAATGTTTTTGAAGACTCTAAGAGCCTTTAAACCCTTCCTAAACCCCTAGAATGACCTGATGGGAGAAATAACGATTTCAAAAACTTAATATGGATTGGATGATCCTTGAAATGATCTAGATGATGATTTTTAATCTCTTATATAGTTGAGTGAGTGTAATTTTGGAATGTGTGAGTTGAATGTGTACAAAGATTGACCCAAAATGCTCTTTCTTGAGCTAATTCTCAAGGTTTTGAACTAGATGAACTCTTCTAAATAACTATAGAGGTTACCTAGGAAATTATAATGATGATTTTACCACATTAAAGTCATTAAATAAGTTTTCATAGTATTGATATAGACCATAAGTGACCAAACATACCTAAGTGAAAAAGGATGGCTTATATGGCTTCAAGAAAATTATGCATAGGTCTATCTCAAATTCTAGAGAGCTAGAAGTGCATCATAACACCTTAAAAGAATCTAAACATCATTCAAGCAAAGAATTTAAGTAATTAAGTTATGAAAAATCTCAAATGTATCCCTCAAGGCTACTTGGAAACTCCATGGTAAATAAGCTTTCTCTCTTTTCACTCTATTAGTTAGTTAAGGCATAACCAACTAAAAAATGACTTTTATTGAAGGGTAAAAGCCTCATGAATTTAAATGGTATATTCAATAAAATAAAAATTTCAAATGGAGGTTTTCTATGAAAAAAAAATCATTACTACCTTTATGGGTTATACCTTGATCATAAAGAGAAAATGAATCTTGAAGTTCAACACTAATCACCCAATGAAGAAGAAGCTTTGCAAGAGGTAGAAGTTGGCATAGAACACCATCAACATGCTAAGTGTCAATTGGAAGGTTTATAACTATTCTATATAGGTAGATGTGTAAATCTTTTAGGAATATTTATGAACAAAAGAGCATCCAAATTTCCAAGGAGTTTTCCTATGCCATTCTTGTGAAGAAGTTCATCAACACTTGTTCTAAATGAGAAGGAAGAGGATGAAAACACACTCTTTCAAGGATTTATGTCAATATACCTATATGTTTTAACTAATATGATCATGAAGGGTAGTTAATTAAATCTCTTATTTTCCTTTTTCTCTCTCTCTCTTGTTCTAATTTCTTCTATAAATGTAGCTAAGAGAGGCATTGTAAGCATCCTAAAATTGGTGATGGTGAAGCCCTGCCAAAATTAAGACTTGTAATTGCCTATTGAAATTAATTCAAATTAAATATTTATATCTTCAAATTGTATACAGTGATATGAAATGAATTTTTTATGAATACTTTGTGATGGTGAGTGAGCTTCCTTAAATTTGTCATTCTCTTTCATGCCTCTATGTGAGTTTACCTTCCTTTCACAGCTTATATGAAGTGTGACACATGGTTTGATATGTTTGAGAGTTGATATGTCATTATCATATGTTATTATTAACTCTTGAATGTCATATTAACCCCTTGTAATTTCCATAACCTTCATATTGACGCACTAGTATGATAGGGAATGTCTTGGAGTAGTAGAAGCATATTTTAACTTGTTGTTTCATAGTGCAAACCTTAACAAGTATAGGATGTCATGTTTGGTGAATTACCTCCTAGTGTTATTGTTAGTATTAGCTTTCCTTATATCCATTTTACAAGCACATTAGTAGTGTATTTTTTATTATAGGTGTTGCACTTGGTAGATATCCCTATAATATATAGGTGTAGTCCATTTAGAGGTCACTCACAATCTAAGACTACCATTGTATATCTCAATTAATAGGTCTTGAGTCATCCTCTCAAGGGTAAAAATATAAGCTATAAAATTTATAGCATGCCTAGTGGGACCCAATTATAAAGAGGTTATCTATGATTGATGATGGTCTTGGAAACATTACAAATGTAACAACCTTCTTTATGCATCATCTGGTGACTCTAATAAGCTCTAAACTCTTGGTTACTGACTAGTAAGCCAATTTTCATTCCAAAGGTGACTACAAGATAAAAAAATTAAAGGTGTCTCTTTTGAGTTTGTTGAATTGTAGTTATATTCAATCAAAAGAAAGAGATTCCTTAATACTCTTCCTTATACCGAGTCACCTAAAATAAACTTTCATTTTAATTATAATCCATGTTTACCTAAAGCTAGTAGGATGGAAATAAATATTTCTTTTATTGATTTCAATTGTGGTTCTACATTAAACCTTGAATAATATGATGATATCCTAGTGGCTACCCTCAAAAGTGTACCTTACTTTAGTGGATAAACTACCGTTACTCCTATTGAGCACATTAGGGTTATGACAAATTTCTTTAATATCCATAACATAACCCAAGAAAATGTGGAAATTAGGTTGTTAGAAATAAATTTTAAATGTAAGGATTTTTATTGTTATATAAACTTATCCCCTACTTCCATTGACTCATGAGATGATTTGGGAGATAAGTTGAGCAAGAGGTTTGAAGATAAGAGTGATCATTTTTCCTTGGCTGAGTAATTAACCACCATAAAGAGAGCTCCAAAAGAATTTGTGTAGGATTGGAATCTTAGGTTCCAAAAAACATGAGATAGAATCCCAATTATTATAATACCTACTCCAAATTATGCATTCCTCTACTATCTCAAGGCTTTAAAAAATGGCATAGATGTTATGATTCAATCTATGGGTGGAAATACCCTATTAAATGCATATTAGGTTGCTATTAGAGTTGATAAAAATCTAATACAAGATATAAAAATTGATCCAATATACCCTATGACATTTTTTCCTGACATACAACCCCTTACTCCAACTCTTTCTCCCATTCCTACCATAATCAATCATGATTTACTTATCCTTAGTCAAGAAAATAAATCAAATGGTGTAGAGGGAATAATTAAGACTCTTTTAAATAAATTCATGGACATGGAGAGGAAACAAGGCCAATTCCATATTCCTTATCAAACTCCATACCAATCTCATCAGCCTTATCAACCAAATAGACCACCTTTTTAAGGAAATAATCAAGTACAAGGTGATGTCACTAATGTTAGACCATACACCAGTTATAATCCAAATGTTACCTCTAATTAAAGAGATTTATTACCTACCTAAATTAATATAATTCAAGAGAAAGAGTGGCATTATCAATGGAATCAACCTCATGAGAAATCTATTGATCAAGATGGAGTGTTTAACCAAGCTTGTGTGGCACGAAATAGATCAATACCTTCTCTAACATAAGCAAATCAAGTTATGGATATTGGAGAGCAAGGTTAATCAAGTGATACATTTTTAAACTTTAAATAAGAATAATATTATGTAGTTAATCAATTAGGCAACATATGTAGAGTGGTGGATAGTTCTATTGTAGCCAACACTAGGTCTAAAAATAGGAAACTGAGGAGGCACAAGAGAGTGGAAAAGGTCCAGATTTAATAACTTATATGACTCAAGGCAGAAGATATCATAATTAAAATTGTAAGACTCAATAAACTCAAATAAATTAGAATGAGAGGAGTAGATTAACACACCAAAATAAGAAGGTCCAAAGTGATGTGACAGCTCTTAGAGGATAACCAAGGATTAGTGACCCTTCTCTCAACATAGTAGATCAAATGAAAATGCTCTATATAAGTATGCATATGTGGGATATATTTTTTATTCATTGGAAAATATATATAATACAATAGGAGTTATCTAAGCTTATCTCAACATTAGGAATAAAAAGAAGAATTACTACTATATTCATAAAAACATCTAAGCCTAGTGAGTTAAGATAAGGTAAAGTGGGAAAGCCTCTTCCATTTTATGTTTTAGTGTTTAGTGGTGACTATTTGGTGTATAATTATATGATAGATAGTGGGTTAGAAGCTTAGTTATTCTAAAGTAAATAAAAGATAATCTAATCCTTAAATATGAGCCCAATACCAAAGGTGTGTGATAACTAGATGGCTCAGTAGTTAAGACAATTGGTATTGTCAAAGCTTTGAACTTAAATCTTCATGCTTGTCCTAATTTATCCATTAATAAGGATATGGTTGTTGTTCACTTTCCACCATACTTTTCCCTTTGCTTGTCAAGGGACTTCACAATAAATATTGGTGGTTATTTGTCATCAAATTAGTCCTACATGGATTATAAGACTAGATATGATAACACAGTTACCATAAAATAATGACCTATCTCAAGGTTTCACATTGATACATACAATAAAAATATCACCAAAGTCAATTGTACCATCATTGATTAATAATACCATCTAACTGATCAAGAACCATTTGTTTCTCTTGAAGACATGTCAGTTCTCTTCTTTGATGAGTGGAGGGGGGGGGCAAAAAATCATGAGTATGACCCATATATAGGTGTTCAAGAGGCTTGTATTGGTGTTTATTATTTACATGAATAAGATATAACCATACCCTCTCTATATAATCCAAATGATGATAGTAGTGGTTTTTGAAAATTGTTCTTTAATGGTTTAAGAAGCAAGAATGGATTAGGGGAAGGTATTATGCTTGTTTTTGCTTGAAATGAATGGTATTATTTTTCCATTACATTTCAATTTAGTTATACTTGTAATGCAACTAAATATGAATCTCTTATACATGTGATTCAATGGGTAAGAAAGAAATGAGTGAAGTACAAGCTTTTGGAGATTGTGAACTAGTTTTCCACCAAGTAAGAGGTAAGAATGATGACAAAAACACATTTTTGAAGTCCTAAAATCATAGAGTATGGGACCTTATTGAAGATATTGAGGCCTTAAATATATAATTAGTTCCAAGGGAAGAGAGTCAACATGATGATAGGTTGGAATAAATTAGATTACAATTTGACATCCCCAATGATATCAAGAATTCAAGAAATCAACCACACATCATGGTAGTTGTAAGGCAATCAATACTAGATAATGATGTCAATTAGCAAGTGTTTGAATTTTGAAAACAAATAAAATGTGTTATTTAACAAGAAGCTAAGTTTTATTATAAAAACTAGGCCAAATTGTAGCACCAATGTAGAGACTAAATTATACAATTAAGGTCTAATAAGCTTCCCAAAGGGATGGTCACTCTTGCAAATATATTCAATGAAAGTGATCAAATGAGAAGAGATAAATTAATCATGTATACTAAGGAATAACACCATGATAAGGTGTCCATATTCAAGGATAAACTCCTAAATCTTGGAAAGGTATGCACTTTAGCTGAGAGAGTTGTATTTATTGAGTTATGTAGATAATTTTCTAATGTCTTTACTTGGGAATATAGTGATCTCAAGCGATTTGATCCCACAATGGCCTTAAAAAATATATAAATTGATACTAAATATAAAATTGTAAGTAAAATACAAAGGCCCATCAACCCTAAAGTGGAGATGCTAATGAGAAAAGAGCTCACCAAGTTGATAGAGTCAAGATTCATTTTTCCTATCAATCACTCTTCATGGGTTGCCAACTTAGTTCCTATGAGAAATAATATTTGTGAGAATAGATTATGTGTGGATTTTAGAGACTTGAATATGGTGTCATTGAAAAATAACTATCCCTTACCTTACATGGAACAAACACTTCAAGTGGTGGTAGGTTCTCAATGTTTCTATCTTTTGGATGGCTATTTAGGTTATAACCAAGTCTTGTTGAAAGAATAAGATCAATATAAGATAAAATTTAATACTAAATGGGGAACATATTCCTAAAATATAATTAAATTTATGATGTATAATGTAGGGGCTAATTTTTAAAGAGCCATGGATATGGATTTCCAAGGTTTGATCAACCAAATGGTGCTAATTTACTTTGATGATATCACAATTTTATCTAAGAATGCTAGTGATCAACTAGATCATCTTAAGTTTATTTTTTAAAGGTGTAGGCAATATGTAATCTCTTTAAAACCCAAGAAATGTGTGTTTTCAATTCTCTAGGGTAACTTATTAGGCCATATTGTCTCTAAGGGTGGGATTGCTACATACCCTAGAAGGGTGAGTGCTTTATTAGCTTTATCTTTGCCTAAACATAAGAAAGGTTTTCAAAGTTTTCTTCAGAAAATAAACTCTGTGAGGAGGTTTATACCTAGTTTTTCTAACCTTTTGAAACCTATCACAACTATATTTAAGAAACATCAATACTTTGTTTTGACTAAAGAGGGAAAAGTTAGTTTTAAAACCATCAAACAAGCTATTGCACAAGCACCAACAATGATTAACCCTAATTTTTCAAGGATTTATTATTATATGTCTTTGGTAATATTGATACCATCTCATATATGCTAATTTAGTAGAATAATGAGGGTTTTGAGAAACCCATTTATTTCTTTAGTCAAGGGCTAGAAGAGAATGAGGAGAGATATACCTCATTGAGAAACAAGTATTGTCAATCATAATGAGCCTAATGAAGTTTAGACATATGGTGTTTAATAAAAAAATCATGTCATGGTGACACACCCAAGCATAATATAATTCATTTTAAATAAGGATTTAAATGAAAAAAGGGTTAAATGCATAACCAAAGTCATGGAACATGATGTGGAGATTAAAGCCACTAAATTGGTAAGATGGAGAGGGTTGTGTGAACACTTGGAATCAAAAATTGAAGAGGAAAGAGAGGTTGTTTTGACATTAAAATATGGTCCTAATACAGATGTAACTTCATCTTATCCAACTTGGACAAAATAAATAGTAAGTTTTCTTGAAAAAGGTGAGTATCTTATTGGTCTATATCAAGCAAAAAGGAGATACTTTAGATTGTAGGCAATACCTTATATTCTTGTAGATGGGGTTATTTTTAGGAAATATCTTAATGGTATGTTACTAACATGTGTGGAAAATGATCCGGTTGATAGGATTATATAATAATTCCATGATGGATCAGCTAGAGGTCACTTTGTGCCTAAAACCACAACTTCAAATATAATGAGAGTTGGGTACTATTGGCCTAGTATATTCAAGGATTCATATGATTGGGATAGGAAATGTCAAAAGTGTGTATTATTTGTAAGAAAAAAAAGACTTGCAGCCCTCCCTCTCAATCCTATTTAGGTGGAGTATCCATTCATGCAATGGGGACTAGACTTTATTGGAATGATCAATCCTCCATATAGTGCATGCCATAAATGGGTGATTTTAGCCACTAACTATTTCACAAGGTGGGTAGAAGCATAACACTCAAAGAGGCTAATGAGACTTATATTCTAGACTTATATGAGAGTTCAGTGATAATATTTTGGGGTCCATGGAATGATAATTTCTAATAATGATATGGCATTCAATGGTGTAAGAATAATGGAATGGGCTCTCCAATATGGCATCTACTTAAGTGTCTCATCTAACTAATAACCTCAAGGAAATGGGATATATTATTCTACTAATAAAAAAATGATTAGAATCATAAAAAAGAAATTAGAAGATAATCAAAGGACTTGGAGCACTAAGTTGAAGAAAACCTTGTGGGATAAAGAGTCACCCCAAATATTACCATTGGTAACTCATGCTATATGCTCACCTTTGGGAGAGAATCTAAGATTCCTATTTAACTTGAATTACTAGCTTCTGATTTAGCACACTAAATTGAGAGGATGGATAATGATGCTATGAAGATATGATTGGAAGAAATAATGGCCTTTGAGGAGATAAGAAACCATGCTATGCACACCATGAAATGTCATCAAGCACAAGTTAAAATAACCTTTGTTAAGAGAGATATCTCAAGAGAATATCAAGAGGAGACCTTATCTTAAAATGGGATGAGGATATAGATAAAATAGGTAAACACACCAATTTTGATACATTGTGAAGTGGACCATATATTGTCATTGGTTGTAAAAAACATAATGGTTTTCAACTTACAAGACTTAATGGAGAGGAGTTGAGTATCCCAATCAATGGGATATGATTAAATCCATGTTATTAAGGTACATTTTACAAATTTTAACATATTATAGTAGGTATTTATGTTCCCTAATTACTCTAAGCACAAGTGGGTATTTTTTGCTTTGTGTTGTCTTTCCTCTAAGTGTCTTATGACACATGTGTGTGGTGTAGTGTGTACCTTATGTTGGTTCAATTCAGTTGGTTTCAAAGTTATGGTCAATCCTAATTCTTAGTTTGTTGTAAAATCAAGTTGAAATCATAACTCCATAGCCCAATGGATGCACTAGGCCACTAATCTAGATTCATAGCAAACATGCATTCCTAAGATGTCTCCAAAGATGTTAGCCAAATTTTGGCTACCATAGACCAGTTCCATAAAAAAACTTATCTAGTCAAGCCTTTAAATTGATAGATAGTCTTGTAAATATTTCCTAAATCATGTTTAGCATAGCCAAATTTTGGCTACCATAGACTATTTCCATAAAAAAACTTGTCTAGTCAAGCCTTCAACTTGATAGATAGTCTTGTAAATCCTTCCTAAAACACATTTAGCATAGATGAATGCATGCTTGACAAGTTTAAGGTAAATCTTATTTCTAAAATCATACTTGTCTAGTCAAGATATGTCCTTGTCAAAAGAGTTAAAAGAGTGTTAAGGTTTGAAAGGTCTTTGTTATGTCATGTAACTCATGACAATGTCATTTTATATGTCCCATGGTCTGTACAAGTGTTTTAAATGAAGTCAAATATCCTTTATAAAGTTATAAATCATTTTTCAAATATTATTGATCATTTGAAATGTATAAAAATGAATATTATAAGATAATGATAGGTTTTTAGTAGAGGGAAGTGGTTAACACATCACCCCACATCTGTAGAAGAATGATAGAGCTCCATGAACACTTATCACATCAGTACAATTAGGTTCCAAAGTAGAACATGAAATTTTTAGTGGAAAAAGAGAAATTTTCAAGGGATGGTTATATATTTGAAGATAAATAATCACTTAACATTCCTAGGGTTTCCTCCATCCTATATAATTCTAAATATATGAATTTGAGGGGGTTCCAAACCAAAATAGAGTAAAAACCTACCCATTCTCCTTATCACTAACCTTAGTAGCCCTTAAAGGTAAACCCATTTTCACTTGGTACAAGGAGGAGAGATAAATTTGGAAGATAAGATCTTGGGTGTAGTATGGGTCCTTATTCCCTTCTACTTTGGGGCATTAGTTACATATTTAAGTTCCTTAACTTTATCATCAATCATTAATAAGTTAAGTAGCATAAAAGAGACTCAAAATCCCATCATGGGTTAGTTTTCCTCAAGTGTAGAGTTCTAATATCAGATGTACATGTGATAATTATTGGATATGGTCTATTAAACATTATTTTACCCCTGATACAACCTTTTATCTCATGTTTCTTCATGTTCAAGTCTGAGGTGTTGTCAAATAGTACTGATTTGATGGCTAATTAAAAATAGTTTGGTTGTAGGGCCTCTGAATTGTATTGATAAGTTTAAATGAATGGAATTAAATGTATAATATTTGACATAACAACCTTGAAAATATCTCAATCATGTTCAAACATTTTGGAGTCAATTATCCTCAAGGGAGAGAGTTATTTGCATATATAACTAGATTGTGTGTTTATAGACATGAATGAGTGGTGTCTTGCTAAACAAAGTTATGTTCTCATTTCACAAATCCTTGAATGAATGAGGTAATAATAATACAACCTTGAAGACTATATCCATGATTTACAAGCTTTAGAGGCCAAACTTAAATAGTTCTCTTTCTTTAAGCCCAACCTAAAGGATGATTATGAACGTACAGGTTTGTAGACTTGTAGGTCACTTTTGTTAGTATATATGTCCCATGGAGAGCACATGTGGTTATTGAGAGATGTGATTATTACTCCCTCTCTTATAAATTATTCTATATAAACTTGATGTTTCAAATTATTTAGGTTCACGATGAGTAAATTATTTAAATGAGTTAAAACTCAAAGAAGACTGAGTAACTCAAGATGACTATGTTTCTAAAGATAAGGAGGAGAGGATTGTAGGTATTTATCATATGGTATAATTAAAATTAAATGAAAATATTTTCTTAAAAGTAACCCTCCACATAAAAACATGATTCATCTTCAATTGATTAAACTCAAAGGGAGACCAAGCAGTGGAAGATCAATGTTTTGCCCAAATGGCCACCTATAGGCCCCAATAGGTAGTGAGGTCAAAGGTGAGGTTGGTGAGGTGTGATTGGAAGTTTTGAGGTCTAATGAGTCTAATATTTAATTTTTTTATAATTTATTTAAATATAAATTCATTAAGGAAGACAATTTTGGCCTATGGAGACCAAATTTGGTAAAGTATGGTTAAACATGCACTTATAGGTCTATCATTAGAGGATGGGGAAAATAGATATATATGGTATATTACAGGGGTATTAAATGTATTTAAAAAGTCATAGAAGCATATATATCATCTTATAACTATATAATCAACCTCAATGCATCAATAAAAAGGATGAGGTTCATACTTCACATAGGCATACCTAATGGACACTTACAGGCAGGGTTTTGAGAGAATGTGTTAGCCCATGCATGAAATATAAATTATAAGACATTAAAAGAGGCATATTATTTTGGTTAATAAATTATAATAATATTTTAATTGAATATTTAGGTTCTTTAAGGCATTGAAAATTTGAAAATGATAATTAGGCCTAGTAGGCCTAAATGAACAAATGCATATTTGTGTGTGAAATGTGAAGAGAGATTGAATTTTTAGGGTTTTTTTAGGATTAAAAGTATAAGGAAGGTGAATTTAAATGTATCAAGATAATTACACAAGAATTGAGCCACTGAAAAGAGAAGAAGATGCAAGGAAATGCCTATTAGGGTTAAAAGAGTAGGGATATGTGTAAACCCTCACACAGGGCTCAAGGAAATTTTTATCAGTTTGAGAGGTAATTATTTCAAAAAATATAACTTAAAAATATTATATAATGTGCCTCAAATATTATTTAATTATTTATAACTCAAAATAAACAATCTTAATCCTTTTCTCATAAACTCCTCTCTTCAAATCAAGAATGTAGGCCTAGTTTATAGAGAAGCATTTTCTCCACATGTAAACATTCATGAGAAGATGAATTGGATATTAAAATATTTTTGAGAGGTGGAAAATGTTTTATACTAAAAAATCCTATAATTTATTTGGGCATTAGGGCCCTCGGGGCTATGAACAATTGTTAAGACTCCAAGAGCCCTTAAACCCTGCCTAAACCCCTAAAATGACCCAATGGGATAAATAATGATTTAAAACACTTAATATGGATTGGATGAGATTTGAAATGATATATATTATGTTTTTGAATCTTTGAGACACCTAAATGAGTGAAATTTTTGCACATGTGAGCTAAATGTGTTTAGAGATTGACCCAAAAAGCTCTTTCTTGAGCTAGTTCTCAAGGTTTTGAACTAGATGAAATCTTCTAAATAGATTAAAAGGTTACCTAGGATAGTGTACAGATTATTTTACCAAATTTAATTCATTAAATAAGGTTTCAAAATCTTTATATAAGCCAAAAGTGACCAAACATTCCTAAGTGAAAAATGATGGCTTAAATGGCTTCAAGAAAACTGTGAATAGGTCTATCTCAAAGTTTAGAGAGTTAGACATGCATTAGAACACCTTAAAAGCATATAAAAATAATTAAAGAATATAATTTAAGTCATTAAGTCAAGACAAATCCCCTCAAGGCTACTTGGAACCTCCATGGTAAATAAGCTTTCTCTCTCTCTTCACTCTATTAGCTAGTTAAGGCATAACCAACTACAAAATTATTTTTATTAAAGGGTCAAAGCCTCATGAATTTAAATGGAATATTTAATAAAACAAAAAGGTCTAGTGTAATTTTCCTATCACACAAAACTAGAACTACCTTTTGAGGTTATACCTTGATCACCAAGAGAAAATGAACCACGAAGTTCAATATTAGTCTCCCATTGAAAAAGAAGCTTTGAAAGAGGTAGAAGTTGGAATATAACACCCTCAACATGAAAAGTGTAAATTGGAAAGTTTTTAACTATTATAAAGAGGTAGATGTTTAACTATTTGAGGAGGATTTATGAACAAAAAAATCTAAACTTCCAAGGAGTTTTCCTAGGCCATTGTTGTGAAGAAGTTCATCAACACTTATTCTAAATGAGAAGGAGGAAGATGACAAAAAATTATTTCAAGGCTTGGTGTTAATATCCATCTATTTTTTAAGTAATATGATCATGAAAGGCAGTTCATGAACTCTCTTATTGTGATTTCTCTCTCTTCTTCCAATTTCTTCTATAAATGCTTTCGA
The DNA here is from genome assembly GCA_037957365.1 of Torreya grandis. NCBI lineage: Eukaryota > Viridiplantae > Streptophyta > Pinopsida > Cupressales > Taxaceae > Torreya > Torreya grandis. The sequence goes on from JARHVA010004861.1 coordinate 1,216,148, forward strand.
GAGAGGCATTGTAAGAATCTTCAAATTGGTGATGGTGAATCCTTACCAAAACTAAGACTTGTAATTTCATATTGAAATATATTAAAACTAAATATTTATACCTTAAGATTGCATACAGTGATCTAGAATGAATTTTTGATGAATGATTTGTGATGGTGAGTGAGATTCCTTGTGTTTGTCCTTCTTTTTCATTTCTCTATATGAGTTTATCTTCCTTTCATAGTTCATATGAAGTGTGACACATGGATTTATGAGTTTTAGATTTGATATATCATTATTTTATGTTATTATTACCTATTTAATCTCATCTTAAGCCCTTGTAAATACCATAACCATCATATTGAATCATTAGTATGATATGGACTGTCTTGGAGTAGTAGAATCAGATTGTAACTTGTTGTTTCATAGTGCAAACCTTAGCAAGTAGAGGATATAATGTTTGGTACATCACCTCCTAGTGTTATTATTAGTATTATCTTTTCTTATATCCCTTTTCCATGAAAATTATTAGTGTAGTTGTTAGTATAGGTGTTTTACTTGGGACTTAGTCCTATAATCTAGAGGTTTAGACCATTCAGAGGTCACCCACAACCTAGGACTAATCCCATTGTATAGATAAATCAAGATGGATTTAATCACCCTCTCAAGGGTGAAAATTTGAGATATAATAATTCTAAGGGTCTATTATATAATATTTTATGTTTTTAAAATATTTAATACATGTGAGAAATGGGTATTTTATAAGAATATTACTAAACATAATCTCATAATTAAACCCCTTATTAGGTTTAAATGTAAGTAGGGTTTATGAATGATACTTGATAGATAATATCAGCCTATTCAAAGAATAACAATAGACAAAATTTATAACTAATTTCACTATATTTTCACCTTTATTTTTCTAACCCACACAAATAGATCAAAAATAAGTTGAGTGGTACACTAGTCTAAAGATACATCCAACCAAACTAAACAAGCTAAGATGAGTTTTCATTTTACAAGGATTTTTTTAATCAAATTATAAATGATATATGGAATAAAGCACAAATAGGCTTATACTTCCAAGTGTATTGATTTTAATCCTATCACATTTAAATTCAATTAAGGAAGTTTACGGTTAATTAATCCATGGCCCACCATTTATGGTTGTAACTGAATTAGGTTTAACAACCTTAAGACTAATGTTGGAAGACATATTTATCCATTCGTTTCAAGTTTTCTATTCATTTATATGTCTCATGTTTGATTAATATTTCCTATCTCATATCATATTTAATTATTCATTTATCATACTTATTCAAATTACATTATCATATTTCATTATTCATTTATTATACTTATTCAAAGTACATTCTACTCATTATTCAAACCTACACATTATCCCATAAATTTCAAGTTCTAGAACATAATTTTCTAGGTCCTTACATATTAGTTTTTTAGAATGAAAATATTTTGATCTTATGTTAATTCCAATGGTTAAATTATTATATTAAAATTGTTAAGTATAAGACAAAAGAGTTATGGGTAATAATAGAGCATAAAAATCATGAGGATGTCAAAAAAATTCTCTTAAAAACTTTTGCATTTGATCTACTTTTCCTATGCACTACCCAATATCTCTAAACATAATTGCTTTTTAAATAAGGGTAAAAGTTCTAGGTTTTTAAAGGCCCTAGAGCCTTGCACATAAAATATCCATAATGAACCAACACCCCACAATAACAATAATGATATAAAGAACATAAAATAGAAGAAGAACACACCAATGGTGACCAATGTAAAAAAAATAACAAAAAACAAAGAAAAGGAAACTAAAAAACAATAAGAATAAAATCCAACAATTAAAATGCTGAGAATACTCCAAGATAAAACATCCTTTAAGGAGCCAAATAAACAATAGTGAGAATCAGATAAATTAACAATGAGATGAAATTAATCTTTTCCCTCGATGGGATAAGAATCCATCCATTGTCTACTATGAACCATCTTTCACCAATTCCACCACATTCAACCTCAACCTTTCAAATTATATTCTTCACCCCTTCCTTTTAATTAAGGAAGTTGAAACAATGTTAAGATTCAGAACAACACTAAACATTATTGTAAACATTATAATTATATAATACAAAACACCCTCTCTCAAATTGATTCCCAATTTGGTATTTGTTAAATAGTTTCAAGACACTAAAGTGTGTGAAGTACTTAGGATTTAGTTACATGCATTAATATATTCATTACTTAATGTTAAAATTTGGGTGAAGTTCTCATCACATACCATAGCTCTAATTTCGCCTAGTTTTATCTTTCTAATTTTTGTCTCATGATTAGAAAAACTTAATAGATTATAAGGAGATATATTTTTATAATAAAATAAGACAATAATTCATCATGAAGAAAAAAATTATATGATGCTGCATGTAACTAGCTAGTGCATTTGGTGTGGAACACCACACTGGACATTGAACCCTAGATGGTCACATCTAATTCTACATCACTTTGTCCCTTATTATGTTGTGTTTAACTAGTTGTGTTTACCTTTGCCATTGTTGTTTTCATTAACCACATGTATTTGCTTTTAACTATGATTATTATGAAACTACTAGAGCCCATCGATGTAGTCAAATGAATGTTAATAATAAAGGAGAATAAAAATTTACTTCTCATTAATTTTAAATCCCACATGCATTCATGAACTCTCTCAAAATCCCCTTTACGATGTAGCTTCCCTCATCCTCTCATTATATTACTAAACTAGACCAATTGATGTGTTTGTAAATACTAAAATTAGTTTTATTTTCACTTGTCCAAGTAAGTTTTATACTCTCCCCTAAAGTTAATAATTTTATATGGGAGTGTAGGGTTTTAACCAGGTAATGGTCCATAATTAGTTTTATATTATTAGGGTTTGGCTTAACCATTGTCATTTTCCTTGATCATTGGGTTTATCTTAACCATATTAGATATGTTACATATATAATAATTTAAAATATGTACCTTGTATTCTAGTTTTATACTATAAATGGTTTTGAATGTTTGGAATTTTGACCCCTTATCTACTCACTAACCATATATGTACAATCATATTATGAATATTTTTGGTTATACTTCAATGTAACTTATATTGAAACACTCCACTGATTTTATACTTGTTTAAACTAGTATAATTAAAAATATACTTCACTTATCCTTGATTATTAACATTCCTCATGATTACATCAACGGGGCCCGATAGTGCCTTAATAATAAAAATTAAGTAAACATGCCCTATTATAATAATTATCAATGCCTTACTAATTCAATCCTTGATTGTGCTAGTATAATACCGTATTATAATTCTTTATACTAATGCCTTATTATAGGAGGTAGTGTATATGATTGTGAGTTATGTTTCAAGTATTAATTGACATTGAATGAATTTTGAATTCAATGAATTATATATATCATATCCTGATTACATAATCTATTTAAATAAATTGTGCATTGGATTAATGACTATGGCCTAACTAATTATTAATTCGTTCAAGTAAAAAATAATACAATCAACATAAAACAAACCTAAACTAATATTATTCTCAAGGGTTGGATATTAAACAATGTAGACAATGATTACTTCAATGCCAATTAATAATGAAAATTACTAATAACAATATTGATTTTATCCTTATCTGTACTATTATAATGCAACTATTATAATTATCTATGTACTAATGCCCTATTTTAGGAGGCTGAGTGTGATTTCTATTTCAAGTAGTAATTGTCATTGAATAAATTATTCATTCAATGAACTATATGCAACATATCCTAATTACACAAACTATTTAAATAAATTATATGTTAAATGAACAACTATGCCTCAACTAATCATTAATTCATTCAAATAGGAACTAATATAGTCAACATAAAAAAAACACAAACCAATATTATTCTCAAGGGTTAGATATTCAATAATGTAAACAATGATTCATTTAATTCATATTATTACTTGAAACTTACCAATGCCCTATTGATTTTATCCTTGACTGTACTAGTACAATGCCCTATTATAATTCTCTATGTATTAATGCCATATTATAGGAGGCATAATATAGGAGTGTGAGTTCTATTTCAAGTAGTAATTGACATTGAATGAATTATGTGTTCAATGAATTATATGTAGCATATCATAATTACACAAAATATTTAAATAAATCATGAATTGAATGAATGATTATGCCTTAACTAATCATCAAGTAGGTAATAATACAATCAACATAAAATAAATTATGCTATAGCTAATCATTAATTGTTTCAATTAGTCAACATAATACTCCTTAGTTCTTTAGTGATAATTATACTACTATAAAATATGGGCATGTGTAACTTGTTGGAAATATTGTCATTGATGTCAAAGGTCTAGATTTATTGGTGATAAAGGCCCCATAGAATTTAATGGTGTTTTTAATGTTCATATCTTGGCTAATATGTGTTAATATTTATTTAATATTAAATAATATATTTTTGGTTACATAAAGTCAAAAGAGAGCCCATGGAGAAGTCAAAGAGTCATGGGGTAAAGATAAAAGAGGAATGAGATGTATTTTTCCATGAAGAGTCATCTTGAGGAATTCCAAGAGTCACCAAGTGAAGACAAAAGAGAAAGAGCACAATTTCTCATGAAGAGACACTTTGAGGAATACAAAAAGTCACAAAGATAAAGACAAAAGAGGAAAGGACAAATTTGCTTATGAAGGGTCACCATATGACTTTTCAAATACAAGGATTTGAAGGGTCATGTAAGTTTGGAACCATTTTCCATGAGGAGTGAAGAGTCACAAAGGGTGAATGACAAAGGTCATTTGGAAAGCTATAAATAAAGGCTTGAGAATCTATTTTTTATGTGCAAGAGAGTGCATGGTTTCTAATTGTTTTATATAAGAAAAGAGGAGAACAAAAAAAGAGATTTTGTAGATTTCTATCATTTGTTGAGAAATCAAAATTAAGAGATAGTTGTGTTTTATACAAAAGAGGGGTTGGTGCTCCTGTGGGTTAGTGCTCATAATTATTTTCAAGGGGTTGGTGATCCTAAAAGTTGGTGCTTGTGAACTTTGTAATTTAAGTTTGTTCTCTTTCATATACTTGAGATTGTTCTTCATGGTTTTTTCCACTTTTAATTTCCCCATAAAAATTTGGTCTCTCTCTCTCTCTCTCTCTCTCTCTTGTGTGGTGCATATTCTTTCTATTTTATTGCATATCTTAAAAGTATGGTTAAGTGGAGTTTGATTAAGTAAAATATTTATAAGATATATGATATACTGATTCACCTCCCCTCTTAGTATATCCCATGCTTAATAGTTAGCATCAGAGTAGGTTCCTTTAGAAAGAGTTTTACAGCTTGAAGGTAGATCAGGGAAAGCACAATGGCTGGATCATATGAAGGATTTTATACAAATAAAGAACCTTTGTTTGATGAGAAAAATTATGCTTTTTGGAGCATAAGGATGAGGACTTATTTAATGTCTCTTGGATTTGACATTTGACAAATAGTTGTGGAGGAATACAAAGAACCTTAGACACTTGTTATTACTTCGAAAGAAAAGAAAGACAAGGCTAAGATTCAAGAATCAAGTGACAGCTCTAGTGATGATGAAGATGAGAATGGAACTCTTTTCATTCATAAGCCACAAAAGGGAACAGGTAAATATCAAGAAAAATTACCTTTCAAATGTTTTAATTGTGGAAAGATTAGACATTTTGTAGCTAAGTACCCAGATAAGGGTAATGGGGATAATGAAGAAGGAAAGTCTACATACAAGAAAAATTTCAAAGAAAAATTGAAGAAGGAATTTGAGAAGAAAAGTTTATATTCTAAAACTCTTAGCTTAGACGAAGATAGTAGAGTCAGTGATTTAAAATAAGAAGAGATTCTATTCATGGCCATACATGAATATGCCTCTGCAAGCAAAAGTATAGATGATCAAGAAGAAGAACAGGATGAATCTGAAATGAATCTAGAAGGAGAAATCATTTGTGCCTTAGAATAATTAAAAGCTCTTGAAAAGAAGAATCAAAGATTGAATCTCTAGATCAAGAAAAATGAAAAAGAGTCAAAAGAAATAATTGAATATCTACAAGCACACATTGAAGAAGCCAAAAAGACTGAAGAAGATCTAACAACTTAGTTACAAAAAGTAAGTGAAGAATGTGAAAGGTATGTTATTAAGATTACCTCTTTAAAATTAAATCTTGAGAAAACAAATAAAGCAGCAATGATAAAGCAATCAATGATTCAAAAATTGAGAATAACACTAATATATTGAATAAGATAATAGAAAGTCAAAGATCAATGTTAGATAAGACATGTATTAGATTTAAAAAAGATAAATGGGATACCACTACTTTCACAGACAAGGTTAACACATAAAAAGTAAAGAGCTATGCTGAAGCTCTTATAAAAGAGGAAATGAAAAGGGAAGAAGTTAAAAATATAGAGGACATCTCAAATAAAGAAGGCTGGAAGGAGAAAATCTACAAAAGGCAATGATTTCAAAGATACACAAATAGGTTCTATTTTTATGGTTACTATTTTTATTGTAATGGATATGGTCATAAAAAAATAGAATGTCAGAAAATGGCTAACAACTTTAGAAATAAGGAAAAGGAAACTCATGCAGAATCAAGCAAAAGCCACAACTCTTTTTCCCTCTATCAGGCTTAAATGAAGAAGCCATAATATGTTATAAGTGCAATAACTTTAGACACATAGCCTAGTACTATAGAATCATATTCAAGTCAGTCAAGAATGAATAGAGTTTCAAGGCTTCATTCATCAAGAAGAAAGTTTAGATAGGTTCATGGCAAAAGAAACAACATGAAAAGTCTATGTTGGTCCAGACAACTTTGCATGCAATAAATAAAGAAAAGCCATGGTTCTTTGAAAATGAATGTTCAAGGCACATGATAGGAGACTAGAGAAAGTTCATAACCCTAAATAAGATAAATAGTGGCACAGTGAAATTTGAAGACAATACTACTACTAGAATTGCCAAAAAAGGTACACTAAGTTTGGATAATGGTAGAACTAAGACTGAAAATGTTCTATATGTAGAAGGTATTAAGCATAATCTTTTGAGTGTAATTCAAATGTGTGATTAGGAACATAAACTAAAGTTTTATGTAGAAGGTTATGAAATTAGGAGAAATGATTTAGATGTGTTGATTCTAGATGCTCAAAGGATAGACAATAATTTGTATATGTTATTAGATATCAAAGGTCAAAAATGTTGTTTGAGTCAAATTGAGGAAAGTTGGCTATGGTACAGGAGAATGGGACACAAATTTGATAATCTTGTCAACATTAGCAAAAAGTAAGTAGTTAGATATCTTCCAAATGTTACAAAGCCCTCCAACATGCTTTATAAACCTTGTCATCATGAGAAGTATGCCAGAAGATGGTTCAAGACAAAAGAATACTTGACTACTCAGATGTTAGATCTTGTTCACACTGATCTATGTGGACCTATGAGAACTTAAAGTACTCAAGGTGAGAAATATTTCATGTTTCTTATTGATGATTTTACACGTATGACTTGGGTGATATTTTTGAAGAAAAAATTAGAAGCGTTTAGACATTTCAAGGCATTCAAAGTTCTAGTTGAGAATGAAATTGGATTAAAAATTAAGTGCCTGAGATTAGATTGAGGAGGAGAATTTATGTCAAACTAGTTTATTGAGTATTATGAAGACCATGGGATAAAGAGACATTATTTAGCAGTCAGAACTCCATAGCAAAATGGATTAGTTGAGTGGAGAAACATAATAGTTTAGGAAATGGTGAGGACAATGCTAAATGAATCCACTATACTATATAAATATTAGAGAGAAGCAATAGGTATAGTAGTGCATTTCTAGAATAGATAATTTTTGAGAGTAGATAGCGACAAGACTCCCTATGATCTATGGAAAGACAAACTAGCTACAATTGATTATTTTGGAATTTTTGGTAGCAAATGCTTCATAAAGAGAACCAATGAAAAACTTGATAAGTTTGAATCTAGAGTAGATAAGGTATATTTCTTAGATATTATTATAAAAGTAAAGCTTATAAATGATATAACAAAATAACCAAGAAGATTTTTGAAAGTGCAAGTGTCAGGATAGATGAAGATGTAACACAAAGAGACAGTGATCTAGTAGACACAGAAATAATTAAAGAAGAATATTTTGAAGAATTAGATGAAGATGAGATGAAGGAGAAAAATGACACCAAAACCCCATCCAAATATGTCTAGAGAAATCATAATGAAAGTGACATCATTGGGAATATAAATGATGGAGTTCACACCAAAATATTGATGGTAAGTGAATTTGAGCAAGTTAATTTCTCTTTGTTATCTAAAATTTAGCCTATAATTTTTTTAGAAGCTAGACATGATGAGCATTAGGTTAAGGCAATGGATGAAGAATTAAATCATATAGAAAAGAATGATACTTGGGAATTAGTGCCTAGACAAAAATATCACAATGTGATAGGAAAAAAATGGGTATATGAAAATAATTTGAATGAAAATGGTGAAGTTATAAGGAATAAAGAAAGGCTAGTATGTAAAGGATATGCTCAAATTGAGGGAATAGATTTTGAAGAAACTTTTACACCAATGGCAAGGCTAGAGGCTATTAGAATGTTTCTTGCATATGCAGTGTTTAAAAATTTCAAAGTGTTTCAAATGGATGTCAAGTCTACCTTCCTAAATGGGAATCTAGAAGAGGATGTCTACATTGAGCAGCTTGAGGGATTTATTATCTCAAATGATAGTAGCCATGTATGCAGATTGAATAAAGCATTGTATGGATTAAAACAAGATCCTAGAGCTTGGTATGCAATACTTGATAAGTACCTACAAGATTACATTTTCAAGAGTGGTTTTGCTGACAATAATCTCTTCATCAAAATAGAAGGTGAACATCAATTGATTATTGTGGTATATGTTGATGACATAATTTTTAGAGGAAACATTGAAAAGATGATAAAAGAATTTTTTGATAATATAAAAAAAGAATTTGAGATGTCTATGTTTGGATAATTGTCAATTTTCTTAGGTTTGAAAATATTTTAGTCAGATAAAGGAATTTTTATATCTCAAAGTAAGTATACCAAGGAAATGTTGAAATAATTTGCTTTTGAGGATTGTGCACTAGTTGACACACCAACTAGTATAGGGAACACGGTGAGTAATAATGAAGATTCACTTGTTATAAATCAATCCTTGTATAGATCTATGATTGGTAGTCTTTTATATTTAATAGCATCAAGGCTAGACATCATGCATGCAATAGGCATGGCTATGAGATATCAAGCAGCCCTGAAGGATAGTCATGTTTAGTTGGTGAAGAGAATATTTAAATATGTCAAGGGGACATTGGATTATGGATTGTGTTATCCTATAGGCAGAGATTTTACTTTGGTTACTTAAATAGATTCAGATTGGGTAGGTTGTTTGGATGACATAAAGCGTACAAGTAGGGGATATTTCTTCCTCAATGATAGCTTGGTATCATGGCTAGGCAAAAAGTAGAATTTAGTATCACTTTCTACAACTAAAGCAGAATATATTGTAATGATATTATGTTGTACTCAAGTGCTTTGGATGAAGAAAACTTTGGAATATATCAAGGTAAAATATGATGAACCTATTTCTATTTTTTGTGACAACAGAAGTGTTATTAATATTTTTGAGAATCTAGTGATGCATTCAAGAATAAAACATATTATTATTAGATATCACTTCTTGAGAGAGAAGGTTGCAGATCAACATGTTAAGATGGAATATATCAATACTACAGAACAAATTGTAGATATTTTCACAAAAGCACTACCAAAAGACACATTTGAGTATTTATGGGAGAAGTTGGGAGTAATTTATTTTACTTCTTGTCTATGAGGATTAGCATCAGTTGAGGGGGAGTTAAGTGTTAACTCCAAGATAGGCCCTTTTCCATTGATGTCAAAGGGGGAGAAGAATAGAAATAGGTATAGGAATAGGTATAGGGAATAGGTGCAAAAATAGGTACAGGTATAAGATGCTATAGTAAGGGGAAGTTACTATACATTTTTCAATATGTGTAGGTTGGCATGTGCAGTATAGATTTTAGAATGTGGAAATTTTAGTTTGAGGTTTCCATTAATGAAAAAGGGGGATATTGTTGGAAATATTGTCATTGATGTCAAAGGTCTGGCATTATCAATGATAAATCCCCCATAACATTTAATGGTGTTTTTAATGTTCATGTCTTGGCTAATGTGTGTTAATATTTATTTAATATTAATGAATATATTTTTGGTTGTATAAAGTCAAAAGAGGGCCCATGGAGAAGTAAAAGAGTCATGGGATAAAGACAAAAGAGGAATGGAATGCATTTTCTCATGAAGACTCATCTTGAGGAATTCTAAGAGTCACCAAGTGAAGACAAAAGGTGAAGGGCACAATTTCTCATGAAGGGACACTTTGAGGAATATGAAAAGTCACCAAGATAAAGATAAAACAAAAAATGATGCATTTGATTATGAAGGATCACCATATGAATTTTAAAATACAAGGATTCAAAGGGTCATGTAAGTTTGGCACCATTTTCCATGTGGAGTGAAGAGTCATAAAGGGTGAATGCCAAAGGTCATTTGGAAAGCTATAAAAAAAGGCTTGGGAAGCCATTTGTTATATGCAAGAGAGTGCATGGTTTGTAATTTTTTTATATAAGATATTTTGTAGAGTTATATCATTTGTTGAGAAAGAAAATTGAGAGATAGATATGTTTTATACACAAGAGGGGTTGGTGCTCCTATGGGTTGGTGATCACAAATCTTTGCAAGTGGTTGGTGCTCCTATGGGTTGGTGCTCACAAATAGTTTTTATGTTGGTGCTCGGAAAATGGGTTGGTGCTCCTGCAATTTGGTGCTTGTGAACTTTTTAATTTGAGTTGGTGCTCTTTCATATACTTGAGATTATTCTCTATGATTTTTCCCACTTTGGGTTTCCACATAAAAATATGGTCTCTCTCTCTCTCTCTCTCTCTCTCTCTCTCTCTCTCTCTTGTGTGGTGCATATTATTTTTGTTTTATTTCATATCTTGAATGTATAGCTAAGTGGAGTTTGATTAAGTAAAATATTTATAAGATGTATGATATACTCATTCACCCCCCCTTCTCAGTATATCCCATGCTTAACATAACTATTTATTTTGGTTTTGCTAAACATTTATTATGTTTATTTTTATTAATGACTCAAACAAGTTAATAATAAAAGGATTATGGAAAACCATTAATTATATTATTGAATAATTGATACCTTAATGGTATACCTATTGGGAATTATTACAATCAACATCCCCCACTCTCAATTTTTTTTGAATAGGGTCCCATGTAAACATGAAAGGAACTAGCAATGAGTGGGAAATAATTTATTGGTATTCATCATGTACTTAACAAGGTAGGATTCCCCAAGGTTCTTATGTCCATATTTTTAGTTAAGAACACATTTGCCTTAATGCTAGTGGGATTTACCATTACCTTGGCTATCCAAGTTTTCATCATTTATTTTGATTAGTTTAACCTATTAATGGCTTTTAAAAGCTTCCTAGTGTGCAGGTTCTCTAAGGTTACACTCGACATTCCTATGTTCTACACTTTTGTTCAACATTTATTTTTGGCATATAAGTTCCTCAAAACATTTTTCCATCAGGTATCTATGTCAAATCAAATCTCTCAGGCCTTCATTAACTTTTACCTCCACAAGTCCTTTTTGCCTTGGAAAATTATTACACTTAGACCTTCAAATAAATAGGTGCCACCCAATGTCAACCCACTAACCCACTACCATTCAGATACTTAGAAAATTTTATAATAACTTTCAGGCAAGTAGAGTGCTAAGATTTTTCTAGGTGTCATCATCCCACTCACCTGGTGGGCAAGATAAAAGTTTCAATGTATGAAACTTCTAGGCAAGTAGAGCAATGATAACCATCCATGTTTTACAATCTCAGGGGCCCAATATCATCAAATAATTTCAAGAGTGTATAGGTTTTCTAGGCATCAAAGAATGAATATGATGGCACATGTCATCATCCCACTCACCAAGAGTCTACACAATAAATAATGGAAGTATAACACTTTTGATAATTAGGATGATGACATGTGTCATCATCCCACTCACCTAGAGCCTACATAAATATGAAAAATGGTATAATAATCTTGGGTAAAGTGAGATCATGAGATCTCTCCAAGTGTCACCATTGTATAGGCCCAAAGTAGTAATAGGTATAGATCAGATAGAGAAAGATCCATGAGGTAGTGGGGAGGGAAAAAATTTCCACATGTCCTAGAAACTACATAAGGGTATGGTAATAATAAGGCAATGATTTTGAAAGGAGTGGGAACTCAAAAATTGTCAAAGAAAGGATGACAAAGCACTTAGATCCAAAAAATAAAATCCACCTAGTAGTAACATTCACAAAAGGATGATGCATCACAAAGAAATTAAAAAATATGAAAATAGATAAAAGCAAAAGGAGCCAAGGCTGTTAGGAGCATTAATTTGCATGAATTGGCTAACTAAAGACATTTAATTTAGAAAATTAAGTGAATCCAGGAGGTAATATATGAAATAAACTAAGTCAAGGGAAATCACATTGCCATCAAATTAAAAAATACAAATGTGAATTTGAAATCTATTTGCAACCAGGTATCCACACAATTCCAAATAACTAGAGCTTGAGTGTATAACAATGGATTATGCTTCAAATTTTCCACCTCTCCCTTCTATGTATTCCATTACAAGGTCTAATCAGTATATAGATACAAAGTTTAATGAAGTGGCTCTTAATTGTGACTTCAAACACTACTTAGCCATTTGGGAAGAAGTTGAGGCAATAGAGCCCTATGGCCCTAAAGAACATCTCTCAACCTTTACATGAAGGTATATCTAAGACTTAGTGGTGATTAAATTAGTGGGCTTACATGATGAAGCAAAAAAACCAAAGGTAACACCTTGCATCGAACTACTTTATGATTTAATTTTAAATGACCAATTTTATGTAAAAATTTCACATTTCCATTAACACAACACACCTATAGCCTCTGTAAGTGGGAGCACCTTTGATAAATATTATTGGCTTCCTCCCCCCAAAATAGCCTACAACCAAGCCTTAATTAACCAATGGATGCTAAAAAATTATGTAACCAGTAAGTTTTAGGAATGGGCACATGACCCAACCACCTTCAAGGTCAAGGGACTCATCTATTCCATCCTAATTACCACTTTTAGACTAGGAATCAAGATCTCAATGGCCTTATTGGACTTAATATATGGTTTCTCAAGCCTAAATTATGTCATTAATGTTTATATTATCTTGATAAAACACCATCCTCACCTCCACCAAGGTCATTTACATAAGGGAAATCATCAGTGCTAATTTGGTACACCAAGTTAATAACTCAGATAATTGGCTGGATGGAAATTTTTCTATGATGTCTTATCTAGTGGATGCCATAATTGGGATAGTCTAGTTGAATTTTTAAGAACCTTGGGAACCCTCACCTGAATATCCTAAGAATAAAATTTGTCATGGATTCAATATCCATTAAATACAAAAAATTAGAAAGAATATGACTAGGTTGATAGGGACCTTTTATCCAATGGTATATTAGGCCATTTATGGCAAGGATATGCCTAGATTAGCTAGCCATATTAGAAGGAATCTTGGAAGGATTGGTAGATATTGATTGTAACTAGATTACATAATTATCAAAGTGGAGGGAAAAAAAGATCTTCCCATGTATCTCCCTCAGTAGGCACCAGATAAGATGGAAGAGAAATAAATTATGGATCAATTGACAAACTATGTGGATGTCACCTTATGGAATGCCAAATAAGGGATAGTCCACCCAATTTACATCAACATTGGATAAATTTAGTACACTAGATGGGAGAATTTTCACCTAATGGGTAGGCCCATAACATCTTATGACTTCAAGTGGCCACCCTATAGATAGTGGGATCTAATAAAAGTTTAGGGACCACCTAAAGAGAATCAAAGCTAGGGTAAAAATTGATTATTGCCATGTGTCATATCCACATGATGAGGTGTTCTTGGATGCCTTGAATGACACATAAGTTTATATAAGGATGGTCAAAGTAAACATGCCAATGGTATTGGATAAAAATATTTAGTACAATCTAAATACCACCAATGATGATGCTCGAAGAATTGAAAAAGAGCATTGGGCTTTGAATCCCCCTCTAGTATCCCTCTCATAGGATAAAATTCTAGGATAGGAGTAGGGTAGACCATCTGGGTAATATTCTATGGGAAGTGAACAAGGAACCACTTAGGGGCCCACTTAGAATTCCATCTTAGTGGTCGCCATTTCAATAATCACCATAGTGTCTACTCATCCTCACCTGATTACCACAACATTGGATACTAAAAGTATAAGTCAGCCTAATCACTCATTTTTTATGTTGCCTTTTCCTCCACTCATGATAACACACATATGATCCCCCCATCTTTCCTTCCCCTAATTTATAATATGCCTAATTACCTAGGTTCCTCTCCATCAACCATTGCTTCCATCACCTCATCATCACCAATTATCCCTTTGTATTCATTTGATTCTACTTCCCCTCATTTAATGATAACTACTATTCTCACTAAACCCTATCTAGTGTACCAAAGAAATGTAAAGGTCCCTTTAGTCTCCATCTCAAGGCAATCCAACAAAGGAAGCCTCAGAGGAGAAGTTAGGAGAGGATAAAACACAAGGATAAGAGAAAGTAGATCCCTTAAAAATCCTAGATAATGATAAATATGGTAAATTTAAACTCATAGAGGGAGAGTGGTCCATAGAGGAAAAATGGGAAGACAAGATAGAAAAATTCTTATCTAAAACCATTAGTGAGACCACAAAAAGTGACCAAAAGGATGAATGGTGTTAAGCATAGGATATAATGAGAAGGGGGGTGAATCAATATATATCATATATCTTATAAAACTTTCCCTTAATCAAATTCCACTTAATCAAACATTCAAGATATGCAATAAAACTCAAACAAAAAACACCACACAAGATAGAGAGAGACACCAGATATGATGTGGAAACCCAATGTGGGAAAAACCATGGAGAACAATCTCAAGTATATGAATGAGCACCAACCCAAACAATATTCACAAGCACCAACTTGCAGGAGCACCAACCCATTCGCTGAGCACCAACCCAATAACTATTCATGAGCACCAACCCATTTGCCGAGCACCAACCCAACAACAATTTGGGATCACCAACCCATAGGACCACCAACCACTTTGCCAAGCACCAACCCAACAATAATTCGTGAGCACCAACCCCTTTGCCAAGCACCAACCCAAAAATAACTCATGAGCACAAACCCATAGGAGCACCAACCCCTTTGCCAAGCACCAACTCGGCAATAATTCGTGAGCACCAACCCCTTTATGTATACCACACACCTATCTCTCAATGTTGCTATCTCAAAAAATGATAGTTCAATACAACATCTCTTTCCTCTTTCTCACCTTTGCTCTTATAAGCTAGATATAACAAATACAAATCATATTCATCTCTCATAATTGATCTTCTAAGCTAGATATTACAATATCAAATCAACCTCTATCTCTCATATTACAAATGGCTTCTCAAGCCTTTATTTATATCTTTCCAAATGACCTTTGGCCTTCCCCCTTTGTGACCCTTCAATCCTCATGGAAAATGGCACCAAACTTGTATGACCCTTCATATTCAAGCCTTTGAAAACTCATGTGGTGACCCTTCATGAGCAAAAACGTCCTTCCCTCTTTTGTCCTCATCTTGGTGACTTTTCGTATTCCTTAAGGTGTCCCTTCATGATAAATTACGCCCTTCCTCTTTTGTCTTCACTTGGTGATTCTTGGAATTCCCCAAGATGAATCTTCATGGAAAAATGCATCCCATCCTTCTTTTGTCTTTACCCCATGGCTCTTTGACTTATCCATGGGCCCTTCTTTTGTCTCATATGCAACGAAAAATATATTCGTTAATATTAAATAAATATTAACTCACATTAGCCAAGATATATTTATTACAAACATTAAATGTAGTGGGGCCTTTATCACCAATAATGCTAGACCTTTGACATCAATGAAAATATTTCCAACAATCTCCCCCTTTGTCATTGATGGCAACCTCAATCTTGAAACTGCCACATCCTGTCACTTGCACATATTGTCATTTGAAAACATACAATAACTCCCCCTTATTGTAGCAACTTGTACCTATTCCCTATACTTGTTTCTACACCTGTACCTATTATTCTCCCCCTTTGACATCACTGGTAAAGGGCCTACTTGGAGCTAATGCTTAGCTCCCCCTTAATTGATGCTGAACATCAATGGTAGGAAGTAATAGAAATTACTCCCAACTCCTCTCGCATATCTTTGAATGTGTCCTTTGATCATGCCTTTGAGAAGATATCTAACAATACTTACACATTGTTCCCTATCTTTTGAGCATCTGCAATAAACTCATTTGAATATTTTCTTCTAATCTCATAACCTTCAGCATGAAACTTTAATGTGTATCCTTGATCACATATTTGACTAACACTCAATAGATTATGCTTAAGACCTTTTACATAAAAAACATTTTTAGTCTTAGTTCTACAATAATCCAAATTCAAAGTACCTTTTCTAGCTATCCTAATAGTGGTTTTATCTTTGAATCTCACTGTGCCACCACTGATATTTTTTAGATTTATTAACTTACTTTTATCTCCTGTCATATGCCTTGAACATCCACTATCAATGAACCATGGCTGATCTTAATTTATTACATGCAAAGCTATTTACACCAACATAGAATCTTCAGGTTATTTTTTCTACCATGAACATGTATGAACCTTCTTCCTGATGAATGGAGCTTTGAAACTCTGATCTTTCTTCTTGATGAATGGAGCTTTGAAACTCTGATCCTTCTTCATTGAATCTACATGATTATCCTTCTTCTTATTTCTAAAACTATTATCTCTTTTTCAACATTCTAATTTATTATGACCATAATCATTTGAAACATTGCATATGCAAGAATCATTCTAATAGCCTCAAACCTTAAAACCGGTGCAAAAATTTCTTCAAAAATCTATTCCCTCAAAAGATATACAAATTAATCTTTCAACTCACCTTCTTGTCATGAAACATAGCCAAGACCCAATAACATCCACCATGCCTCAATTTTTTTTCTTACAAGTGTCTCCTTATAGCCTAGAAGAGGCACCCCACACAAAGGGTCCTAGAAATAAATCTCAGGAGATTCCCACATCTCCTCTATTTCTTCCTTGTGTCTTTCTATTAGAATTAGCTTAAGCATGTCTAATCTTTTTGACTTACTAACCTTATCATTTATGATGTTTTTCATCTTCTCAACTTTTGTAACTATCTTATCTTGACAAAGCTCATGCTCAAATGTAACAAGAGATTCTACATAATCCTTCCTATCTGATTCTGTATCTACTATAGCAAGTAATTCATTTTCACTCTTAAACTCAACCTAGTCAACCTTTACTATTTTAGGTCTCCAAACCTTAATTTGACTCTTCTCATATTTGTTAGGGTCTTTGTAATCTTTGACATACTTTGAAGTTCTCTTTACTTATTTTGGACATAATTTAGCAATATGGCCAACCTTATGACAATAAAAGCAAACAAAATTTCTCATACCTTCTTTTTGAATGTGACTGAGATCTCCCTTTGACTGATTGCTTCTCCTCATATAGTCTCTTGTCCTATGACCAACATGATGACAAACAAAATAATGGCCATGAAAATAATTTGAAAACTTAAAAGCATTGGGCTACTTGATTATCTTCTTTGATTTGCCTTCAAAACTTGCATCCTTCTTTCCTTGGACTAATATTTCATGATCTTTCTCAACCCTGATTATAATCTTCTCATGATTATCCTTTAAATAACCTAACTCAACCTTCAACTGATTACACTCTTCTTCTTTTGATGTTAAAATTGAATTTGCAACCTCTAATTGATTCTTAAGATCCTGAATAAATATCTTATTTTCTTTTACTTCTATAGCCAACTTAGAATCCAAGATACACACCTATTCCTTAAGAGCCTCAACCACAAATTTTAACTCTTGATTCTCCTTCTTTAGCTGCTTGGCCATCTTATGCTTTTCTTTGATCTACCTTCAAGCTATTAAACCCTTTCTGAAGGAACCTGCTCTGATACTCTTTGTTAAGCATGGGATATACTGAGAGAGGGGGTGAATTAGTATATCATATATCTTATAAAACTTTCCCTTAATCAAATTCCACTTAATCAAACATTCAAGATATACAATAAAACTCAAACAATAAACACCACACAAGATAGAGAGAGACACCAGATATAACATGGAAAACCAATGTGGGAAAAACCATGGAGAATAATCTCAAGTATATGAATGAGCACCAACCCAAACAATATTCACAAGCACCAACTTGTAGGAGCACCAACCCCTTTGATGAGCACCAACCTAGCAACTATTCATGAGCACCAACCCACAGGAGTGCCAACCCCTTTGCCGAGCACCAACCCATCAACAATTCATGAGCACCAACCCATAGGAGCACCAACCCCTTTGCCAGGCAATAACCCAACAAAAATTCATGAGCACTAACCCACAGGAGCACCAAACCCTTTGCTGAGCAACAACCCAACAACAATTCATGAGCACCAACCCACAGGAGCACCAACCCCTTTGCTGAGCATCAACCCAATAGCAATTCATGAGCACCAACCCCTTTGTGTATACCACACACCTATCTCTCAATGTTGTTATCCCAACAAATGATAGTTCAATACAACATCTCTTTCCTCTCTCTCACCTTTTCTCTTCTAAGCTAGATATAACAAATACAAATCATATTCATCTCTCACAATTGTTCTTCTAAGCTAGATATTACAATATCAAATTAACCTCTATCTTTCATATTACAAATGGCTTCTCAAGCCTTTATTTATATCTTTCCAAATGACCTTTGGCCTTCCCCATTTGTGACCCTTCAATCGTCATGGAAAATGGCACCAAACTTGTATGACCCTTCATATCCTTGCCTTTGAAAAGTCATGTGGTGATCCTTCATGAGCAAAAACGTCCTTCCCTCTTTTGTCCTTATCTTGGTGACTTTTCGTATTCCTCAAAGTGTCCCTTCATGAGAAATTGTGCCCTTCCTCTTTTGTCTTCACTTGGTGACTCTTGGAATTCCCCAAGATGACTCTTCATGGGAAAATGCATCCCATCCTTCTTTTGTCTTTACCCCATGGCTCTTTGACTTCTCTAT
Organism: Torreya grandis; assembly: GCA_037957365.1. Taxonomy (NCBI): domain Eukaryota; kingdom Viridiplantae; phylum Streptophyta; class Pinopsida; order Cupressales; family Taxaceae; genus Torreya; species Torreya grandis. The sequence continues at coordinate 1,235,503 of JARHVA010004861.1, forward strand.
GGGCCCTTCTTTTGTCTCATATGTAACCAAAAATATATTCATTAATATTAAATAAATATTAACTCACATTAGCCAAGATATATCTATTACAAACAACATTAAATGCAATGGGGCCTTTATTACCAATAATGCTAGAACTTTGACATTAATGGCAATATTTCCAACAAATGGTTGTCAGAGGAAGCTCAGTCAAGGAACACTAAAATTTTAAAGACAAGTTTAGGCTCAACTAAATTGCTTCATGACCAAAGATGGAAGAAATGGAGATGAAGTAGATTCAAAACCTCCATCTTAAACATAAGGATAATCAGTTAATGTACCCCCAGTATTAACACTTATTATCATAAAAATGTTATTTATAGTAGTAGTTTCCCAGATTAATACTACATAAAGGGTGAGTGCACCAACTTATTATTCCTAACCTATTACTATAACTACTTTTATCCCAACTAGTTTTGTAGTAGATATTCCTTCTAATTTTGACTCTTTAGACTAAGCAGATAAGGATCAAGTGGCTACAATGGCAATTTTTCAAACGCCAACACTAACCCCTATAATTTAGGTTGTGGCATCCCCCATCCAAGATTTAAAAGGACCTATTGGGTTTACTCATACATCTATAATATATTATTTACAAAACTTAGGTAATACCCCTCCTACTCATTCATTCTTTACTACCTCAAGTCCCTAGTCCTCTAAGCTCAATAAATTGTTCATTTTCAAATCTTGGTTTCCACCAACATATTTTCTTCCCCAATTACTACTCCTAAACCATCCATTCAATTGGGATTACCAATTTGTCATAAAACCCAAAAAAAGTTGGATATGGTTATAAGATAGAAAGGGTTGGACAAAGGGAAACTGATAATTGATATAGTGGCTCCAAAAAGAGTCATTAGATGGAGAAGTTATTCCCCCCTTTCCCTCAACTAGAAACATATTCTCCAAATCCTATTCTCCACCTATGGTAATCCCCATATTCCATTCCTACATAATAGGAAGAGCCTTCACAACAAAAAAATACCTTGAATATCCATAAATGGATTAAAAAAATGCCATAGATAGAGGATGGTAGGAAGGACCTGGTCATTATAGAACAAACAATAATCAATTTTCATTTTGATAAAGAGACAAAAAATAAGAGGAAAATAAAAAGGAAAACCATGATGGCTGAAAGATAATAGGTGGAGTTGGAACATAGAGAAGACATGTTAGATCTAGGTGACTAAGAAATGTAAAACCCACCCCTATGAATTGGGCGGTCATAAAGAAGACCCCTATACTTTTTTGGACTCTGTAGGAGGAGTGATAAAATAAATATTTAGGGGATATAATAAATCATTGGAGTCATTACATGAAGGTAGTAATATTCAACCTCTAAGGGATCTCATAAGTAGTGTGTAGGGGGCATCCCAAAGGTTATATGATGCCCTCTAATTAATAAGAGATGCAAAGAAGGAATCTCTACCCGAATGGGGGGATGTCTCCTTTCTTATAGAGGTTATGAAGAAGATGGAGGCCAAACTATATTTATTGAGCCAAGAAGCCAGGGATAAGGCCTATAGTCACCTAAATTTAATAAATAATTTGAATGCACCCTGGGCCCAAAATTATCTATCTTTTAGAAGAGACAACTTGATTATGTGTCATTAAAAGATGTAAAATATAGTGCATCAACTCATTATCTATGAAAGATAGGCCACTACAATATTAGAGGAGATGATGATTACTAGTGTGATTAATTAAAGTGGGGAATTGGTCCTTAAAGCCATCTTCTAATACCTTATTTAGATAGTGCTAAATAATTTCAAATCAAAAGTTAAGGCACAATGTATAAGACATATGATGAACTATAGCAGTTGGTGAATTTTTATAGAATGAGGGTCCTTGAAATAAAGACACTTTATGTAGAACTTTGGGATGCATTTAATGCCCATGAAAAACTAATGGATAGACTCAGCCAACTTTTCAAAAGACCTATGTTAGATTTTAAGACCATTGAAAATGACGTTTAGATGAGCTAGGGCCTCTCCTTACAAATTTAGGCAAACAAGAAGGCTCTACCGACCACATTAATTATAACTGCTTTACAAGTAATAAAGTTAACCTTAGTTGTAACTCTAATTACAATAGAAACAAGCACTGGGGCATAAGTATCCACAACTAAAACTACCTAATAATAGGAAATTCCCTCCAGAATGATGTTGGTTAGTGGTATCAGGGTTTTATTGTAATAATTTTTTTTCAGTTGGTGATATGCTTTGCTGGGTGTCTCATGCACACTCCTTTGAGAGATATTTTTTATATGGATGTAAAATTTAAAAATGGCTTGAGTGATGAGGATTCTCAATCCCAATCCTATATATACATGTATCTCCATCATTCAAAAAGGAGGAGAAAATTTGACATTCAATATAGATAATAAATCCTTTGGGTTGTTATGTAAGTTTGTGTTGTATGGCTCTCTTTCATTTATATGTTATATTGAGTATGTGTTATTTATAAATAATGGATATTTATTTGATATATGCTAAAATAATTTTAAATATATTGTGATCAGTTAGTAGGATTTTGTCAATTAAGAATATGCAACAATAATTTTATGTTGATAAAATCTTGCTTTTATATAATAAGTTTAATAGGCTAATCTTTAATATTTGTGCAGAATCTCCATTTCAATGCAACTTCCAATATTGAGCTATAGTTACTTGGAGGTGCTCTCTATTCATTAATTATAATATTTTATTAATAGATGCTAAGGCAATCTTAGTAATAATGACCTTTAACTAATGACATTTAGTTAATTGAATTTTACCCCCTTAGATCCCATTGCTATATTTATCAGTTCTATGTTCCAAAACAACAAGCTATAAGTATTAACCTATGGTTCTAGTCCTTATCCTAAATCCAGTTAGAAGGAACCCATTCTCTTTGTTTACATTTTTCTTTCCTGCCTTACCTTTTCTTCTATTTGTGGTTAATTTGAGTCCTACCCACTTTAGAGTAAATCCATCATCATCTTGTTCATCCCAAATAGATCTAGGATTTGTGTCTGTATCTGAACCATCTAGGTTAGTAGTTTTATTTCTCATAACTATTCCACCACTGGTTACTGTAAGAGCCAATACCTACAACTTGTGCCCCAATGTGAAATTGATCTTCACCAAGATCCCAAAATGTTAGAGGTTACCTTGTATATGTTTTCTAGTGTGTATTAAACTCAGAATAATAAGAATGATTTTAGGATGTTACCTTATTATGTGCTTAAATATGCATCTATCATTTGTGATTGAGATCATACTGTTGATGGTTATAACTATTCCCTTAAATGTCGATATGAATGGATGTTTCTAATGTTTATTTTCATATTATGTTTCTATTAATTTAGTTTTCAATATACATTTTTATTGTGGGATTACAAAACACTTATCAAGTTAATAATAGAAGAATCATGGAAAACCATTAAATGTATTGTTGACTACTTCAACTTAATCGTATGCTTATTTAGGAATGATTTTATGCTCAAGGGTTGGATATTCAACAATGCATATAATGATTATGCATTGAGTGAATGATTATTGCCTAACTAATCATTAATTCCTTCAAGTAGTGAACGATATAGTCAACATAATATTCCTCATTTTTCTAGTGATAATTGTGATAATGTGAAGATGGGCATGCATAACTATTTATTGTGGGCTTGTAAAACACTGATTAAGTTCATTTTAATTGATAACTCAATCAAGTTAATAAAAAAAGGCTCATGGAAATCCATTGAATATATTATTGACTAATTGAACCTGATGGTATACTTATTTAGGAATAATTTTAGGATATTACCTTGTCTGTCTTTACACCAACATCTTTCTTTTCTGACTCAACTATTCCCTTAAATGGTGATATGAATGGATGTTTCTAATGTTTAATTTCATGTTGCTAATTGAAATAGTGACATAGGTGGTTGACAACTTAGTACTATGTTTCTCTCAATGCTATGTTTATATAAAGTTATTACTTAGTATTATTATTTCTTGTGGAATTAAAAAACACTTTTTGTGTTCCTTTTTTCATAACTCTATTAAGTTAATAATATAAGAAAGATCATGGAAACCTAATGGTTGTATTATTGACTGCTTCAAGCATTTAATGTTTTGGGGGCAGAGTTGGAGTTTTGTGTGAATAATGTTTATCTAGAATATAAATGTATAAATTTCAAATTCCTTTATATGTAGCATATCCAATAATGATTATGCATTTAATTTATATGCATTTATTGAATTATATGCAACATATCATAATTACATAAACTATTCAATAAATTATGTGTTAAATGAATGATTATGCCCTAACTAATTATTAATTACTTTAAGTAGGAAATAATACAATCAATATACAACAAACCCAAATGTATTATTCAAATTTAATTGATATGCCCTTCTGAGATGACTGCTTGAAGTAATTCATGTTTTGGGGGCAAAGTTGGACTTTTGTGTGAATAATATTTAGCTATGATAAGTAAGATTCATGAGATGTGAGGTGTTTGATGGTACACCCTATTGGGTTTACATCACTCAATTTATTTATTTAATTTTGGAATTATGGTAAATATAATAATTTAAGGAGACAATTATTCAGTAACCTAGTATATGTTTTCATTTGAATGTTTTCATTAGTAGCTATATATGTAATATGTTAATGCAATGTGGGGTAAAGATGTATATTGCCAATTTTTTTTTTTTATCATACTCTTTAATGATCACCTTGTCAAAGTGATGAGGTTATGGGTGTAGAAATATTTTTAATTATTGATGGTGGGTAACATAGTACTAAGTCCTCATAGGTGGTGTATAACACAATACCATGTTTTTCTCAAGTAATCAACAATACAATCAACATAAAACAAGTTAATAATAGAAGGATTGTGAAAACCCATTGAATGTATTGTTGACTTATTGAAATTAATGGTATGATTATTTGGGAATGATTTTATGATCTTACCCTATTCTATCTTTAAACATGAATCTATCTTTTATGACTCAACTCATGTTGAGGGTGGTTATAATTATTCCCTTAAATGGTGATATGAATGAATGTTTATAATGTCTAATTTCATGTTGCTAATGGAAAGAGTGACATACATGGTGAATAACTTAGTACTATGTTTATTTTGATGTTATGTTTCTCTTAACTTAGTACTTAGTATCAGTGATGTTTGTGAGCTTGAAAAACACTTATTATGTTCATTTTTGTTAGTAACTCTATCAAGCTAATAATAAAAGGATCATGGAAACCCATTTACTGTATTCATGATTGTTTGAAGGAATTAATGTTTTGGAGGTAGAGTTTGAGTATTGTGTGAATAATGTTTACTTATGATATGTAAGACATGTGAGATGTGATGTGTTTGATGGTACACCCCATTGGGTTGTCATTCCTCAATTTATTTATTTAATTTTGGAATTATAGTAAAGATAATAATTTAAGGAGACAATTATTAAATACCCTAGTATTAGTTGGCATTTGAAAGTTTTCATTTGTAGCTTTAAATGGTATATGTTAATGTAATGTATCGTGAATATGCACATTGTCATTTTTTTGATTTTCTCACACTCTCTAAGGATAACCCTATCAAAGTGTTGAGGTTATGGTGTGCTAACTTATTTTCATTAACATAAGATGATTATATGAATCTTGAATATGCTTATATTTGTTAAATGTTTTCTTTTCTACATATGATTATGGATAACTTATATGTCTTACATATTACTATTTTATATGAACGATCAAACCATATAATGGTCTATTATTATCCATGTTATTATATTCTATATAGTGCCCTACAACTTTCTTGTATGTATAATACCCTTTACATTCTATTTAATGGTCTTCTATTATCCATCTTGATACATAAAGTAAAGGAACTAATGAACCATATGTTCTTTTCATTAACATGTTGTTAACATATGTTAACCTAGACATGAACACTAAAACTTAATTGATCTAGTGGGCCCCATTGACATGTTAGCTAAAAATATGAACACACTGGCTAGTTAATATGCTCCATCCTGATGCTTATATGTATAATACCATTTAAACTCTATATAATGGTCTACTATTTTCCATCTTGATACATAAAGGAAATGAACCAATGAACCATCAGTTTGTATAATGGTCTATTGTTGTCCATCTTATTATAGTCTGTATAATGCCATACATATTGATTATCTATATAATAACCTTTACATTTTTTACATTATGTATAATGGTATATTCTATAATACCCTTTGTTTGTATTACTATGATAATGGGATACATATATTTACATTTTATATTTTTAAAATATTAAAGTTGTAATTTGATTTATATTCCATGATAACACATGAGTTCAATGTCTTGGTGGCTTAATGACCCCTGTACATATACATAATAAATATATTCAAGGTGGGTAACACTATACCTTATCCTAGTTATTTTTAATGTCGATCTAATTGCACATGTTTAATGCCCTATTCCATAAAGGACAATATATTAAATGATTATCTTTACCTTGCATGCTTAAGTAGTTTAGTTGATTATGTGATATTGATTTCATAGCATGTTTGTTTTAAAATTTGTGGGCCATTTGAAATAATATATAATATTGATAATGAAACAAAATATACCATTATAGAGACTGATGGCTCATTGATTTCTTTCCTTTATGTAGTAAGATGGACAACAATGTGAATACACTAGGGGTCAAAATTACAAACATTCAAATTCATTTATAGTAAATTCATTTATAGTATAAATCTAGAATATAAACGTATAGAGTTAAAATTTATTTATATGTAACATATATGAGAATAACATATAGAATGTAAAGGGTATCATAAATAAAATCAATATTTAAGGCATTATACATACTGCAATAAAGGGTATTATACAAGCAATGAGTATATATACAAACTCATTTTTTGAAATAATTTCAATAATTAATCAATTTATACTATTATAAATAATGTAAAATCTATGATTTTTCCATTACCTCCATGAAAGTGGATAAACATTCTTGCATATTTGATGGTTTAGCTATATAAACTCACAATGTGTTGTATATCGAGAGGAAATGCTGAAATTAGGATATATGGATGTTATCTTATGGAGAGAGGAGAATGGTCTCTATCACAATCACTTTATGATTTTTATTCCACTTTATAATAATGAATTTTCATGGGGACATGCACACTCAGCCTTTGAATATGAATGTAACATAACATGACACATTAGGGTTCATGAACCCCCATTACATTTCATTATGATCCATACACACATGGAACTTGTAAATGGTAATGAAGTTGAACACCACTATACTTAGGCTTATGATATATAATAATTTGAATTATTTTAGAATTATGAACCCTGTTATACTCATTAATGTTTAATAGTTAGATAAGATTTAATGTGTCTTAATAGTATTCATTCCTAAGGCCTCTCTAGACTTTTGATTTGAGAACTTAGTAAGCTTGACTATGTTTATAACTTTTGATTTGGGTTGTGTTATGTTGATTTCTTAGAGGAAGCTATGTATCAGATTGAATCCAATAATCTAATTAATCATGTAAGGTAAAGACAATAATTTAATGTATTTTCCTATAGGGAATGGGGAATTAAACTATTGCAATTAGATCTACATTTACCACAACTAAGATAAGGTAAAATTAGTTTAATGCCATGCTCATTATTATTATTTGTGATAGGATAATGGAGCAAATTCTCCTATAGACATCAAAATGGAACATTCCAAATTACATGTGAGTAACTGGTCTAACTTTTAACATTTTTATTTAGAGATCATAATTCATTTAATCGAGGTTAAATTTTAATTGTCTCAAACAATTGGGGTCAACTCCCTCCTTGAGGGTCCATGCCAAACATACTAGATGGTTACACTTAATGAGAATGCCTTATATTATAAATAAAGTCTAGCTTTATCTTGTAAATAAAGTATGTTTTATAAGGCTTTATTTTTTATTATTTATATTACAAATAAATCAGGTAAATAGAGCATTGATAAAAGGGGAAAGTAACAGAGATATGTGGGTCAATTAAAAGTGTGGATATCCATGTTGAAATTTTTGTCTGGCTACATTTAGTGATCATAAATTATTTGGGTTAGATCAATTATTAAATCTTTCATTATGAGTGTAAGCATACTAAATGTTTAGCATGGGATATCATTTTTTTAGTTGACTTCCACATCCCCTTTGGTTACTTTATCTACAGACATTCCATGTATTTTATTAGCCCATTAGCCAATTAAAAATTATATTACATGAAGTGAAATAATTGAAATTGATGATTTAATATTCAATTTAACATCACTTACATTATCCCATTATCCCTTCATCATTGGGACACACTTATTAAATCCCTAATTTTAAGCTCATGCTTAATGAAATAACTAGTTACAATCACAATCAAGGATGTAAGAAGTGAGGCCCATCATTACAGGTATAACATGATAATAAAATGATAGAGAGGAGGGTAGTTAGAGTATATAATAGGCACATATAGGTCAACTATCAACGTAACCTTAATGTGCCTACTAGATACTCCAAGGGTAGATGGATTATCCAGTAGGCACATGGAGGTCATATGTTATCTAACCTCCACATGACTATTGGATACTTTGAAGTTAAATGGAGTATCTAGTAGGAACATGGAGGTCAAGTATCATTGTGACCTTTTTGTGCTTACTAGATATTTTGAGGGTAGATAGAGTATTTAACAGTCATGTGGAAGTCAATTTTTAGCATGAAATCTATGTGCCTCTTGGATAATCTAAGGGACCCTCCTCTCCATCCACTTTATTGGCCCATTATCCCTTTGATTATGTGCTCCACTTATTATGTCTTTGATTGTGAGTATTACTAGTAGGTACATTTAGTGGTTAAACCAAACTCACCAAGGAAAAATGATGGAGAAGTGGGATTGACTAGCTTAGGTTCAATGTATATCATAGAGGTCCATGTCAAACATTTGTCAGAGTGCCTTAATTAGCTAACACATTCAAATTTTTTGATGACATGTCTATAGGCCTAACCAAATCAATGAATGTATAATGCTCATAGTTGGGCTAACATCTGTTAACAACACATTAATACAAACAATAATGGTTAAGGAAAATAATAATGATTAAGGTAAATGAAAGTGGTTGAGCCAAACTCTAGGGGTTAAACCAAATGCTAGTTGAATAATAAATTTTAATATCTATTAAATGTTGATTTATTACTTGTGTGACTTTCTCTTGATTGAAGACTATACTAGTCCTCATTTTCCATTACATTATTCCTTTTCTACCTATGTAGGTGTCTGTTAACCAATAATGACAATGACAAAGGTTAAGGCAAATGACAATAATTAATCCAAATACTAAGGGTGAATGAAAGTAAAAAGCTAACATTAGAATATTATTCCTCACTCATTTATTCAATAACATATAGGTCAAATGTCAACATCTCTTCCATGCACATGTTGAATATTTTGAGTCTAAATGGAGTATCTAGAAGGTATGTGGAGGTCACACTAATCAACTATTAATGTGACTTCCATGTGCCTACTAGATAGATTGAAGATAGGAGTATCCAATAGGCATGTGGAGGTCAACTATTAACATGACCTCCACATGCCTATTAGATAATCCAAGGGTAAATATAATATCTAGCAAGCACATGAAAGTCAATCGTCAACATAAAATTCATGTTCCTATGGGATACTATGAGGGTGCCTCCCCTCCATCCATTCTATTGGCCTATTATTCATGTGATGATAGGACCCACTTATTACATCCTAGGTTACTTTCACCTCTTTCCCATACACCATTTATTGTTTTCCATTATCATATTCCTTTTTTACTATTTCATTAACTCATGTGCCCATTACCTAGTTCCATAAGAATACATCACATCTATAGGAGCATGTTAGAGGAGGCATTTAATATACTAGTTGGCTAAATAAAATGAATTGGATTGTCAACATTGTTTAATCTTGAAACCCATTTAGAATAATACCAATTTAACATCTAATAAGGGTACAACCTTTACATTTACAAATGATCAAGCAATGAAATGCAAAACATGTTTTTTAAATTAATACATTCACCATGGATAACATTGTATATTTTAAACTTGCAATGTATTGTATTTAAACTTGTATTAATGTGTATTTAAAAGTTTATAATTTATAATGTGAAACATTATATTTTTTTGCACTAAAATTGATAGACAATCTTAATTTAAATATTATTATGTTTCTTTTGACAACTAGATATATTATATCATACACTGATGTCATGTTTTGGGATCGTTCAATATAACCTATAATGGAATCCATGGTGGTGGTAGAATTAATAGTGTGAGATTTCAATTTTTTCCATTTTATCATCATAACATAGTTTTAACCCTATTTTAACATCCATTTGACTATAATATGGGATATTTTCTTCTTTCTTGGATACAATGATTGAAAAAGGCTGATATATTGATTATTTATCTCGTAATTCTCTAGGTTGTGTGAGGAAGAGTAATTACCATTATCAATTAGTATATAAAAATTTAATCACTCTGCATACACTCCCTCTCAATTAGATTTTCATGACTTGCTTTTCTAGCCATGGTAGAATAAATAAAGAAGAACATTGTGGCTTCAATAAGTATGTTTTATTTTATCAACTATTTTATATTTTACCAAATATTTTAATTGATCAGTCATGATATAAAACGTTCACATAATGGGTTTAAAATTCCTTCAATGTATAAATTGGACATATAATGCACTGTAATTTTATCATACATAATTTGGACGTATAAATTATTCACATATTATATATAATGCATTGCACTTATATCACTTGCATAAATAGGCAATGCATATAAAAAAATATTGTTTTATTTTATTCTCTCTACATGAGTGTATGCCTTTGTTATTATTAAAAATATCTTTTCATTAATATACAATGCTATAATATAATATATATGAAATTATGTGCATGTTATCTTATCAATCGATTCCGTGATTATTCCTAACCCAAAACATGACTACGATCTTTTTCAGAGCCTTCACTCATTGGTAGCTAACTTATCTCTAAAAAAGTTACATGATAGAACTGAATGAGGAACAAAGAAGTTGTATATATTTGGAAAATCATCTAATGGAGTAGAAAAGAGACCAACACAAATAATTAAAGCCACATTGGATAAACTAAATGACACTGATTTGGTAATATGAAAATATTGTTTAGTTTTACGTTACTTTATTTAATTATTTAAGAAATTATAAGTCATATGCAAAGTTAACCTTTTATCATTTTTTATTTGAACTTGGATACAAATAACCCTTGGTGGTTCATAGCTAATGCAAGATGTTAATGTTTTTGAACCTAGACCTTAGTCTCCCCTAGTTGAAAATATTAGTAGTATGAATTGATGGTATTAAAATTTTAATTGCTATAATCTTATGATCAATCATGATTTCAAATTTTAACTAGTTCATTTCTTGTTTAGAATTTAAGGTGAATGTGGAGCATGACAAGTATGCCAAACCTAGGAGAAGCTTCCATAAGTTCCTTCAACAACATCAATGAGAAAGGGAACAATAGGGGAAGGTGGTAAGTTTTTATTAATTTTTTATATTCAAATGTTAATATTATTTTGTTAAATTATAAATTTTAATTATAAAAAATGAGCACAATAATGGTAGTGAGAACAAATGTGTATGCAATCATAAATGCATCATGTCTATAAATCAATCCTAACTCAGAGAAGATATATCATACCATACACTTTCGATTGGAAACATATTTGTTAAGCAGGAACATGACCAATATGAGGATATGCTAGACCTAATTAGGGGATCTCTTACTATAATACACTATGATAGGGAGGGTTATAAACCCTCCATGCAAACACAATCATGAAATAAACGTAAGGGAGTCCTATGTTTTGATATCTCACAAAACTAATAACAAGTAAAGTAAATATAATCTAGTTCTCACCAAAGCTTATGGCACAATATGAGGGGTTAATAAACAATCAAAACATGCATAGGAGAATCTAAACTAAGCTATGTATGAGAAAGACCCTAATACATGAAATAATAAGATTAATATTATTTGAAGCCAATAATTTTGATACTTCTATCTCTTAAAGAGAGGAACAAATTTAGAGAATACTTACTTGAATGATGAACCCATTGAGACTCAATCTCTCCCTTGGCCAAAGGGGCTTCATAATAGGTTGTTGTGGTTTTTAAGGATCACTAAGAAAGGCCAAAGCATCCAAGACTTATTCAAAAGACTATATTCTCAAAATAAAAACCCTAAGCTAAGAATCATCAAGTAGAATGGTGAAAAAGAAGACTGTAACGAAGTGAAAGTGAATAATAACTCTTGATTGCATATGAAATAATGACAAAATGGTCTTATATATTGTTGACGTCATGGATTTTTACCCGAAGTAGGAGGTTGAGCTCCTACCTTTCCACACACAACATGGAAACTCCCCTCGCCTATGGGATTGGTGAAGCTAGAGGGGAGAGTCTCTAGATAAGGGCTAGCTCCCTCTGATGTATCTTTTAGGCCCTAGTTTCTCCTACCACTAAAAAAAAAATGTAAAAAGGGGGGGATGAAAAGGGAGAGAGAGATGTTGAAAACAAAACCTAAGCCTAAAAAGTAAAAGGTGATACACCAAAAAATGTGACCCACCTAGCCTGAATATACACTTTTCACTAGGAAGAAATGCCCATACACTTCATCTGAAGTGGGAAGCTCTTCTGCAATAGTCAGATAGGGGTCTATGGAAATACAGGGAGGAAGGAACTGCTAGAGGCATCCTGAGACACACTTATGTCAGCCGATTCACAGGCACCTATATTCTTCCTGTGGACACTTCTGGTAGACCTGCAAAATGAGACTTCACAATGCACTAGACATGTTATGATCGATCTGTGAAAGCATGAAAAAATAATGACTTAACACAAAAGAAGAAAGTAGACATATACTTTAAAGTGCAAGACTAGATAGAGGTAAAAAAGCTAAGTTTTGATTCAAGGTAAAAAATTGGCAGAGCTCTGCCTTACAAGCCTAAGAGATTTTTGGGTAGAGTTTTGCCTTAAGGCTGAGAATGGATCCTTTCTCAAATGAGAAATTTTACAATATATAGAGGAAGAAAGAGGCCATTTTGGCACCCTTTTATGAGTGACCCATGTGCCTTCTGAGCATTGGGATGAGGAAGTCGTCTGAAGATAATGCTGTGTCGGCCCCTATCATGATTCAAAATTATGGGCCACACTATTTGTCTAATCATCAATGCAAAATGAAGAAAAATGGGTCACATCATTCACTATTGCACCTCTTGATGATCATATGGAAGGTACTGTGTCAACCACCAGAATAACTCCTTGAATCGACACTTTCCTGTGCCACTTGGATCACTTTGTCTACTTTTACACTTGGCCATTTTGCCTCCTCTGGCTCCTTCTACTACTCCTTTCGCTCTTAGCTGAGAGCATATCTACATTTGACACATGTTGTAGTCCACTACTTGGGCACTTAGAAGACACTTGAAATGTGGATATTGACATGTGGTAGCTTCTGTCAAGCTGATAATGGGATGTGGTAGCATTCACTCACCTTTGAGGGTTCCTTGAGAGTTAGGTGGAAGTTGACATGTGGCCGATTTTGCCTAATTTTTTTGCTTAACTTAGAGGATTTGGAATTTTTTTTGAGATTTTTTGTGAAAGGTGACATGTGGCCACTTCTGTAGAACCTTTAACTACCTGAGAAAACTTTTGGGACTCTTTTGGTTCTTCACAGAGGCTGACACTTAGCATGCTATGCATAGCTTTTAGCAACCCATTCGGGCCCACCAATCTTCTCTTTGAATAATGAATCACAAGGAGAAACCCATGGATGTTGACACTTGTCAGCTTCTGTTAAGCCCTACAGGGGACATGTGGCACATTTTGCTACTCCTAAAAAGTGTGTCAAAGTCTTTCGTAGTTGCCACTTGGTGCCTTCCATGCTCTGGCTTTCTTGGTGTAAAATTTGATGTTTACATGCCTATCATTGCTTAAAAACCCAATGGCTAATTTGTGTGCTTAATTTTGATAATTTTTAAGATGTCGCCATTTTTGGCAAAATTCATCGAGCCTTTTCTGTGAGCTTTTTTCATGCAGGCATTTTCCATGAACAATTTTCCTATAGACAAAAAGTCTACAAGAATCATCTCAGTCCCTTGTCCTTTTCTTTCATACTCTTTGAATTTTATTTGAAATGCTCCTTAGCCTCTACAAGGGCTTTTTTGACTCAGAGCTACCCTCCGCAAGGACACCTACCCTTTGGCTTTGGGATGACCCCTTGAACCAAGCCATTGAACCAACCCATTAAACCAAAAATGGTTTAATGGTTGAACGGTTCAACACTGTGTGCTAAGCCTTTGTTGAACCAAGCTGATGAACCATTCGTTTGAACCAATCATTGAACTGGTTTAATGGTTCAACACCACGCACCGAGCCCTTTGAACTATTTGCTTTGAACTTTTCCTACTTGAACCAACCGTTGAACCAAGGCTAATGAACCACAATATTAAACCGACATGTTGAACCAATGCATTAAACCAATGTGTTAGACTAGTCTATTGAATTGGTTCAATAGTTCAACACTAGGTGTTGATGAACCTACTGATGAGTTGAGTGATTGAACTAACACGTTGAACCTGAAGCTGTTAAACCAAAAACCGCTGAACCGTGACATTAAACTGTGTTGTTAAACTTTGTCGATGGACTTAAATGTTGAACCAAATGATTGAACCCAGTAGTGAACTAAAGCTCAATGAACTCATGAAACATTAAATTGACTAGCTTTGAATAACAAAGGAAGAAGGGAACCAATTTGGCCTATAGGGCCAAAATGGCCAACAAATTGGTGACTCCGAGGGGAAACATGCCTACTAAGCTTAAAGACCAGTTACCTTGTAGTCCATTGGGCATGGAGTCAGATGCAACTTTGAAGAAATGTTAGCAACAACCCCAAAGATCCAAGAATCAAACATGAAGCCTTTACCCCACACACAAAGGGAAACACACAAGGCTAAAAAACACTACTTGTGAAAATGGCACTTAGGGAAAGTGGGAAAATAAACTAAAAACTACTACTATATACAACTAACTAGGTATATCTACTTCCCTCCTGGATCAAAGGGAAAAATTCTTAAGTCCCCTCCCTGGCAAGGAAACTTATGGTGCTAGACAAGTGGCTGAATGAAAAGGAGAGATGGTGACCTGATCCTCTTCCCTGCCACTTGGCTTGGCTTATATCCGAGTGGAGATTCAAACATGCTTCCAACATATATGTACTCTATTAGTTTTTGGAAGCTTTTCTCATATTGGTTCTTTAGGCTGGTGTATCTCATCAAGAAATCAATGGTTGCTAGCTCATCACCATAAGCCCCTTGGTATGCATCATTGATTGGCTTGTTTTTTTCTACCTCATGCTCGGGTTCCATGACATGACCATTCTCCTTGATGATTTCAAATAAATTATCTTTAGATTCACTAACCTCTTGAAGGGATAAATTTGAAATCCTACAACCCCTTTGCATACTTATTTGAGTCCCAATGCTACCTTCTCCACTCTTATTCAGCTCATAGCCTCCTTGAAGAATAGTGCAGCCTGCCCCAATGACTTCAAAAGAATCATTCAAAACATGAATAAGAGATTGTCCATGCTCTTCCATGTCACCTAAGGTGATCTCCTCCTCATTCATACTCATGAAGTCTCCCTGGTCAGTCATAAACTAAGCATAATCTATATCAAGCAAGGCCTAATATCTTTCTTTGAGGTGTGTGGATGGAGTGTATTTAGACATGGAATTTGCTATTTGGTCTGAAATGTCCATCACACATTCACTGAGGAGACCTACTCTAGACTCCAATTCTATGATCTGCCTAACCATATCTTCCTAGAAAAGCCTTTCTTGGAAGTCACAATCATCATCAGGAGTAGGAGCAGCCCCATCTTCTCCAAGGTTTTGAGCAAAACCTTTCTCTTCCTCTTCCTTTCTACCCCAAGATTCCACTGTTTGCTTCCAACCGATGATCTTGGGATTGGAATCTTGCTCCTATGAATAGGCAACAACTTTATCCTCTTCAAGGTCCTGAGCTAGTTCATGATGTTCCTTCTTCCAGCTTAGAATTTGGAGATCATGTTGAAAGACTTGAGGAGGTTGGGGGATATTTGGGAGGATCTGCTTGTGTATAGGAAGAGTTGTCTAAAAAGAGGCATGCTAAAAAGGTAGGCACATGGGATTGAGGGTAGGATCGATTGATGCATCATATGAGTTAGAATGAGCAAGTGCCATCTGATAGAAAGGATTTGACACACAAGAGGGAGTTTTCTCTAGAATAGGAGAGGGCAAACCTTGGGCCAAGATTTCTTGATTTCTATCTCTCCACTTTACCAACACTTAATCAATACTAAAATTAGCTTATGGATTGGTAGAAGGGGTGTCTTTTGGCGTTGGCTCCTCTACAAAGTCTGAAAACTCCATCTTTCTTTCTCTAAGCAGTCTCATCTTCTTTTCTAATTCCTTAATCTGCTTGGATAGATCAACCTCACTTTATACCTCTTAGAGCTCATGGGAATCATCATAGAGATGGGGAGTGCATGAAGATTACCATGAAATGCAAGGACCTTCCTAAGGAATGGTGGGAGAAACTTGAAAAGGACTAACCTCTTTCTGTACCCCACACTCTTGGATAATGTATTTTTCCTCCTTACTGTTCCATGACTCAACCACTTTATTCCAGCTCAAGACATTCAGAATGGGCATCTCTTTTGGGGGGGATGGGGCCACAATGTGAGAGGGTAGTGAGGGTTTAGATTCCACTTCCCTCATTGCCAAAATGGACTGTTGCATCTAAAGGTTTGCCAATTCAATTTGTCTATCAAGATTAGCCTTAAACACAAGGTTTGTTGTTTCGAAACTCTCCTCAACATAATTGGGGAAAGGACTTTGATAGGCTTGACTTGGCTTATAATTAGGGGTTGTATATGATTGATATGATACTTGGGGTAGTGAGTATATAGGTTGATAGACTTGGTAAGGATGCCTCTCATGAATACTCAGCTTCTCTTCCAAAGATGCAATCAAACCACTCACATCCAGCATCTCACTTGTAAGCCTATGCCAATTGGCTCTTTCAAAAGGAGCCCATTCATTCTTAACCTGATCCAGTGCATTCCTCACTTGATGGACAATGTGATCAAGAATTTCTTGGCCACATCCCCTTCTGGTGTCAAGATCTATTACATATTTTTTGTATCCCAGCAGTGCTCATTTGAAGGTGGAAGCAGGTTGATTGGCAAAGAGACTGGGTTGAGTGGGAGAAGTGACATATTGAGAAGACTGGGCATAAGGCTGATATAGCTTATGATAAGGATGGGACTGGTCATATTAGACTTAATAAGGATCAACATAAGGTTGGTGATGATCATAGCCATGTTGGCCAAGGAAAATAGGGTCCATGGCTCTGAACGATGGGATTATACATACCAGAATATTGTTTCTTGATGGTACGGTACTAGAATTACTTAACCAATTGATTTAACTCAGAGTCACCATTAGTGTTGATGCAAAAACCTCTAAAGGCTAGTTGGTTGAAGAACACACCAAAAATTATTCAACTCTTTGGACAAAACTTGTCCTAGTTGGTCCCACCAGGCATGCCAAAACTATTGACGCCATGGATTTACACTCGAGGCAGAGGCCGAGCTCCTACCTTTCCACACGTAACATGGAAACTCCCCTCTCACCTATGGGATTAGCAAAGCTAGAGGGGATATTATTTAGATAAGGGTTAGCTCCCTCTGATGTATCTTTTAGGCCCTAGTTCATCCTACCACTAAAAAACAAATGTAAAAAGGGGGGGATGAAAAGGGAGAGAGAGATGCTGAAAACAAAACCTAAGCCAAAAAAGTAAAAGGTGATACACCAAAAATGTGACCCACCCAGCCTAAATATACACTTTTCACCAGGAAAAAATGCCCATACACTTCATCTAAAGTGGGAAGCTCTTTTGCAATAATCAGCTAGGGGTTTGTGGAAATACAGGGAGGAAGGAACTACAAGAGGCATCTTAAGACACACTTATGGTAGCCTATTCACAGGCACCTATATTCTTCTTATGGACACTTCTGGAAGACCTGTAAAATGAGACTTCACAATACACTGGACATGCTATTATTGATCTATGAAAGCATGAAAAAATAATGACTTAACATAGAAGAAGAAAGCAGACATATACTTTAAAGTGCAAGACTAGACAGAGGTAAAAATGCTAAGTTTTGATTCAAGGTGAAAAACTGGCAGAGCTCTGCCTTACAAGCCCGAGAGATTTTTGGGCCAAGTTTTGCCTTAAGGCTAAGAGTGGATCCTTTCTCAAATGAGAAATTTTACAATTTATAGAGGAATAAAGAGGCCATTTTAGCACCCTTTTATGAGTGGCCCATGTGCCTTCTCAGCATTGGGATGAGGAAGCCATCTAAAGATAATGCTATGTCAGCCCCTGTCATGATTCAAAATTATGGACCACACTATTTGTTTGATCATCAATGTAAAATGAAGAAAAATGGGTCATGCCTTTCACTATTACACCTCTTGATGATCACATGGCAGGTACTGTGTTAACCACTAGAATAACTCCTTGAATCGACACTTTCCTGTGCCACTTAGATCACTTCATCTACATCTACGCTTGGCCATTTTATCTCCTCTAGATCCTTCTACTACTCCTTTGGCTCTTAGCTGAGAGCACATCTACTTTTGACATGTGTCATAGTCCACTGCTTGGGCACTTAGAAGACACTTGAAATGCAGATTTTGACATGTGGTGGCTTCTACCAAGCTGATAATGGGACGTGGCAGCATTCGCTCACCTTTAAGGGTTCCTTGAGATTCAGGTAGAAGTTGACATGTGGCCACTTCCACCTACTTTTTTTTCTTAACTTAGAGGATTTGGAAGTATTTTTTGAGATTTCTATGGAAGGCAACATGTGGCCACTTCCACAAAACCTTTAGCTACTTGAGAAAACTTTCAAGACTCTTTTGGTTCTTCATGGATGCTAACACTTGGCATGCTCTGCATAGCTCTTAGCAACCCATTCAGGTCCACCAATCTTCTCTTTGAATAATGAAGCATAAGGAGAAACCCATAGATGTTGACACTTGTTGGCTTCTGTTGAGCCCTGTAAGGGACATGTGGCACATTCCACTGCTCCTAAAAAGCATGTCAAAGTCTTCTGCGGTTGCCACTTGGTGCCTTCCATGCTCTGGATTTCTTGGTGTGAAATTTGACATTTGTGTACCTGTCATTGCTTGAAAACCCAATGGCTAATTCACATGCTTAATTTTGACAATTTTTGGGATGTCACCATTTTTGGCAAAATTTGTCAGGCCTTTTTTGTGGGCTTTTTTCCCATAGGCATTTTCCACAGACAATTTTCCCACAGACACAAAGTCTGTGAGAATCATCTCAGTCCCTTGTCCTTTTCTTTCATGCTCTTTGGCTTTTCTTTAAAATGCTCCTTGCCCTCCGCAATGGCTTTTTTGACTCAAAGCTGCCCTCTGCAAGGACACCTACCCTTTAGCTTTGGGATGCCCCCTTGAACCAAGCCATTGAACCAACCCATTAAACCAAAAATGGTTCAACGGTTCAACAGTTCAACACTACATGCTGAGCCTTTGTTGAACCAAGCCGATGAACCATTCATTTGAACCAATCATTAAACCGGTTTAATGGTTCAAGACTGTGCACTGAGCCCTTTGAACCATTTACTTTGAACTTTTCTCACTTGAACCAATCGTTGAACCAAGGCTGATGAACCGAAAGATTAAACCAATGTGTTGAACTAGTCTGTTGAACCAGTTTAATGGTTCAACACTGCATGCTGATGAACCTACCAATGAGCTGAGTGATTGAACCAATGCATTGAACCTGAAGCCATTGAACCAAAAGCCACTGAACCACATCATTAAACTTTGCCGATGGACTTAAAAATTGAACCAAATGATTGAACCTGATGGTGAACCAAAGCTCGATGAACTCGTGCAACCTGAAATTGACTGGCTTTGAATAGCAAGGGAAGAAGGGGACCAATTTTGGCCTGTCGGGCCAAAATGGTCAACATATATATAAATGGATTTGATCCTAAACCATTCTAAAAATGTTAGCTAATAGGGTCAACATAGTCAACCTAGCATAATTTTGAACAATTATTCACTAGGTCATGAGTTAGGTCGACCAAGAGCCAAACTAGTTCCTAAGTGAAAATTACCCAAAACTATACAAGGTTGACCCAGTTGACTTAGTGCAATCAACTATCTAAAGAGACTTAAAGTGAGGAAAAGAGGGATGGAGAGTGGAAAATACTAGAGGAGGGTGAAAAAGAGGAATAATAGTTTAGAGAATGGTTTTTAAGAGCTGGTTAGATTGGTAATAAGTGGCAATAAGGGATAACAATCCTATAAATAATTAATTATCTACCCACCCCTTTCATGATGCACCCTTAAGGTGTGTACTCAGAGAGATTGAGTTTTGATGGGTTCTTATAAGATGTAGTGTCATTATTTGATAAAATTTGTAAATATTATGTGTATAAATATGCCCCACTCGAAGCTCATCATGTGTCACTAAGGTGAAATAGGGGATGGTGCTTCAAGAAAGAACATAGGAACACATAACACTAATGATAAAAAAAAGTTTTAGTATTTTAAAGCATAAAATAAATTAAAATAAATGATTGAAAGTGA
This sequence comes from Torreya grandis, assembly GCA_037957365.1. Lineage (NCBI taxonomy): Eukaryota > Viridiplantae > Streptophyta > Pinopsida > Cupressales > Taxaceae > Torreya > Torreya grandis. The sequence goes on from JARHVA010004861.1 coordinate 1,256,349, forward strand.
AATAACTAAAACTTAAATGTGATATGTACCTTGACTTACCTTTATCATTAGATGATTATCTGCTGTGTTGTTAATTTTGACTATGGAGGGTGTAGAGACTACTTTTGACAAACCCAAGAATGTAAAATTAAAGAGCAAAAAATAAATAAACAAAGGAAAGCCAAGATAAATAGTGCTATGTGGATGGGATGTTCTTGGAAATTCAGCAAACTAGGGTGATAAATGCTAAGTTAGACCAAATGACCAAGTCAAAACAAGAGTAAATCTAAGGCTACTAAAGACCAAAAAACTAAAACAAGTAGACCTTAAGTAAGAAAGGAAAACTCACTAAGTCAAACTAAGGATACATGCAAAAGAGATGGTAATAAAACATGAAATGTAAAATCAGTCTCAATCCTTATTTAAATAAAGATGGATAGGCAAAAAAAATGGTAAAATAACATTGATGAGTGAGCAGTAATAATCCTTGTCTCACTCAACAATGGAAAAGGGTGCATAAAAGGGAAAAATAGACTTAGGTGTTTAATAAACGGGTAATACAATAAATGAAAAATGGTAAAAATGAAATCAAAATAAGTATATGAATGTAAATCTATGGTGTAAATAAAGTAATCCATTGTTACTTGAACATATTGTTTTGCTCTAAGGATAGATAAAAATGAAACAAAATAGTGCTAGCATGTTTTCAAGATGTGAAGAAGAAGGAAGTATAGAATAAGTAAAAATATATTCAGAATCATAATTTGCCTCTCAAAGAGGGAAATGAAATGGGTGGAGGGGAGAATGAATGAAAAAATAAGGTAGAGTAACTCTTTATCTAAGTCAAGACACTCAAATTAGGCCTTTTAAAACAAGAGGACTTTCAACCTTAAGGACTCTAGATAAATTATCTTAGCTACACAAGTATTAGATCAAAAAATATAGTATATAGATCATCACATGAAGGCTATATGCATGAAAAGTAAAATAGACCTACCTTCCCACAACATGTTCCCCATTCCTTAGGACCCCCTACAGAGCCATTGGTATACTATGCATATTGGGTACTTGCATGATAATGTAGGTAGCACCATATAGTTTGTTGAATTCTTCTTTTCCAATACACTAACCTATGACACCCTAATGGACCTCAACTCTATGTGAGGCCAACTATGGAGTTTGAGATTCAAGTAGAGATAGTATATGTACTTGTCATCACATCTTTTCATGTGATTTTGAATTTTGAGATTTGTATGTTGCCTTTTGTATATCATTGAATTTTGTTTCAAATGATTTTTATTTTAAATTTATTGATGGATTTTTCTATTCCTTCTCCATACAAATTTGGAAAACCAAACATGGGTACTAAAGATAACTTTCATTTGAATATTTGGGACTTGGTTGCTAAGAGAGAGAAACTTTAGAGAGATGGGGTCTAAGAGTCTCATAAATATAGGTGAAATAAAAGTGATATCTTGAATTCAACCTTATTTTAGCCAATGCGGAGTGAAAGGAAAAGAAATCAAGAGGAATGACACATGGAACAAATTGAACTACTTCAAATCATAAAAAAATGTGAAAAAGGGTAAAAAGGAATATAATGATAGGAAAGTATGATTACTTATCATAAGAATGAGGGAAATGAATGAAAACATTCTAACATAGATTATTATGAAAATTTAATCTATCAAAAGAAGCAAAATCTAAACCTAAGAACAAGGATAAAAAACATATTCTAGAAAAGGAATGACAAGAAGGTAATTTTATGAGGAAGGATAGGTCTTATCCATGGTCTTACACTAAAAATCATAAAAGAGAAACCCATCAGAGTGCTAAATTTTTTTTTGGAATAATAAAATAAGATAAGCAAAAGATGTCATTTTGTGAGTAAGGCCAAGTCCTATCCATGGTCTTACACTACATATCACAAAAGAGAAACCCAAGGGATGTAAAAAGTGTGTAAAAATAAATAAATAAAGAAGACTATGGTACATCATAAGGAATACCGGGTCCTATTTGTGGTTTTGTAATACAACTCATGAGAGAAAGGGGAAACCAAAAGACCAAATAGGAAGGACTAAAGGTTTATGAAAAGAGAGAACTAATGTAAAGGGAGAGACCCATGTAACATGGAAAAAGTGTTAGATAGATAACATATAAAAAGTATGAAAATAAGGAAATGTTTAGGCAAAATACTTTATGAGGAATTGTGCATTGTTGGGATATTTTAAAACATGGCCTTCATTAGTTTGAAAGTGATAGGTACTTGGACCAATAATATCTTTGACTAAATAGGGGCCCCACCATTTTTGGGTGTATTTACCTTCTTTATCATGAGTGTAGCCTAATTTAAGGATAAGATCACCAGCATTAAACATGCAAACTTTAACACATTTGTTATGTTATTTGGTAATACGAGCCTTTTATTGGCGGTTATGATATAAAGTAGAAATATGGTGTTCATCAAGGAAATCGAGGCCATGAAGGTGATATTTTCATAATTATTCATTAAGAATGATACCATGAAGATATATACGAAGAGAGTGAAGCTCAACTTCTAATAGAATAACTGATGTAGGACCATAAAATAGAGAGAATGGTGTTTCCCTAGTGGTAGTACATATCCTACTCTGATAGGCCCAAATAATAGGGTAAAGATGAAGGTGCCAATCCATGTGAGTTTCATGAATCATCTTTTGGAAATTTGTTTTGAGAATTTTATTAGTAGCCTCAACTTGGCCATTGTATTGCAAATGATAAGGTGTATGAAATTTGTGATTGATCTTGAATTTAGCATAAATCTATTTAACATCCTTGTTTTTGAAGTTACTACCATTATATAAAATGATAGTATTGCGAACATTAAAGCAAAAAATGATTCTATTAAGAATGAATTTGGTGATGGTGTTACTAGTGAAATTAAGAAGGGGAATGGCTTCAACCCATGGTAAAATATTCAATAGAAGTGATGATAAAAACATGTCTATCTTGGGAGTGAGGCAATTTAACAAATAGATCTAATCCCCCTAAAGAAATTAGCCAAGGGGATTTGATAGTTTTAAGATTGGATGGAGGTGAATGAATTAGATCATCATGAAGTTGGCAAGGAGTACATTTTTTTTCAAATTTGATTGCATCCTTTTGAAGAGTAGGCCAAAAGTATCCCATATGTAGGAATTTTAGGTTGTAGTATGTCCACTAAAATGACCACCACAAATTCCCCCATGTGATTTTTAAGGAAGAAGAAAGACCTCATCTTGCATAACACAAGGGAGCAAGGTACCTTTAGCATTGTGGTAGTAAAGGATGTTATGTTTAAATACATACTTAAAATCTTATTTAAGAATATGTGTCTTTTCATGAGAGTCTAAGTTAGGAGGATAATTTTGATGTTCCAAGAAATTTATAATCTCTTTGTACCATGGGATTTGTCAAATGGTGACAGCCTCAATGTGGCAGATAAGCAAATCTATTGGATGAGTAAAAGATGGAGATTTTCTTATTTGTATAAGAAAATTAGGATAAAAAAGAACTTGGTGTGGATGACAGAAAGAAACTAAAGAAGCTAGGGAATTAGCAATGGAATTTTGATCTCTAGGGACAGGCTCAATGGTGAAAGAGATGCAATCCTTAGCAAGAGTAGTTGTAATTTGATGATAGATAATGAGTTTTTCACTTTTGCATTGGTAATCACCATTGAATTAGCAAAAAATAAGCTGAGAATCACCTAAATCATACATGTATTAGATGTCTAAGTAAAGGGAAACTCTCATGCCTAAGATTAGAGCTTTGTATTCGACCATATTATTGGTAACATCAAAGGTGAAGTGAAAAGCTAAAGGTTTGACTTTTCCAAGAGGATTGGTAAGAATGCAACCTATCCCATCTATTTGAAGGAATTTAGAACCATTAAATTCAAGGGGCCAAGTATCCTCACATAAGTCAACATTAATTTTAGGAATCTCTTTGCTAACTACTTTAGGTTTAGTAGTATCAAGGGAAATAGTGAATTCATTTAAATTATTAGATTCAAGGTAACAATAAATTTATGAAAGTAATCTTTGAGAGAGATAGCTTGATTGAGACCTTAAATATATATAATATTATCATTGGGAAGACTATCTTGAAGGTGATTGGTAGCTGGCATAGGAGTTACAACAAGTTGATAAACTATGACCTATCCTTTGACAACTTTTTGAGTCACAATGAAAAGATCAAATCCCATAAGAAGGACCATCCATTTTCCAATTCTATCTCTAAAAAGAAATGATTTGGAGTAGAAATGATGAAGGGGTTCAAAATGAATAATGAGATAAGTGATCTGATATAACATGTAGTATCAAAGCTTTTTAGCTAAAAAATAGATGGCAAGGCAATCATGTTCAATTTTGGTATAATGTTTCTCATAATTGCTGAGGCCTCAGCTAATGTAATAGATAACATACTCTCTTCCAATATCATCTTGTTGGGCAAGAATTTCCCCAACTGATATAGGCATGGAAGAAGTATATAGGATCAAGGGCTGATCATTAGGAGGATAAAGTGTAGGCAGGTGAATTAATAACTCTTTCATATTATCAAAGTATTTTTTTCAAGGGTCCATCCATTTTAATGCATTACCTTTCTTAAGAAAAGAATTGATGGAGTGGATATGATAAGCAATTTTAGGGACAAATCATCTAATTGTACCAAGTTTGCCTAAGTATGTACAAATGTTGGGAATGGAATGAGTAAAGGGCATGTTGATGATAGCACTAATCTTAGCTAGGTCAACATTGAAGTCACATAGAGAGACTAATAATCCTAACAATTTTATAGATGTGACACCAAAGACACATTTGTAAGGATTTAGTCTAACCCAATATTTGAGAAGATGGTCAGAGATGATATCAAGATATAAGAAATGAGTTTAATGACTTTTAGATTTAGCAATGAGATCATCAACATAGGTTTTAATAATTTTATAGATAAGATCATGAAATATGTGAGTCATTTCTCATTGGTAAATGGATTTGAAATTTTTGAGGCCTAAGGGAATTTTGACATAGCAATAGGTTCCCCATTCTATGGTGAAAGTGGTCTTATGTTGGTCCTCAAGGGAAATGTGAATTTGATTGTAGCCTAAGAAGCCATCCATAAGAGATAATATTTCATAGCTAGTTGTGGAATCAACAATGGAAACTATCGAAGGTAAAGGGAAGTTGTCCTTAGGACAAATGAGGTTAAGATTTTAAAAATCAATACAAATGCAATTGACCATATTAACCTTTTTTCGAATGGGAACAATGTTAGAAACCCATTTAGAATAATCCACTAGTTTGATAAATTTATCATCAATTAATTTGATGATTTCCTTGTGACATGAGGTGGAAACGTCAAGTGAAAATTTCCTTTGCATTTGTCACACATGTTTAACATCAAGATAAGTAATGATGTTATGCACCAAAATGCTAGGGTTAATACCAAGCATGTCCTCTAAGAGCAAACAAAGATATCATGATATTTATCAAAGAATAAGCTAAACTTACCATGTTCATTAGGTGAGAATTCACGAGAAACTATAATTGGTTGTGGACATGATGGAGTAACATATTCAATATAGGTGGTTTCTTCAATAAGCATGGAATTGTCATCTTGGAAATGGTATGGTGCATTAGCTAAAGAAAAAAATGGATTAACTTTGGGATCAATGATAGTGAAAAAATTATTAAAACAAGGGGTTTTAGTTTTAAAATTCCCAAGTTTATGATGTTGCTGAGGAAGTTGAGGTTATTAGGCATGAATTATTTCAAGAATAGATTCATCACTAGGAAAGGTGGGAAGAGGACCATAATAATCAACATCTACTTTAATATCTATAATTTGATTACCATGGTGATCATACTTAGAATGTATCTAACAGACGTCGATTGCCTTAGTATCTAGTGTAATCTCAAGAGCGGGAGAGGTAAATGGATTAGAAGGGATTGGAGTATGATTGGTTTTAGATATAGGGGAAGGATCATAAGTAATTATTGGAATGATATGTGGTAAATAAGATGCTAGAATTTTTGGAAGTTTGGAAGGTATAATTTACTTTTCCACCTAAGGGGTATCAATAAGTGGAGAATTGGGAGGAGTCACATAACCTTTGGGATCAAAGTCATGATCTGTGGAAATGATATGGACATCCTAGTTAAAAACATGAATTTGAGATAAGGTTTTTTTATAATGCTAGACATCCAAGTCTCAAGATTTAGATTGGGTCATTATGTGATTATCATTATATGTTGGAGAAATTGTACATGCTTGAGAGTTAGGGGAGTTTTCGAAGGTTAAATCCGAATATTAATGAATGTATGTGGAGACATGATGATAGGATATTGAAATAATTTGGCCACTTTAAAATCATTACAAGTGAAGGCATATTTAGGTAAATAAGGTTTTTGATCATTACATAGAGGGGGAAAGTCAGTAATCTCATAAATAAGAGGAATAGTATGGTACCAAAGTATTAAATAAGGAAGAAGCCACTATGAAATGTAGGGAGGTAGCTTGGTAGTATTACAAGTATGTTATAAGTCATTAGGTATTTCATCATCAAAATTTATAAGAGTGACTTGTAAATCATGATTGATGTTGATAAAATTGGGTAAAGGAGCAATATTGATCTTAGGAATGGTAGGAATATGATATTGAGATTTGGGATTAGGAAGTTAAATACTCCATGGGTTGGGATGAGCCTCATGCTTATATTGTTTTCCATTATGTAAGAATTTAATGCATTGGCTATCAGAAGAACCAATAGCCCTCATTCTATGAGTCCGTAGGAGAACAAGGAGTATGTTATATGATAAGGATAAATCAAGGACCATAAGCTTAGTTTGAATGGTCTTAGTTTTGATTTTTAATGGAAACCAAATATAACCAAGTGGTTTTTTATTAGTCATATCAAAACTGTGATAGGTAAGATGTGTTTGCTTGAAATGATCCTTGTTATAACCAATTTGTTTGATAAGCCACAAAGATGTCACATTAATACCAAAGCCTTAATCAAATAGAAATTTATGGATAAGGATAGTATTAATGACTATTTTTATAAAAAGTGGTGGATCATCAGCATAAAAAAAATATCATCATTGATGATGTCCTCTTCAATAAATTCAATAGAAGGCATTGATAAATGACACATAGTTTTAATGGTATTGACATTGATAGGTTGAGGTTAAATAGAATGTGGTTATTCATTGATAGAGGATGAATATTCAATTTCTTGTATTTGTTACATAAGGAACTTGTGAGGATAGGGGGAAGTATGAACCAACTCCATAAGTGGAATCTTACAAGGCATAGAGTTGAGTTCTTCAAGAGAGTTCCATTGAGATTTAGAAGAAGAACCAACATGAGGCTTAGGAGGTAAAGTATATTTTGAAGGAATGGATGTGGTTGGAGGTTTAGAAGGAGGAAGTGGTTCCTCATGTTCTTTCAAATTTATATTAGTAGTTGTAGTGTATTTGAGAAGTTATTATTCTAAGGATGGATTTTTAGGTTTGGTAATAGGATCTTTGTGAGCCATCTTGCAATGAAAATTGACCTTGGTAGTGTTAACATATTGGGAGTTATTATAATATTGATCATAAAGGCATCAATGGCACAAACATACTTGGTATTTAGTTGACAATTTGAAAAATATTTTTAGTTTGTACTCTTGATGATGAAGGTTGATCATGGATTCATGATTAAATGAATCACCAAAAATATAGGAGAAAAAAAATTTAGTGATCCTTTTAAAAGATTTATGGGAGTGACCAATGTCAACATGAAACCAAAAAAATAGATTAGGGTTATACCACTTATGAGTATTGTTAGGATAAGTGAAATGTTTAGAGGGAAATAAGAATTATTTCATTTGCTACACAAAAAGTGGTATGTGAGAAGATGAAGGGTTGTCAGATTTGGTAACTCCTAGTTTAGTTTGTGGAGTATTACTAGTGATCTTTGAAAATATCCTTTTAAAATTTTATGATTAGGTTTGAATTTATTCATGAGAAAGTCTTGACATTTCGCTTGATCAAGAGCTTCATTAAGTGTTTGGGAGCAAAAGTTTGAACCTTATATTTAAGAGGAGTCAAAGCAGTGATAAATATTTTGAATAAGTTATCATCAATCATATTATGGTTGGCTGTATGGGCCAATGATTTCCATAATTTAATGAAGTCATGAGCTGATTTAGTGAGAGTTTGCTTAGCATTGATGAAGTGGCTAAGAAATTTTTAGGTAAGGTCATTTTGTTGAAAATCTTTAACTAAAGGATTGAAAAAATCTCCAAGTTGCCAAATGGAATGTTTTAGAAGTTGGTTGTAGCATTCTAATACATCACAAGTAAAAATTTTGACTAAGATTTTAGTTATGGTGAAATTATTAGTTTGGATCCACTCTTTGTAAAGGTTTCCAAAGACTTTTAGAAATGAAGTAGGGTATTTAGTCCCACCATAGTTGATAGTTGCAGATATGTTACCAATATCAATAGACACAATGAAGGGAACTAAAGGCTTATTTTGAATAGTTTAAAGCATCTTGTTATTGATTATGGGTTGAAGAATAACATTTCCTGAGGCATATATAAGAGGCGGAGGAATGTAATTGGGATAAGATTGAGGATGGATAGCTGGATGTTGATTAGTCATACTAATCAAATAATGTTGGATTTGCATCATTTAATTGGTACTAGAGTTTTGCATTATGTTCATTTGATGAATAACTTGGGAGAGAAATTGAGTTGTATCAATAGGTGGGTTGTTTTTTGTGGGCATACTCCCTGAATTGGTATTAAGGGGAGGGTTATTAGAATATGGATTATTAGTGGGATTATTGTTTAAACTTGTGTTAATTTATCCCACATTATTTTGAAGGTTTTGAAGATGAGAAGTATCTTGGTAGGTATAGAAAGGATTAGATCCATCAACTTCATCTTGAGGTGTGATTTGTACCATGTTACAAGTGATGGATAAAGGAGGGGAAGAGGTGCCCCAAGAGTGATGTTGCTCTTGGGAGAAATAAAGAGGGAGGAATGAACATCGCATATAGTATCTAAATGGATGCAAGTTATCCTATAATATTCTGATATGAGACTTCATGATGATTTGAGATAAATGAACATAATGCTAAAAAGAAGAAATAGAGAACTAGATCAACAAATAGAGAAATCAAAAAAGGGTATAGATTTAACTAGGTCAACCTAGTATAGAAATAGGGTCTAAAAACTATACAGAGTTGACAAGGTCAACCTAGTATAGGAAACAAAGGTTAGAAATTGTATAGAGTCGATAGGGTCAACCTAGTATAGTAAGTAGGGGAAAAATAGATAGTCTATAAGAGACTATGTTGATAGGTACAACTATGTACTAAAACAATAAATTTTTTGCAAGTAATTTTGAAAGAAAGAAATAAAAGGAAACACACAATCAATTGGGTCAATGAGGTTGATCCAATTGAGGCACATAACACAAAACCTTGCATCAACACTGGCTAATGCAAGGTTTTTCAATACAACATACAATTGAGTAAAGAGCAAGTAGTCAACTTGGAAATTAAAAGCTAACTAAGTGGTTAACTTGAATGTTATTAGATTATTAGAATATGATTTTAGATGTGATAGGAAGTTGGTTGTAGAAAAGGAAATAGAAGGTAATCTAATGATGGTTTTAGGATGTTTAAGCTAAAAGGGATCTATATTGGTAATGGTATCAACATGGTATTGGGGCCTACCCCTCACTTCACACACCATAGTGATAAGGGTGTTAGGTGCTTAGCCAAAATATAGCATTAACCACATGTTTATACTTGGCTAGAAAACCAAGTCATCTTCCCCCTTAGTGATGAAATCTAAGTAGGTAGGTCTTAGGTAGACAATTGTTAAAATGATTTTTAAGATTTTGTGATTTAGTAGTGTGTGCATAAAATAAAAAAATAGTATAACTAAATTTCATATTGAAAACCATGTAATTAGACTATGTGATCTATCCTAAGCATGTAAGCAATAAGAAATAAAAGTGTAAGCTAATTACTAGCATATATGTGTTAATTCTAACTTTGAAACATAGTAGAATGTTGATTCAGTTGACAATGTATGAAGAGAATAAAAAATAGGGTTGATAGTGTCACATATGTAATATGGAAGCAAGGGTCTAAAAATGAATTACATCGACATAGTTGACCTAGCTTTCTAGATAAAACATAGAATACAAAACTATGTTGACAGGGTCGACCTAGTTGACTGTACAGGGGCAATTTTAAAGACTATAAACTATGAAAATAGAACTGTAATAAATACTAAAAATGAAAAATAAAGATAAAAAGGAACCTTGGTGGGTTGGAGGATGTAGAAGAAAATAATATTGTTGTTGAAGTACCCTAATTTATACTTGTAAATTTTACTAATTATGTTGATTGGGTTGACCTAGCTTTGCAAATCTAGTTTACTAAAAACCTAAAAATGTATAGGGTTGATTGGGTTGATTGGGTTGACCTAGTATGTTGGACTGTATGCATAAAAATATACAAGGTCAACTTAATAGTTTGAACTAAATTCTAGAAAACTTACAAAAATAGAATGGAATCATATTGATGTGACTGTGTTAAAACTATGTACAAAAGTCAGAACTATGTCGACATTATTGACCCATTAAAAAATTAATAAAATGAAGAAATATATCAAATAAAACCTACAAGGGTTAGATTCACATTGGGTTCACCAGAATGTATGAAATCATAAATGCATCATGTCTATAAATCAATCCCAACTTGAAGAAGATAGATCAAACCATATACTTCTGATTGGGGACACATTTATTAAGTGGGAACATGACCAATATGAGGATCCACTAGACATAATTAAGGTATCTCTTACCATAATACACTATTATAGGGATGGTTCTAAAGCCTCTAGTCAAACACAATCATTCAATAACACCAAGGCAGTCCTGTGTTTTGATATCTTACAAAACTAATAACAAGTAATAGTAAATCTAATCTAGCACTCACCAAAGCTTGTGGCACAATACGAGGAGTTAGTAAACAATCAAAACATGCATATGAGAATATCAATTAAGATATAAATGAGTGAGACCCTAATACATGAAATACAAAGAGTAGTATTATTCGAAGCCAATGCTTATGTTACTTCTATCTACTAAAGAGAGGAACAAAGTTAGAGAATACTTACCTGAATGATGAACCTGTTGAGACTCAATCTATCCCTTGGCCAAAGGGACATCAAAAAATGTTTTTATGGTTTGTAAGGATTAATAATAAATTCTAAATCATCCAAGATGTATCCACAAGACTAGATTATCTAAGTAGAAACCCTAATCTAAGACTCCTCAAGTAGAATGGTGGAAGAGTAGGTTGTAAAGAAGCGCAAGTGAATAATAACTCTTAATCATATATGAAATAATGATGAAATGATCTTGTATATATAGGTTGATTTGAACCTAAAACCTTCCAAAAATCTTTGCTGATAGGGTTGACCTAGTTGATCTAGCACAATTTTGGATAATTATTCACTAGGTCAGCCAATAGCCAAACTAGTTCCTAAGTGAAATTAACCCAAAACTGTACAGGGTCAACGTAGTCGACCTAGTACAATTGCTTGCCAAAATAGAATTAAGGTGAGTAAAAGAGGGATGGAGAGTAGAAAAGACTAGAGGAAGGTGCAAAAGAGGAGTAATAGCTTAGGGAATGGTTTTTAGGAACTAGTTGGATTGGTAATAAGTGGAAATAAGAGACAACAATCTTATAAAGCACCAATGGTCTACGCACCCCTTTCTTGGTGTACCCCTTAAGGCATGCACTTAGAGAGATTGAGTCATAATGGGTTTTTGCAATATGTAAAGCATTAATATTGATAAAATTTGAAAATATTATGTATACAAAATGCACCACTCCCATTCATAGGAAGGACATAAAAATTAAATAGATGAAACCATGCTTTGCAACCTCCTTTCATGAACATGGATAACCTTCTCCCACATACAAGGTAATATGAGAGAAGGGAATATGTGGGGTTTTTGAGTTTATGAAATTTATATGAAACTTGATTGTGATCATCATTTTTTTCTTTTTCATGTAAAGGAACCTATTATTATTTATGAGGAAGAAACAAAATCACTTGTTTCATTAGAGGATGAGGATGACCCAAATTATGATGTTGAAAATGATTCCCGTGATAGAAGGGTAATTATTCTTTCATGTTCTTCTATTTTTAATTTGCATGTGTATCTTATTGTATACGTATTTTAGATTTATAACTATTGAATTTTTTTTTCATGTAAACAATGGTAGTGAGGAGGGGTACACATGTTTCATTGGAGGTCAAGGACTTTATAAATTTGATCTACCAAAGGATTTGTTAGTAACCTCTCTGCATGTATATGGGTATAATCAAAATGAGAAGGTAATATATTGGGATTTAAGAGTGTTTTTTTATGTCATATGAAACATGATTATTATATTTTTTTATTAATTTTACCTAAATAGGATCCTATTACCCTCCCTCATAGGAAGATTAAAATAATGGAATGAATGACCTATGAAACCTCTTTGCATGGATGTGGCCATAAACAAAAGGAAAAAGTAATATGTTAGAATTTGCATGTGTTTATTTAAGTCATATGAAACATAATTTTGATATTGTTTTATTGCTTTTACCTGCATAGGAACCTATTATCCTCCTTCATAATAAAAATGAAAGAATGGAATTAATTACCTCTTCAGGTGTACATTGGCATCCTTCAAAGGACAGGGTAGAATGTGGAGAATTGTTATTTTTTTAAATTTCTACAAAATAGGATTATGATATTATTTTTGTGATTTTACTTGCATAGGAACATGTTACCATATCTAAGAAATAAAGAGACATGTATGTTTCATGTGAACATGAGTATGATTTTAAATTTTAGTTACCATAGGATTTTATAGTGACATGCCATGATCTTTGCATTATGTAAAGGTAATTCTCTAATGTTTTTATATTTTTGATTTATATGTATATCACATGAATTTAAAATTGGATATGCATGTTTAATTTAAACCTTTTGATGTGTGTAGATTATCTTTGAGTATTAGGAGCATGCTTACAAGATTATTCAAGAGTTTGGATACAATGACCAATTATATTATATTTCACCACAATATATTGCATAATATGAAGTTGGGAATAAATTATCGTCAAAACCATTATCAACACCTTGATAAAATGACCATGTTACCTCCCATTATAAATCATCAAACAAGAATGCATCTAATCAAGAGAAGAACATGGAGGTCTGTGGAATGGAATTTATAACAATAACTATATGAGATGCATAGACGTAAGAAAGTTGCTTTAAAGAAAAAGAACATGTTTATGACTCTGATGATTTGAACCCCAAAGGGTTGGTAGCTATATAATAAGAACTCAAGATTTACAATTCCAAAGAAAATAAATAGAAAAGGAGGCAGGATATTCTAAGGCAGAGGGAATTTGTGAAAGTAAGTGATAAATTATGTGTTTTCCATTATATTAATTTCTTCATCAATACATTCACATTTTTTGCTTACACACAAGTTATAGAACTTGACAGGAAAAATAAAATGCCTTTACTGTAAGCAAGAATGTGAAGGGGAGATGGCGAGTGTTGAAGGAGAAGGTATATTTATTTATCCTTGGTTTTTAATCACTTTTTCTATTGAATCAAATAACCAAGATTTTTATCATTTATTTATGAAATTAAATGTATTAATTTTTTGTAATAGTAGACAAGAATGGTTAAACAAAGAAGAAGGAATGAAAGAAGAGAAGAAATGTTTTATGTTTGATGGTTTACTCAGTTTGTGGATATTCAATATGTTTTTGTGATACATCATGTCAAATGTTATGACATAATGAATATGGTACAAATATGATATCAGATCTTGTTATGAATGTATTTTTTTAGCATAATGAGACTTTTACCATAAGGAAATTTTATGTATATATTTGTCTTGAATAAAGAAAATGTGCCCAAAAAGTGAAATAATTCCAATTCAGGTTCAAGAATCATCTCATAAAATGTTTTCACATGTGTTATATTCTTTGCAATAGACAAGATGATTTTCCTTACATGCCATTATGATAACTCATAACTTCTGGTGTTAAGAAAATATCTTCAAACCTATGCAGATTTGGTTGCCACTATATTTATGAAAGTTGTAGATCTGAAAGAGTAGTTTAATTTTGACTAAAATACTTATAAAGATGCCATAATAATCTAGTTAAGCTAGGTGGAATTTGGTCCTATTTTTCTTGTATCTCTATTCATATTACAAAAAATATAATGTAGAACTAAATGAGGATGTGAAGCATGTGCATGTATTTTGTGAAAAATCATAGTTTTTGATGTTATCTTTTTCAAAGAACTTGTAGAGAGTTTGTTTTGAAACCATAGTAAAGAGTTCCTTTTAATATATTTTTGCATACTTTTATTGTGGGTTTCTTAGCATTATATCATTTTAGAATTTCAATGAGATAAGGTCTTATGAATTTGAATTACTAATGGAAGAATTTTGAAAATAATATCATTATCTACTTATCTTTAAAAAAAATAACTATCCATGTTTTAATATAAGAGTTACTCATAGTCCAAATCAGTAAAGAACAATGAATGAAATAATCCACTTACCAACTGGATAACTGAGTGGAATATGAAGGGGTTGAATAAGATAAAAAATTCGATAGATTAATCATGCAACACATATATAAAATCCTTAATTTTTTAAAAATGAATTCATAAATCTAAACCCTATGCCACCTGTAGACTGAAACTTCAAAAACACTCCATATGCTATGATAATCACCCCATTTCCACTTATCACTTAGTTGTTAAGGACCATCAACATATGAATACAATTTCAAGGTTTATATGACTGAGTCAAGACATGACTAAAAAATTGACCCCTATAATTTTTTTCAATGAATTAAAAATTATAATCAAAGATAGAAAGTGTTGCACCTGAAGGGGGATTTATTTAGAAACACACTTTGTCATAAAATATTGCACATAAAGGGGTATTTATTTAGATACACACTTTATTTTATAAAAAGAAATATTTAGAAGATATTTATAAACCCAAATCTCTTCAAACAAGTTCTTATTTCCTCCAAATTATGTAAGGAATATAGATTTGAAGTTAGATATTTTAATTTACATAGGAAATTGCTAGATCTCTCTACTTTTTAAAAACATGACCCTATATATATAAAATAAATAAGGCCAAATAGGTAATGAGATATCACCACATGTTTTCAACATTGTACCAATGATGGTTCACAATCTACGTATTTTTACACGAAAAAAGCTAAGCTTAGATAAAAGGATAAACACACAACCCTAAGATTTTGAAACTACTCATAGTACGTTATGCAAAAATTATATCAATAAAAGAATAGACACACAAAATTTCCCATGTCCATAGATGTATGAAAACATGTTTCATATCCATATAGAGTATGATAAAATACAATATGCATACAATACATGTGTTTATAAACTAGGAGTCCTATTAGTTCTATCCTAGCTTTACTATCATAACATGATGTATACAACAATTTTATCTACTAGGGACAATGAATTATGTTGACATATTTTTTTTTAAACCCAAATATTAATTTACCCTATGACTTTTACATGTTCTATTCCATGTGTTATGTACCATATAAAATTTCCATGTGTGTATGGTTCATAATGAAATGTAATGGGTCTTCATTCATCATGCCATGTGCAAATTAGTTGTTATATTCATATTCAAAGGCTAAGTGTGAAAGTCATAATGAGAATGAATTATTATAAAATAGAATAATAATAATAAATTGATTATGATAGAGACCCATCTAATCCCTCCATAAGATAATGTCTGAATTTCCTCATTTCAACATTCCTCTCAATATAGAGTCACACTATAACTTTATACGACAACACTAATAAAGCTTCAAGAAAGTTTATCCACTTTATTATAGGCAAGGGAAAAATCATAAAATTTACATTATTTGTAATGGTATACATAAATCAAGTATATATATTCACTACTTGTATAAAACCCTTTATTACAATCTATATAATGCCCTACATCTTGCTTATTTGTATAATACCGTTTAGATTTTATGTAATGGTCTATTATTGTACATATTGATACATAAAGGAAAGGATCTAATGAACCATCAATCTATATAATGGTCTACTATTATCCATATTATTTTAGTATGTATAATTCCCTCCATATTTCTTATCTGTATAATACCCTATACATTCCATGTAATGGTCTATTGTTATCCATATTTCTACATAAAGGAAACAAGCCAATGAACCATTGGTCTATATAATGGTATACTATTGTCCAAATTATTTAACTCTTTATAATGTCTTACATCTTTATTGTCTATATAATACCATTCAAATTATGTGTAATTGTCTAATGTTATGCATATTGATAAATAAAAGAAAGGAACCAATGAAAAATCAATATTTATAATGGTCTATAGTTGTCCATCATATTATAGTCAATATAATTATTTGCATATTTCTTGTCTACATAATACCCTTAACATTATATATAATGGTTTACTATTTACATTTTGATACAAAAAGTACAATAACCAATGAAGTTGCATGTCATTGTATTATAATGTTTGTGTTTTTTTAGTAATAGACACAAATAAATATAAAATGAAAGGAACCAATGAACGTATCAAGAGGAAACTGATTGACATTTTGAGTCTAGTTTGTGATCCCAACAATCATACTTTAGGTGACATCCCTTCATATGAATAGATGTTTGTATATTTTATTAGTTTCATATACTTACTAAATATCCATGGCTTTGATTCTATAAAGCTTCCAAGAATCCCACTCCCACTCCCCCAAGAAATTTTATGGACCAATCTAAAATAATTGAATAAATGAATGTAAATGTGGATGATGACCTTCAAGAATATGAACTAAGCAATTTGAATACTAGGTTGGATGTATTGGAGTAATGAGATAAGGTTAGAAAATAAAGGGATGATAACTTGAAGGAAAAGATTGAAGGAATGAATACAACCATATCATCTTTGACAAATGAGAACAAGGAGATAAAGCTTTATATTGAACATGTAAGGAAAAAACCTATAGGATCATATGGGGATTGAAGATCAAGTTACATAACTGAGAGTATATGAAGCTGTTGTAAGTGCTTGGGATATTTATTTTTAATCAAAGAATTATCAATAAGATATCAAAGTCTAGACAAACTTTACAATCCATCTTATTGTTAGAAGTACAATCACTGAGAGGTGTGGTGAATCAGTGATGTAATATATTTCAAACTTCAATTGTAATCCTTTCAAACTCTTAATCAATGACCACAATCATTCATAAATAATACAAGATGTTCATAATAATTAATAAGTAAGATGATGCATGCTGATACACATAACACAAGATCTACGTGGGAAACCCTCATGGGGAATAAAACTTACTCTCAAGCCTATAAACACATGGACTACTTGTACTATAATATGATCATAAACATGACACCCTTTTAGTGAAACACCCACTTCACATGGAACATCCACCCCTAAGTATAAACAAGCACCTACTTATTCTATATGTTGAGCATCCACACAACACCTTACAAAATCAACAACTCTAGAAATATGATTGTAGATCAATCTGATTGAAGAAATAATGTTTATCACCTCTCTTTAAACTCATCATACACTCTTAAACTTGATCATACAAGTAATGCATCCAAACACCCTTTTGGATCACTCTAAGATTCTTTACTCATCCTCAATCTACTTTGTACTTTAGTCCATCCACTAAGCACACTCTTTTTGATCTCTTTCCTTCATATCTCTCTTATAATTTCTCATTTCATTCACATTCAAGTCTTGAAACCATTTCCTTGGTCTCCACTATTTATAGAGTCTTCATGCATATCAACTTCTAGGTCAGCCATAATACTTACCTTAACCCTTAAGACATATAACAAGCTAACACATAGCTGAATACCATCATCATAGGTTAGTCATAGCATCTATGGGTCACATTTAAGAAACTATGCCTTTCAATTAGGCTTTAATAGCCCTTATAGGTCTCATGGAGACCTATTACTCTTTTATCACTTCATCAAGTAAAATAAGAACACAAGTTCATTTTCAAATAAATGGGTCCACTCCATATGACCTATAACACATCTTCAAATTATTTCTCCCACCAAAACACTATTTTTCTAAAGCAAAAAATGCTTAAACAAAATTTTGTACATAGTAGCACCATGAAGGAACAAATAGTCAACTTTGAAGATACATAAATTTGACTATACAAAAATTCAAACCTTCTAACTAGATTCTATGGATGCATCTTGAAGTCCTCTACAAATTTTATTTATACTGCATCAATAATTTCATCTTAGATCAAAATATATAGCTCAAAAACTATAAATATCTTTCCCTCATTAATTTGAATATTCAAATTCCAATGATCGCTTAACAAATGTTAAACATCAGACACTTTGACCTCATCTTGTGCTCCCTAAAAAATTTGAACAAATACACACTATCGATCTCCTCAGATTATCTTGGTAATTATATTTCAATGCTCACCATTGATATTTGTCACAGGCATCCATGATTAAGACATTTGGCACCCTCATGTGCCTTCAGCACATATTGACTCTTTGACTCCAATGAACTTATACCACTTGGTAGCCCCATTTATCTTTTGAGCATCTTTTGACATATTGACTAAATATACAAAATTGGATCACTAATAACAAGATCATGCACTTTTTTGGATCATTATATAGTTAGATTAAATGTTCATCATTAGATCTTGATTTGATTAAATGCTCATCATAGATCTTTAATATCACAAAATTGGCTGACTATGGGAACTTAATGAATTCTGCTTGAGAAGCCAACTTTGCACCTTAATATTTTTTTCTACGCTTAACCTCATGACCTAAAAATTAAGCTATATGGTCATCTTTCATATGGGAATCCGTCCATATATCAAAATATTCTTGAAACCTTCACATGTGTGAAATATGACATCATCAATCTTCTTACTCAACGTTATCTATCAAGATGACTACTTGAGTTTAGATATTCGTATGACTATTCTAATGAATTCCATTCACTTTAATAAGCACTTTAATCACTCATAAAATCCCATAGGGTCTATAAAATAAGTCTATATCATCAATATTAACCATTAATTGCCTCACTAAGTCAAACACTCTTAAAACATCCCATCTGATCACTTTGTCATTAATGCACTAGTACCACATGCTCTCTTTGACATCAATGACAACCAAACGTAAATGACCATGCTAAACAATATATACCTTTGACATTAATGAAAAATGGTGTCTTCCTTAACATACCCAAAATCATTCCTTAAAATCATGTATGTATTCAAATACTATTTAAGATGTTTAGGATACTTACATACTTTTGAGTATATGAATCAATTTCTCCCCCAATGACATGCACCAATCTGAAATTAGACTTCTCTAATATTTTGACCTATGAAAATAATCATAGAGCTTTATAAATCTCCCCTTAACATCATGATATTTTTAAAAAAGATCATATTTAGTAAGTCTTCTCAATAAATTAGGTCTACCAACAACACTTCAAACATTATCCATACATAGTCAAGATTCTTATGAAACCACCAAAAGATCTCATATCTTCATTAGGTCAACTTTAAAAATATAAAGTAGACATGAATAACTCTCATATAAATCTCATATTAATATAACAATTTCCCTTTAACCTCTACAAGCCATCATGGTTTAGAACCATTTCAAAGCACTCTCATGGAACCAACTTATCTTCAAAACACTGTGAACTTCATGGCATACACAAGTTGTCATATATAGAACTATGAGACCTTATTCATGATATCAAAAATATGAAAACACATTATCCTCCTACTCAAATGACCTTTTTATGATTCATAGACAAGGATATGACTCCCAAGCTTTGTCTTAGATACTCAAATGTGGCCTTTGTCAATGGTTTAGTCATAATGTTTACAAGTTTTTATTTTATAGACACATATTACATTTTAAAAATTTGATTACTTACTTGTTCTCTTAAGAAAGGATATTTTATAGGAATGTGATTAGTTTTTGAGTTCATAAAAAAATTCTTAGAGATACTAATTGCACTAGTATTATCACAATAGGTAGGACAAGGTCCATTTTATCTTATCTTATAATCTTCAAAGATTTGTTTCATCCACATTACCTAAGTATAATAGGAAGTAGCAGCTATATACTTAGCTTCTAAAATTTATATAGATATAGAGGCTTTCTTCTTACTTAGCTAAGACACCAAACATTCACTCATGAGAAAAACACCACCACTGGTACTCCTCCTATCATCTACACATCCTGCCCAATATACATCAGTGTGTGTCTTTAGAGTAAATTATTTACTCTTGGGGTACCATAAACTATACTCTATTGTGCTCTTGAGATATCTTATGACCCTTTTAACTGATTTTAAGTGAGATTCTCTAGGATTAGCTTGAAACCTTCCTACATGGCCCACTACTTGCATGATATTAGGCTTAGAAGTAGTAGAGTATAAGAGACTTTAAATAATGGATCTATATAAATTTTGATCAACTTTTGGTGAGTAATATTATTTAATTAACTTGCATCTAGTGATCATTAGAGTACACATTGGCTTACAATCCAACATGTTAAACTTTATAAGCATATCTTCGATGTATTTTTTTGATGAAATGAATATCCCTTCATTAATTTGTTTAAATTGTAATCCTAAGAAGAAAGAAAGTTTTCCCAGCATTGACATTTCAAACTCAGTCTTCATAGCATCTACAAACTCTCTACTCATGTTATCATTATCAAAACCAAATATTATGTCATCAACATAGAATAATATTATTAATTGATGAGTGCCATCTACGTTGATATATAAACTTTTGTCAACTATCCCTCTTTTGAAACCTTGGCTCAATAGATACTTGTCTAATCTGGCATACCAAGCTCTAGGAGCTTTTTTATGACCATAGAAAGCCTTTCTTAGTTTGTAAACATAGTCTTGATTACTTGTAATTAAAAAACCTTTAGGTGGCTTAATATAAACTTCTTCATCTAAGTTACCATTTAAAAATATAAATTTCACATCCATTTGGTAAACTTTAAAACCTTTGAAGCTTGCATATGATATAATGAGTCCAATTGCTTCCATTATTGATATAGGAGAAAATGTCTCATCAAAATCTCTTCCTTCAACCTGAGCATATCATTTACACACTAGTCTAGCCTTATTTCTTGTGACCTCTCCTTTCTCATTCATCTTGTTTATAAAAACCCATTTAGTTCCTATCATATTTTTATCTTTTGTCCTAGGAACCAAATCCCATGTTTTATTTTTTACTATTTTCTCAAGTCCCTCATTTATGGAAAATGTCCAATTTTCATCTTTGTTGTCTTCTACTAAAGTTTTAGGTTCAATCTTGGATAACAAAGCTTTGTCTTATTGATTTTGATTGATCAGCCTTCAACTTCTAGTCTGTAAACTAGCATTCACATCTCCAATAACTTGGGAAAATAGATGATCCTTTTGTATTCTCCTAGAAGGGGCTTTAGTATCCTATCTTACTTCTTCCTCTTCATCATCTAATTGATCATGTATGATTTTATTATTTGAAATAACATCCTTAGGAGTGTCAATTATCTATAACCTGGGCTTCTTGATGTCACCTGCCTCTTCAACTCTCACATTAGAGCTTTCAATAAATTTGTGGAGTCTCTTATTAAAACATATATAAGTATAACATATGGAGTAATAGCCCAAGAAGATGCCCTCATTAGATATTGAGTCACATTTTCCAATATTATCTTCATTCCTCTTGATAAAACACTTGCTCCTCTACCCTATTTTCCATATCTCATATAGAGTCTTATCACCATTTTATATAACTTGGAAGTTATTTAAGATATAAATAAAAGTATTGGTAGCCTCTTCCCAAAAACCATCTAAAAGTTTAGAATCTTAAAGCATGGTTCTAGTCATCTCTTAGACATTTATGTTTTTCCTCTTAACTACCCCATTTTGTTAGGGTGTCTTAGCAACAGAGTATTATATTATAATTCTTTATTCCTCACAAAAGTCATAAAACTCATAAGACAAAAATTCACCTCCTTTGTCTAATCTTACACACTTTATTTTTGATCTTTTTTCATTTTAAATAAGATCTTTGAATGCTTTAAATTTTCCAAAATCTTCTAATTTCTATTTAAGAAAAAATATCTAAGTCATTTTAGTAAAGTCATCAATTAATAACATAAAGTAGCTATTACCTTGAATGCCTTGAGTTCTCATAGGTTGACAAAGGTCTGTGTGGATCAAATCTAATGGTATTGTAGTAGAATGCTACTTAGATTTGTATCTTATTTTGACTTGCTTTCCATGAAGGCATGCCTCACAGAGAGTATGAGAAATATTAGAGATTTTAGGAATATGCCTCACTAGTCCTTTTGAACTGATACTTACTAAATTATCAAAGTTTAGATGTCTAAGTCTTCTATGCCAAAGCAAATTTCCTCTAGTTTATTCATGAAGCACAACACATACAAGTTGTTGTCTACCTTGTGAATGTTTGAAACTAATTTTCTTGACTTGTAACTTTATCACTTCACATCCTTTGTCATGAAAAATTAAAACATTTCCTTGTTTACACATTTGGATAAAACTTAGAAGATTATGTTTCAAATATTTTACATATAAAACATTTTTAGTTCTAGTATAACCATTATCCAAACTTATAGATCCTTTCCCAAATATATTAGCAGATTTATTATCACCAAACCTTACTAAACTTGAATTGTGTTTCTTGAGAGAAATAAACTTACTCTTTTCCCCTATCATATGATTTGAACATCCACTATATATGTACCATTTCTTGCTTTAATCCTCTTGAGTATGTAAGGAAATTTGTACAAACATGGATTTTTCCTTTAAGATTTGCTACTTCTTTCTTTAAATCTTGGTTTTATCTTTATTGAACAATTTAATGGTGCCAATAACTTGAAATTCCTTTTTCCAAAAGTCCCTTTTATAATACTTGGCTATATATCCCTATTGATTGTAGTTATAGCAGAGAACCTAATTTCTTATCCTTGGATAATAAGTACAATCCTTATATCTGTGACCATATTAATTACAAGTATAATAGTGTCCATTGAAAACACAACTATATCTATTCATGTTAATCACCTCTTTTGTTTGATCATCAATACCCCAAGACATATCATCCATAGATTTTTTTCTAGAGTTGGATTTCTGCTTGTCTTTAGATAAAAATACATCAATATAAGTCATAACTTTACCTTCCACTTGATCCATCTTTTGTTTCAAATTTCTATCAACCACAATCTACAAAATTTTGACTGTTGCTTTTATTATTCATGTTTGTGTCTTCACATTATCAATGCTTGTAAGCATCTCATGACATATAGAGGAACTTAGGTATGAATTTTTACTCCCTATCATGTTATTAAATATTTAAAACTTTTATTTTAGACATTAATTTTCTTCCCTTGAACATTTGAGTTCTGATAAAGCACATATTAGTTCTCCTTGAAGAAAAATCTCAATCTTATTGTCTTTCATTTTACCTAAGATCACTTTCAAGTGGATAAACTTACAATGAAGGAATTTCTCTAATAATAATTTTTGGAGGTACAATCACTAAGGGGGAGGAGGTGAATCAG
This sequence comes from Torreya grandis, assembly GCA_037957365.1. Taxonomy (NCBI): domain Eukaryota; kingdom Viridiplantae; phylum Streptophyta; class Pinopsida; order Cupressales; family Taxaceae; genus Torreya; species Torreya grandis. The sequence goes on from JARHVA010004861.1 coordinate 1,280,121, forward strand.
TGATGCAAGATATTTCAAACTTCAATTTTAATCCTTTCAAACTCTTAATCAATGACCAAAAGCATTCATAAAGCATACAAGATGTTCATAATAATGAATAAGCAAGATGATAAAAGATCACACACATAACAAAATATCTACATGGGAAACCCTCTTGGGGAATAAAACCCAATCTCAAGCCTGAAAACACATGGAATACTTGTCTTGTAAGATGATCACAAACATGAGACCCTTTTAGTGAAGCACCCACTCTCAAGGAGTACCCACCCCTAAGTATAAAAAAGCACCCACTTATTCTAGATGTTGAGTACCCAGATAACACTTTATGAAATAAACAACTCCAAACTCTAATTTTAGATCAATCTAATTAGAGAAACAATGTTTATCACCTCTATTTCAACTCATCATACACTCTCAAACTTGATCATACAAGCAATGCATCCAAACACCCATTTGGATCACTCTAAGCTTCTTTGCTCATGATTAATCTACTATGTACTTTAGTCCATCCACTAAGCACACTCTCTAATATCTTTCATTCATCTCTCTCTTCTACTCTCTCAATTCATAAACATTCAAGTCTTGAAACCATTTCCTTGGTCTTCACTATTTATAGAGTCTTCATGCATATCAACTTATAAGTCAGCCATAATACTTGCTTTAACCCTTAATACATCTAACAAAATAACACATATCTAAATACCATCCTCATAGGTTGGACATAACATCTATGTGTCACACTTAAGTAGCTATTCCTTTTAATTATTCCTTAATAGCCCTTATAGGTCTCATGGAGACCTATTATTCTTTTAGCACTTCATCAAGCAAAACAAGAACACAAGATCAATTTAAAATACATGGGTCCACTCCATATGACCTTTAAAACATCTTTAAATTATTACTCCCACCAAAACACTCTTAGACTAAAACACAAAATGCTTAAACAAAATTTGATACAAAGTAGCACCATGAACTAACAAATAGTCAACTTTGTAGCTCCATAACTTTAACTATACAAACATTTAGACATTATAACTAGATTCTATAGATGTGAATTGAAGTCCTTTATAACTTTGATTTTTTACTAAATAAATAAATTCATTATAGATCAAAATATATATCTCAAAAACTGAAAACATGTTTTCCCTCATTAATTTGAATATTCAAATTCCAATAGTCACTGAGCAAATGTTAAACATCAAACACTTTGATCTCATCTCATGCTCCTTGGCAGCTTTGAACAAATATGCACTATTGATATCCTTGGATTATCCTAGTCATTATATTGCAATGATCATTTTCAATATTTTTTACATGCATCTATGATTAATAAACTTATCACCCTCGTGTGCCTTCTGTGTATTTGACTCTTTGACTCCAACGAACTTCTACCACTTGGCAGCCCCGTGCATCTTCTGAGCATCCTTTGACATATTAACTAAATAGGTACCCTTGGATCACTAATGAAAATATAATGCACTCCATTAGATCATTATCTAGTCAGATTAAATGCTCATCATTATATCTTTATTTGATTAAATGCTCACCATAGATCTTCAATATCATGAAATTGGCTAGGTATGGGAACTTAGTGAATTCTACCTAAGAAGCCAACTTTTTACCTTAATAAATTTTTATACACACCACCTCATGACCTAAAATTTGAACCATATGATAAAATTTCATAGGGAAATCCATTCACGTATTAAAATGCTCTTGAAACCTTCACATGTGTTAAATATTATGTCATCAGTCTACTTACTCAACTTTATCTATCGAGATGCCTAATTGAGCTTAGATATTCATATGACTATTATGATGAATTCTATTCACTTTCATAATTAATATAAGAACTCATAGCATCCCATAGGGTCTCTAAAATAAGTATATATCATCAATATCATCCATTAATTACCTCACTAAGTAAAACACTCTCCAAACATCCCATCTGATCACTTTGTCATTAATGCATTATTACCACATACTCTCTTTGACATCAATGACAACCAAACATCAATGACCATGCTCGATAATTATGACTTACCATACAATAATTCCCACTACAACCATGCTCCTAAAATCCAATGCTGATAACAATGATCATAATTAGTGTGTTCTTTTAATATCTTTCATTTCTCTATAATTGTTGGCTTTTACACATATATGGTTCATTTCACAGTAGTTGTTAACTTTATATTTATTCTAGTTGGTGAAAATTTTAAAATATGAATATTAATGCCACACTAGAATGTGAAATTTGAAAATTTTCCTTACACAATGTGTGTTAAATTGGCTAAATAAATATTTTTAAAGAACCAAAAAATAATGAGATGAGTTGTGAATTTTTACACACTTTTATATGTCAAATTAGTTATGAATCTTTACATGATTTTATATGTTAGTCAATTTTAATTTTTTTTACACATGTCCAATATTTAGATTTACAAGGATTCATAATTTTAGGCAATATAGCATTTCATTACAAATAGGGTTAGTTTTAAGAGGTCCTATTGGAAAATCTATTGGAAATATTTGGTGAATCTAGCAAAATTTGATTCGTAGGTTTAGCAAATCCTTTATGGGCAATGAAAAATCTATGATGATTATGAAGGAGTTAAAAAAATAGTTGAATATTTTTTTATATATAACCATTTAGATATAATGAAAGATAGACACCAAATAGAACCACACTAAATGATTTCATACAAAGGATATGCTAAATGCATGTACTAAATGGTTACATCAGATAACTATGTCCAATAATTGTATTGGATGGTTGTGTCATTTATCTATGTTGAATGATATGTGGGATCTAGTTTGAATTGAATGTCTAACATTAAATTATTATATCAAATGGTGGTCTGGGTAGATAGTGTCAAATGGTGATGTCGAGCCATGTTACTGGGTGACTAGTGTGGCTGGTCTGCTATCTACTTGCTTGGTTTCCCCCTTATCCTATAAATACTCACCCATACCCTCATTTTTAACATTATGTAGCATATATTTCTCATCCCCATTTTCCCCCATCCATGGAAATTCCCTATCCATGGAAAGAATATTTTTTCAAGAACCTACTATGCCCTAACATTTTAAAGATCGTACAACATCTAGATGCGTACAATGATTAGATTTTAAAATGTACCTTTAGTGGCCTACTGTAAATGACCTAATATGAAATGGACATTGGGTTAATAAAATAGCTAATGTATTCCTATGACCCTAATGAGAAGACCTTCACCATGAGCCTAGACTCCAGAATGATTTGCTTTAATATCTTGCTAGAAGAGTTTCACAATTTGATAGGTCTTTTGTTTCATAATGCAAACCTAGTGAGTTCAAAAGCAATATAGACAAATGATGATAAGAATTATTTAGCGTTAGATTTTGGCTTACACATAAATAAAACTAGTATGTAATTATAAATTTCTTTTTATATTCAAAATGCAAATTTTGATAGGTAAATTCCCGATTTTTCTCTTTCATTTTAGATAATCAGAAGAGGGGCCTCCACATAGAAGATGTTGGTGACCCTTTTTTTAAAGAAATGGTTCAATTTTCATTTATGAGAATTGTATTTTAGGGAAGGCCATTAGATTTTCCATAATGGTAATTGGTTTAGATCATTTGTACTCTATATAATTTGAGATATGATTGGTGCACTTTTATTTCCTCTACGATAAGGCTTGAATTAAATTTTGCTCATACCAATCCCAGTTACACTATTCATTGTTCAAATTTTATTTTGGAATTGTACCATGAGGCCTTATATTACCTCCAAAAAACTTCAATTCTAATTATTCTTCATCCAAATATGAGCACAAATGCTTTATCTTTGGAGGAACAAGACATTAGTTTATTTATTGAACTAAGGTTTAATATTTTTTATTTGTTAAACTGTTACCAAGTTAAAGATTAATAAATGTTTAAAATTTATTTATTACAGGTAATATTTCATGCCTCATGAAAATAATTTTCTTCAAAAGGACATTATAGAGTTGAATAATATGGAGATTCTAAGTCTATAGAATCATCCTTGGAATCATTTCGGATTTCAAAATGTGTAAGAGTTTCTTCAACATTGTCTCTAAGTGCATGTTTGCTATTAAAAAATTTCATATGATATTTTAAATTTCAAATGCATTATTTTAGTTATTTGTTTTATTATTATAGTTTAATTTGGATTATTTGAGGTTTTCATGGAACAACCACCATAGAAACAAATCCCAACATTTATTGTGCCTTCTCAAACCTCTATGGAAGGTATTTTACATTGCATATTTTATTTTTTTAATTTTTTGTTTTTTAATTATAGTTTTTTATGACTGAAAGTTTTCATAATGTACCATATAAAAAAACCCCTAGTACTTGAAATGTGATGCATAGATTGGAGGAGATACTATCTCTAAATACAAGTTCTAAACCTTTAATTTCAAATTAGCATATAAATTTGTTTTTAAAATTTACCATTTTTCTAAAATAATTTAGATTTTGTAGGGTATCCTTAGTTTTTGAGGAATAGTATGCCACCACCTATGCCACCAAAATTAGTTTACTCAATGGATAAGACTCTTCCATTACCATAAACACCAATAGTTAGCAGAGTAACATTACAATTATCATATTTTAAATTCCCTACTTTCTCTCTTGGAGGTATATCAAGTGCATAAGGATTGACTTGTTTGCAGGATATTGATCTTGATGAGGAATATCTAGGGATTGAAAGTGGTGATGTTTTTGGAACTAATTTCAATCCAAATTATTTTATCTAGGGAGCAGATGTTCATGTGACTAATCAGGAGGAACCTTCTACCTCTTCACCCCCAGACCCACCCCACCATACAATGTTGTCTTGTTTGATGATGCTATTACATCTTTTCCATTGAATAATTTGGTATCAGATGGTATTACTTCAAATCTTAAGGAGGGAGTTATTAATGAATTAGAAAAATTTACATATGTGGGATTTTTGGGTGAAGGCATTGATAAAAGAAATAAATGCCCGTTATCATAACCACTCCTAGCAAGAAAAAATATTTTCATTACTACAACATGAACCCACAAAGATTGATGCCTTATTTTCCTAAGATAAATTTGGGTTAGTTACTATTGATAATAGTTACAATGATAATGTGTTGACCATTATACTTAACAGATTAGAGAATTTGAATGTAGAAGCCTAGGCATCTTTTCATTAATGGGTGAAAGACGTCAACCTTGTTATGATTGCGAATGCGAAGAAGGAAAAATATTTTATAATGTATCTGCATTTTAATCAAAATTAATGTCATAATTATTATTTTTCAAATCTAATTACATTTCATTTTAAATTTTTTTTAAAATATGACAATTTGAAAAAAGAAGCTAAGGTCCTCAATCTGCATATGAAAAATGTATGAAAACATTTATTATCTAGCATTAAATTCAAGGAGAAGATTGTTTAGTTGAATAAATATAAAAATACACTCAAAAAAATCATTAAGGACCAAGGATGAGAACTTAATGCCTTATTTAAGCAGAATACAGATGCCAATCCAAGTCTACTTTCTATAGGAACTGTTGGAAAAGAAGAAAGGAAAAATCTTGGTCATATTAATTTTGTGGCTGAGGATCTTGAAAAGGTAGGGATATTGAAGGATGGTAATGGCGTAGAGGATGTTGTGGTTGAGAAAGTAGCTGAGAAGTGAAACCCCAAAAAATGTTTTAAACTCTCTAATATTTGTAAACAATGTTTTATTTAAACTCTATAATATTTGTAAATAATGTTTTGTTTAAAAAAAAATATTTTTAATCATAATTTGAAGTTTGGATTTAAATTCATCAATTTATTCAGTTTTAATTAGTGGATGAGCCACGTGGATTGCAATTTTTTTTTTATGGATTTGGTGTTATGCTTGAACGTGAATTTTAATTTTAATTTTATGATGTTATATGGTTTTAGGCCCACTTTTGATATTTGTGATGCACTTTTGAAACTCACATCTCAATATAAATAGATTAAACACACCACGTATGAGATAAGGCACTGGGTCATTAACTTATAATATGTAATAGTAAGATAAGGTACATTTAATACATTCATAAACAATTAAATCATAATAAAACCAATATCAATTATATAAAAAACACATAGCTAAACCTCAGATGCTAGAGTCAAGCACATAGAAGGCACATAAGAGAGTAAAACCACATCAAACACATTATATACATATCAATTATGAGAAAATACGCATCAAATAATTGGAAAGAAATAAATTAATCACTATATAAAGGAATATATTAGGTACTATGAAGTCACAATAAATACATCACATATGTAAAGAAAATAGATCTATAAAAAATATGTATCAAAGACATAGAGAACCATATTAAGGACTTGAAATAAATGAAGTAAGTCCTCTATTTATAGGTGTGTGATATTAAGCTATAGTGTTCCCCTAAAAAAATCAAAATATATTAATCTTTTACATTTATCACTTAGAAAGAAATAAGGAAATGAATTTTAGAATACATATAATAATTATTGCATCTTATGATAAACATGTGAAAAGTACTAACAAAAAATTAGATAAAGTAAAACATGAATAGTATAAACTAGAAATAATTTTTTTTTTTATGAAATTGGAATCTATAAACTAGAAACTAATAGTCTGGTAGTTGAAACAATCCTACATAAACTTGATCATCGCTAGTGACATTTACATCTACCATGTCAGTGCCATATTCAGTGTAATTATTTACATGCTCTTTATTTATCATTGTATTGCTGACGCCTCTTATTTCAATTAAATAACTCCATGTTGTCATATCTCTTTCATAAGGAAACATGTCCACATCATAATGTGAAACATATAATTTCAAACATGTTTCTAAAATTTTATCCAATTTATTTCAAAAATTTGAATTTATGAATGATAATGCACTAAATACTCTTTCATATTGCATTGATCCTATAATAATTGTTTGACAAAGCTATATAATTTAACATATTCACTTCAAATTTACTATAGTATACTACTAGGATAAAGGTTTTTCTATAGCCCTATAATTTCCCAATTTTCTATTGGTTTGCTTAGAAGGCAATATTGTTCAAAAATTATAATTCCAAAATGAGTTGATTAGGATGTTAGTAATCCTTTCCAAAAATACCTTTTATTTCTACTCCATTCACCTCTACAAATTTACCAAAATGCTTTACAAGACACCCCATGTATTTGTGAAATAAATTGCTAATCATCTTTTGACTATTATTACTGTTCCATAAAATGGGATTCACAACTACCATGGCCTCCAACAAATCATCCCTTTAAAAATAATATTTGATCTCCATAGATAACTTTTATGAGACTATACTTAGTTTCATCTAGATTTAATATAGAGCAATGTCATATATAATATGTGTGACATGCAATTCTTTGGATTCGGCTCCCACAAGATTAGGTCTTTTGTAGAAAGTGTGCATGGGTATCTCCTTGCCATTAAAAATGACATGGAGATGATCATTGATATACAAATTCAAATAAATCTTAGGTTTCTATTGAGGTTAACATACCCCCATTCATAAAAAATGGGGACCCTTGTGTGTTAAATTGTGCAAATTTTATACCTTAAAATTGAAAATTCACTTGATCAGAGTGTCACTATCACGTTTACATAATGTCTTTATTTAAAGATCATTTACACCTAGTTTGGTTAGCACATTTTTAGATTATTATGGTTTGCCCTTGTCTAAATTTTCTAACACTAGATCTCTGTGTTTTCCATTTACAAGTCTAATGAGGTCCATTTGGAATGAACAATGTCTAGGTTTTATGATTTAATAATAATTTGATATTTTACTAGCCTTTGGTCTATTGAAAATCAAGATGAATTCATGTTTGATCAACTTAAAAACCTAATTCAAATTACCCTATCTTAGGTCCCTTTGAATCAAATTCAAATTTGGCAAGAATAATTTTCATAAGAATGAGTTATTATGCCATGGACTTAATTCTCTTTTTATCCTAAGGTTTAGTCATGTTTATTAAGATGACCAAACCTTAGTCTAAAATTTTATGTGTGGTATCTTTATTTTCTTGATCCCCCTTGGTCCCTTTTATATCCACATGGTCTAACTAACCATTGGAACATTTTTTTATAGACTTGGCCTAAAGGTCTTATCCTAAGACTTTACGCCATGTCTTGTTATTATGTGTGAGAACCCATTTATTATGTCTCAAAACTTAACTTAAATTTTTTATCCTAAGGTCTTTCCCATGATTATTAAAATGAAATAAAACCATACTCCAAAATCATTATGCTATGTTCTTTATTTTCTTGAGCTTGACTTAATTATCATTCTCATTTATAGGATCAATGGTCCGAGTTTTATCAGATGAATGAGATCAATGGTGCAAGATTAAAGTTGAAAATTCAAATCCCTGACCCTAAGCTAAAGTTAGAGCATCTTCCAAAGATCAATGACATGCATTTACTCAAGAAGGATTATTCCAATGATGCATATCGAGTCAAAACTTTAATGGATCCTTGGGACAAGAGAGAAAGTGACAAGTATCACAATCTTAGCCAAAGAACACTCAACAACTAATGGCATTCCACCCCTCAGATCAAGATCCAATGGAGAAAAATTGATCAGATGAAGATGATCAAATGATGTGTATCAAACATTTAAAAGTCAAAGACTACTATGAATATGACATGTGGCATAACCTCAGGCCATGAATTAAATCTTGAGCATATTTTAAATATGGATGGCCTACAAAAGAGCATACACATTTAGATTAATGATTCATGGAATAGGAGGTACAACTAAATAGATCAAGATCAATAGAGTGTGATTGATCTATGAAATTAATATCAATAGTGCAAGATCAATGTTGACATTTCAACAAAACTCAAAGAGAATGTAGAAGTGACAAGTGTCATAACCATAGGAAACATATTAATCATCTAATGGTGTTTAAGTTTTTGAATTGAGATCAATAATCTGCATTGATCTATGCAAGGATGATCCAACAGTGCAAATTTAAATAGGAACTTTCAAAAAATAATGGTCACATTTTAAATTTTAATGAGAAAAGTGCTATGAAAATGCCACAGGGATACCATAGAGATGCTATGGTAGAGTCATATAAGCTAGACCAATCAGTTCAAGATATTTTATAGATTCATTGTAAGGAAAATGTATAAATAATTAATCTAAATAAAATCTAATGCATGAAGTTCGTATGAGTTTCATAAGTTTACCACCATTAAAGCTCTCATAAAACCTTTAAAAACACTAAGTACATACATAAAATATAGTTAAACCTTGTACTCACTATAATAAAGCCTAAGAGAGTTGAATTATCACCTGTTATAGGATAATTCAATCCAAAATCAAAGTACAAAACACTAGTGAACAATCTAAACAAATTCATAGCCATGGCAGCTTGTAAAGGCATTCTTAGGAAAGATATGTATCTTTACCTAGTAATACAAAAGAAAGGAGCTTAGTCACCCCATGGAAAAATTCAAGGGATAAAATGAAATATTTGACCAACATCTTGGTGGAAGATCAAATCCTTGGTTTTAAAACTAGTAGCTTGGCTCATCTAAAACATAGTCATGGGACTACTTGTAGATAAAATTAAAATCCCGAACACAGTTTGAGAACTTAGAATGTCTTCTTGAGGATGATAAATAGATAAAAAAAATAGGATGGAACACTTTCTTAGGACCATGATGACCAAGCCAAATACACTCAAATCCATAAGCCTCATCATTGATAAGGATTTTAAACATATATCTACCCTAATCATGCAAGAAGTGAGGAGCAAGAACCAAGGGAAATATGGGATGGATAAAAGTAGGGTCATGAACATCATCATAAAAATAGAATAAAATATTACTAAGGCTAAGAGCATCAAAGAGGCTTTAGGAAGAAATGATAGAGATTTTAGAAGCCTAATAGACCCAAAAGATGAACACTTCATGGAACTTGTTGTTAAGTTTAAGCTAATTTATGAACAACATCAAAGAGTAATGAATACCTTACAACAACAAAGGACATCAATAGAACAAAGGGCCTTAAGGTTAGTTGGATGAAGGATATTCTTTTTGTAACTAAACATTGCAACATTTTTAGAAGGAATAATCTTTTGTAAAGTCATGTGCAACCTATAAAACACATTGCCTATAGGTCAGTTCATCAAGAAGAGTCTAGTGTATTCTAGAACCTTTGTAGAAGGGACAACTATCCTAATACTTGTACTTATGTAATTGGATATGATTGATCGACATACTTCCTTATATTATATAAAATGAGTATTGTAAATTGTAAAAGGGGGGATTTTTTTGAGACAAAACCAATTGTAACTTTTGAGCCATTAATATAATCAAAGAATTCTTTAAATTTTGTCCAAATTTGCTTGTGTCTTTTGTTATACTATCTTCTCTCTCGCTTGTTTGTTCTAAATTATAGATTTGAATGGCTCTTATGAATTATTGGTGTGTACATTTAAATGCAAATCTATTAACTTGTGCTAGTTTCAGGTTAATTGAAAGTTCTTAGGTTCATTTCATTTTCTTACTCTTCTTGTATTTGGGATAACATTGTTTTCTTGTAGGGTTAAATCTCTAAAGTGAACTTCATTCTTGTTTACATTATTTTCCACATTCTTTAGATGTTTACTTGATGTGTGATAGGATTTGAGATTACACTACATCATGTCATACATTGGTTAAGTGCATGCCTGGATGATATTTAAAATTTGTCATGATGTTTGGAATGAAGATCAACATCTCTTCTTTGCCTTACCTTTCTTTTTTCTCCATTTTTAACTAGGTCACTCTAGTTTAATTGTCATTATAAATATCCATCTTAGATTAGTTCTTAGATTATATTTTGATCATAATTCAATATTTTTAGCATAATATACTTCACATTTTACATATATTAACTATCTGGCCATAGTGGCTCCTAACCACCAAATAAATATACATTTGTGAAAGAGATCACTTGTTAAACAGATCAATTGTTTGCCTCTATTCTATCAACAAATAATAAGATTATCACAACCTGCAACTGCACTAAATTTTTTGAATTATAAAATGAAAAGTTTTCTTGAACACTCTGGGTACCTATGATACATATTCAGCCATTAACAAATCCCATGAATTTTATGTTTATAAAGAGTGTCATTCTTGTGAATTGTGTTCAAAGATTGGTGTAATCTTTGCAAAATTGTGTCATTATTTAATCAATTATGTAAATATCATTGATATTTATGGTCTTAGACTAATATTTTTTGCTTCTTTTAGACAAAGATCAACATTATTTAAAGGTATATGATTGATTATGGTAAAGATGGCTTAAGCTTTGTCAATTTAATAGGTTTGAGGTTAGTAATAGTTATTTTGATCAAAGATTGATAGATCCTTTACAAATTTGAGTTTATTTGAGCTTAAATATGTAAAGATCAGTCATACTTACATGTTTCGATACATATTTGAGCTAAATTAGTTAAAGATTGTTATCCTTTGTTATCCTTTATATAAATCTTTTCAAAATTTTCTTAATGTGTAAGTCTGATCATTGTTCCCTGCAAATATAAGATTGACACATTGTATTTCAAAAAAGATTCAAATACCATAAGATAGAATCACCAAGATTTAGGACAAAGTCATTTTTAGAGACTAGAGAACCTCTGCTTTCATTAGAACTTCATAAGAGAGCTAGGAAAGACAAAGGTAAACACAAAGTTTCAAAATTTTACTAACTTCACCAATTCATGGTGCTCATATATTTGATCCCTATCAAAGTATGGATTGGCTAGGTGGTTATTCAATTAATGTGCCAGGTGTGATACATAACCTTCCTCATAATCCTAAAAAGTATTTGCTAAAATTTGGTCCTAGTGGCATTACAACCGATGAAGAACACATTAAAAGTGTCAAAGCCACTTTAAGATTGTTTAATGTGACTCATGAAGATGTAGCATACAAACTATTCCAATTTTAAAGATGTTGCATATGAATGGTTTCTTAACCTTCCTAAAAACTACATTAATAGTTGGGTTAATTTTAACAATGTTTTCATTGATCAATTTGGTAGGATCATTAGTCCTTGTGTCCTATACTAGAAATTCACCATAGTGAAAAGAGATGCAAATGAGCCCATAAGAGCCTTCAATTATAGATTCTAGAATATGTCCAATAGGACCATAGCTACTTATAGACCTGATGAGGCTTTAGCCTTAGATATCTATAAGTATGCCTTAGATTTTGTTGGTCTCATGAATACATTAGATTTAGCTTATGTTGAGGCTATGATCAATAATGACAAGATGTAACCACAGGGCCAATGGGCATACTCCATTTCTAATGTTAATATAAATTTTCCTATGTTGAATGTCATTCCCAATGCCATTAAGAATATTCTAGGCTTAAATTAGCTCCCAGTTTTGAGCTAATTACCCTCGAGCCATGCAAATCCTAGTCAAAACCTAGGATTCTTGAATAATTCTACCAATGGATCTCATCCACAAGATCAGAGAGTTTTAATTCTTGCATCCAATAACAATACTCAAGTTCATAATTCTAAGGAGCACAAGAATGATAATAATTATATCTTGAAGATGGTAAAAATCTAATTATTGATTTCATTCAGTTGCAAAAGCAAGTTGGCAATATTGGAGAAAGCTCTTGTAGGAATTTCTCTTTTGAAAGGTTCAACAAGCCTTCAAACATGTGTCAAAATTATAACAAAAAATAGAAATAATGAGTCATCCTATAATAAGAATGTACCTTATATAAATCTTGGTGATGTTGCTTTACCAAACTATTGTAGAGTTCATTATACTTCAAAGCATGGTGAATTAGTTGTCTAGAATTTTGCAATGTATTTGAAGATTTTCAAGAAGAGTTAGACACTTTTGAATTTTTACTTAATAAAGACATTGGTGTAGGTACCTCAAACTCTTCAAGGTCATATAAACCTATTGATTCAACTCTCATAGTGGAGAATTTTGAGTTCCCTTTCAAAGAGGATAATGAGCCTAAGGATATTCCTGAAGAGATTCATGATTTTCAACAATTTTTGAAGAAGACTTATCCTCTAAGAAACAATGAGTAGAAGTAAAACTTGACCACTTTAACTCCCCCAAATAAATTTGACACTCCTCTTCATACTACCTCAAACAATAATATAGAGCATCCTAAGGGAATTACTTCTAAACCTAATGTTGATACATCTAATTCTTCTAATAGGACTGGATAAAATATAGTAGAGGACATAAAAAAGATCAAACATAACATAACTTTGCATGAGTTGACTTATACTATAGAACAAATAGATCTATTGTTAGAATATTTGTCTAAGAAGTCTAGTAAACCATAAAAGTCTACACATGATAACATCACAATACACAAAAGTAAGGTAGATCTTCCACTTTTCCTGTTTACAGTCAAAATATTTGGTAAGAATTTACACAATTGTTTGTTAGACTATGGTGCATCTACAAATATTATGCATAAAGGTATTTGTGAGTAATTAGGCTTGACTTTAATTAAATATGATAGGGTTGTAACTCAATTAGATAAATTAAGAGTCAAAATCATTGGTGAATTGTTGAATGTTCACATGTAGATTGCCTTTAAACAAAATATCTAACAATTAATTAACATCTAAGTGGTAGATATTCTTGATACATATGGGATGTTGTTAAGTAGATATTTGACTAGATCTTTGAATGGTTATATGTCAACTAATTGTTCACACATGTGGTTACCTTGGAAATGAGTTCCAAATTAGATCAAGATAGCAAGGGAACCTAAAATGAAGCATATGATCATTAATTACAATGAAACCAATGAGAGGGTAAACATGGTTAACTCATATCTAGGTGTTTACGGTCTTGACACCACAAAGGTAACTCCAAAACTTCTCATGCTATGCTTGGATTATGGAAGCTATATTTTAATGCTTCTAGATGCAAATCAGGTTCTAGAGTATGAGTGGTATTAATCAATCCCATTGGGAAAGAATATAATTACTCTTACAAACTCTAGTTCCCATGTACCAATAATCTAACTAAGTATGAAGAACTTGTTCTTAGATAATAGTTTGTAATTAAATAGAAGGTCAAGAAAATATTAGTTTTTGGTGATTCATAACTAGTAGCTAATGAGGCCAAGAGTAAATATCAATGAAAGTTTTCCTATCTTAAGAAATATAAATTTATATTATGGGACTTAATTGAATGTTTTGATGCTTTCAACATTATGTCAATTCCTAGGGAAGAAAACAAGGCTACTAATGAACCTACTTCAACTGCATCTAATATTATGCCCAATCTAGGTTCCAACTTACAAAGCCTTACTATTGAACTAGTCCTATGTCTCTCAGTACCTGATAATGTAAACCATTTGAAAGTATTCAGTGATGCTCAATAGATCATAGAATTCATGACTAACTTAGGAGTATTTGAGGCTCACATCATTGATAAAGCTAGTGAAAATACCCTTGATGATGACATAGTTGAAAGCAAAATTGATGACAAGGTAATTCAGTTGAGGTCCAAAGGGATGATATCTTTATAGAGACTATTTGATTCAGATATATTAACTAAGGATGCCAATATTCTAAAGTGAATGAGAAGGACTACAATACAATGGACCTAGGTTCCCAAGGTCAACCTCAGCTATTGAACATTGGTACATCCTACATAAGCATTGAAATGAAGAGATCCAATTATCTACTAACCAAGAATAATGATGTAATAGCATGGTCTAATATGACCTAAAGATATTTGATCTTAAGGTCATAACCCACACCATACCTCTAAAGGAAGCCTACAAACCATTCAGGCAAAAACAAAGACCAATCAATCTATCCTAGAACTCACGATAGTATTTCCCATTAGACACTCCACTTGGGTAGCTAACCTATTACCTATCATGAAGAAAAATGGTGAAATTAGATTGTGCATTGATTTTATAAATCTAAATAGAGCATCTAGAAAGGATAAATATCCTTTGGCTTCTCTTGACCAAGTAGTCCAAATTATTTTTGGTTTTGTTGTGATGTATTTTTTTGATGGATTTTTAGGGTATAATTAGGTGATATTAAATAAGGAATACATGATGAAAATTGATTTTACTACCAAGTGAGGCACATTTGGCTACAAAATAATGATAATTGGACTTATAAATGTAGAATCCACTTTTCAAAGGGCTATGGCTCATGCTTTCCAAGGTATTGTAGGTAAGTGCATTATCATATACATGGATGATATAATTATTTTTTTTAAAAATATGGAAGATCATATTATTCACATAAAATGGGTATTTGAATGATGCAGAAGGTATGGGATTTATCTCAACCTAAAGAAAAGTATTTTCTGTGTTATTGAGGAAAAATTATTAGGACATGTTATCAAAAAGGAGGGAATCTCTATAGACCTTGATATAGTGAATGCAATATCAAATATAGAACCCCCTAATAATAAGAAAGAATTGAAGTCATTCTTTGGTAAAATCAACTTTGTGAGGAAGTTTAATTCTAGTTTTATAGAAATAGTGAGACCTTTGAATGTCATGTTGAATAAATATGCTAAGATCACTTGGAATGAAGAGAACAATAAGGATTTTAAATACATAAAAGAGGAAATTAGATAATCCCTAGTTCTTAAAGTCCATACTTTACTATATATTTTTATCTTTACTCTTTTACTTCATATCATACAATAGATCAGTTCTAACTCAGAAGATAGATGGATGTGACATTCAAATAGCTTTTATGAGCACTAATCCTAAAATGTTGAGTTGAACTACTCTTTGATTGAAAAAAAAATATTGTGCTTTGGTTAAGGTAGTGAAAAATTTTAGGCATTATATTCTTAGGAATAAGGTGCATGTAATCCTACTAAACCCTGCCACTAAGATCATACTAAGCCAAAATGAACTAGGAGAAAGGAGAGGTAAGTGGATGTTTGTGCTCCAAGAATATGACATGGAGATGAAGAATTCCAAATTGTTAAGGTGACAAGGTTTAATTTAGTTAATTTCTAATACTAATCCTAAGATAAGTGTTATGGAAGTAAAACAACAAAGTTTTAGACCCAATGATTGGTATGATCTCATTATCCACTTACTAATCAATGGTTATTGTCTTGCAGTGTTAAGTAAAGAACAAATTATTCTCTAAGGCTCAAGGAATCCCATTTTGTGATCAAATATGGAGTGTTATAAATAATGAACTTTGAAGTCATATACTTGAGATGTGTCTCCAAGAGTGAAATAGTTGAGATCATGAGCACCTTCCATGAAAACTAGGAAGTGGATATCGATCTGGAAGGACAACACAAAATATTAAGGGTTGGTTATTACTGGCCTATAATCTTCAAAGATGATCACAATCATGTGAGAGAATTACACTCATGTCAAGTCACCAACACCAAAGAGCCCAAGGCATCCATTCCATTAAAGCCAGTCATGATTAACAAAACTTTTGCACAATGGGGATTAGAATTTGTGGGGGTCATCAAACCCAATTCCTTAGATGGTCACAATTATATTCTGATTGTTACTAACTATTATACAAGATGGACTAAAGTAGTGGAAACCAAGTGGTATAGGACTGAAGAAGTTATCAAATTCTTAGAAGAGAATATATGCACAAGGTTCAACACACCAATATCTCTAGTCTATGATAATGGATCTAATTTTATGTCCATTGAGATAATTGAATGGACATATGATAAAAACATCATTCTCAAGTTATCATACAACCATTATCCTCAAGTTAATTGAGTATCTAAATCAATGAATAAAAACTTGATGAATGCTATAAATAAGTTTGTAGTTGATAAACCTAAAACATGGCACAAGCTACTTAAGTATGCCCTTTGGGCAAATAGAACTAGAGTCAAACAAGCTCTCAAGGCATCACCATTATTTATAGTTTATGGTTAATAACCCATCTTACCCATCACCTTCAATCCTCCAACATTCAAGTTCATGAAAAAATACATGAAAGACAATCAAGAATTTGTAAAATCAAGGTTGCTAGAAATTATTCAGATGGAAGATTCAAGATAAGAGGGTATTTCTAATTTCATAAGGCACCAAACCATAGTGAAAATGTGGTTTGGTAAGAATTCAAAGATAAAGATGTTTAGGCAAGGATTTTAGTTATTCTTTGGGATAAGGCATCTGAGCCTAAGGGTAAACATGGAAGGTTCACACCTTTGTGTATAGGTCCCTATCAGGTTACTACGATACTTGGAGACAACACCTTCAAGTTGAAATACTTACAAGGAGTAAAGTTCACACTACCCACCAATGGATAATACCTTAAGCACTACTTCTTTGTTTTCCCACCTAAGGTCTTCATGGAGTAAATTGTAAGACTAGTTAAATTTAGTGTAGGTAGGCTAGGTTAGTTTCTTTCTATTATTTCCTTCCTTTCCCTTGTTTGTATATACTTTATTTCCTTTTATCTTTATTTTCATTTTTTTAAATTTTCATGCTTTGTTCCTTGCTTCTAAATAATTCTTTCTAGATAATCCTCAACTAAAAAAAAAACATATAGATGCTCAAAAGGAACTCCATAGTTTAGGAATGTAGGTATGACTTCTCAACATTGGTTTATAATCCATTGTTGAAATATGATCTTGATGTTATAGTTTAGAGAAATAAGTAAAGGATGATGGTTACGATAATTTTTCCTTGGGATATTGAGCATTTTTCTGATCTAACCCTAGTTTTAAGAAGGATTGAACATGTAGGGTGAAAGCTTAAACTATTAGGACATAGTCATGTTTGTACTTAATAAACATTATTGCCTGGGATGAAGTTGGTAACCAAGCATGATTGTCTAAAGATTAAAAACTTGAACAAATCCCTAAACCTACTAACTTGGTTCCCAACCTTTGATAAAATGTCAAAATGATTTAAAAAATATAAAAATAAGAACTTATTGTAAAATTCAAGAGATTTCTAAGTGAAGGTGATTATGGTAACCTCCACTGGGGCTATGGATGCCTAGATGGAAATAGAGAAAGTCCTTGAGTAGAGCCAAAGATATCCTTTTTAGGGATATGGATGCCTGGTTAGCAATAGAGCAATGCCTAAGACTTTATTGAGATAAAGTATAGTTCTTAATGAATATATAAACATGTTGAAAGTTAGTGTTAATGATTAAAGTCATGAAATTTGGAAGTTGTTTCGCCAAATCCCATGGCAAATAGTAAGTGGAATCAAAGAATAAACACAACATGACTAAGTCTTGATGTTTGATCCCAATTTTGCATGTTCAAGACTTGTTTCAAACATGAATCAATCTAAATAATGGTGACTAATCAAGTGGAATAACTAACTTAATTATTAGTTTGAACCAAAGTCTCTGAATTCTAACATATTGTTATGTTTCCCCTAAAAGTCACCATTTTTTTGGTCAATATACCCCCATTCTTTAAAAATGGGGACCCTTGTGTTAAATTGTGCAAATTTTATACCTTAAAATTAAGAATTCACTTGATTAGAATGTCACTAGCACATTTTCACAGTGTATTTATTTGAAGATCATCCACATCTAGTTTCGTTAGCACATTTTTACATGATTCTAATTTTCCTTTGTCTAAATTTGCTAACTTTAGATCTATATATTTTCTAGTTGCAGGTCTAATGAGGTCCATTTGGAATGAGCAATGTCTATGTTTTATGATTTAATCTTTTAATAGCCTTTGGTCTATTGAAAATCAAGATGAATTCATGTTTGTCATCTTAAAACCCTCATTGAAATTACCCTAGCTTAGGTCCCTTTGAATCAAATTCAAATTTAGTGGGAATGATTTATTATGTGATGGACTTAGTTGTATTTTTATTTTAAGGTTTAGTCATGTTTATTAACATGACCAAATCTTAGTCTAAAATTTTAGTGGTCTCTTTATTTTCCTGAGCCCCCTTGGTCCCTTTTATTTCCACATGGTCCAACTAATCACTGAGACATTTTATTATAGACTTAGCCTAAAATCCTTGTGTAGACACCAATATCATGTCAACCCCCCCTTGGTCCCTTTCTAAATGTTAGCACTCCTAACCTACACTTGAACCCCTTTCACCTTGGACACCTCACCTAGACACCTCACCCTAAGACCATTTCTTACCCTATGAGTCACCCTGAGACTAGGTCATCTGAATCCTAACTACCCATGACTTATTCTCACTCCATCCTAACCTCCTAACCAACTCTCATGCCTCATAAGCCCATGTTTTGACCATTCTCCAATGGAAAAGGCACTTGGTGGATGGAGAAATGGGCCAAGAGCTCCCTTTTACCTATTCTCCCTCCACTGATGTCGGTCAACCATGGCTGATGCCAGTGAAACCATTGATGTCGATTACATAAGCCTAGCTCCAACATTGAGCTAGCCCCCCTCACCTTCTTGCTAATTGATGTGCACACTCTGACCAATCATCAAAATTTGACTATTGCTCTCCTGGCTACTGAAGCTCTACACAATTCACTCCATATATTGGATTGAAACACTGTATGAGGACCTCAACATCAGCCACAATGGGAATAAGCATCCTGACACCTCTAGTTCTTTAACTAATAGAGCTAAGTATTCTACTTCTTATTTTAGTATTTTAGAATACATTGGTAATTTGTTTCCATTTGATATTTCTAGAAACTGTTGAGAAACCTGACTTCTTCTGTGGAGAGGCTAAAAAGCCTTCCTCTTATTCTTACCTTCTTTTCACACTTATCCTCTACCTTTGCCCTTCCTCAGACCTTATTCACTTTCCTGTAACCCTGCACAAACCTTTAAACTTCTAGACTCCTCTGTCAACCACAAAAATACCCTAAAACCCATCCAAGGCCCACTGCCCATACCAACATCGACAACAAAACCGACATCAACATCATTAACCCAACTGACCTCAGCAGGCATACCGACATTGGCGACTGTGACAGACTGACTACAGAGAATAGGTACGCATTATCTATTTTTCTCTTTCTTAGTCTTTCATCATTTATTTTTATACAACACTCTTTTCTTTAAATAGTGGACTGTCATCCCTTATAGAGCTTTGCGCTTCTAGGATAGAGCGAGTAGCTTAGCAGTCCACCATATCCTCTAACATTTTCTTTGTTTGAGTTTCTTTCTTATTGTAGGTGTTCCCTCCACAACCAAAGAGGAGCTCCCACAACACTTGGATATGGTGCGAACTTAATCTGAGTAACATCAAACCCATGACCTTAACCTTAGTTTCTTCTTTCTTCTAAATGTAATTAGTGAAAATACATAGAGAAACATTCTGGCACACCCGATGGGACCCCTAGAGTTTTCCTTGGGTTCATTCTTCTTTTTTTAGAAAAGCAAACTTTCATATAGGTGCATTAGAAAAGTATTCTCTTCTTGCATCCTCTCTTTTATCTTTTTGTTTCAAAAGGAAACCATTAGCAGAAGTTAAAAAGAACATCTCTTCTTTTTCTTATAACTTCTTGCATGCATCATAGAGTAGTGAAAAACTCATACTCTTTACCTCTTCTCCATTGTTTGCATTTGAATAACATATTTCTATTTGGGTTAAAAACTATTGCATTCCATTCTTGCTTGAATGCATACTTAGCCCACTTAGTAATTAAATCATTATGAATGAATCGTAGTGCACAAATGTTACACAACCAAACCACAATCACTTCAAACTAAACATTTAAACTTACTTAAGACAAGGCCCATCTAGGATTTCATCACCTATCAGATACCTTACCCCACTCGGTGATCCTACTTGGACTTCACTAGCAAGAGGAGGACCACTCTGTTCTTTGGTAGAGTATAAACTATAGGCAAGGTATATTTTGGCTAAGCAGCCCAGCTCGGCTCTAGGTTTGTGAAGTGAAGGGAGCAAGCCCCAACACCAGGTCACGTACTAAACCTAATACAGATATTTTGAACACCATAACATAACCTAAAACTAGCCATATATTTCCTCTCTAGGACCCGTTCTACAAGCCCAACTCCCAACACATTCTATTAAGGCATAAGCCACCACGACTTTAAAACTCATTCCTAGGAATTTAACATTTTAGAGGTTGCTTGCCTAATCATCTATTCTACTATTTTTATTTGATTGTTTGAGCTAGTAAGGTCGTATCATTCTAAAGTCTAAAAACAACTTAGAATATCTTCTTCTTCCAAAAACTATCAATTTTTTGTGTTTTTGGAATACACAAAAATCGACATCAGTTTCTCCACCGACGTTGGCAACATTTTATAACTAATATTGGTTAAACAACCGACATTGGTCATTGTCAATAAATTTTCTTCCCAAACAGCAAGCTTAAAACCCAACTTTCTTGTTATTAAACACAAATTCTAGTTTTTTGAAACTAAAACGCATAGTTTTTGGAACCTAAACCCCTTTCACTTTGGATGGTTTTGACACACAGTAAAGCCAAATCTCTTGTTGACCACACAAGTCAATAGCCACTCCCACCTTTGCCCTTCACACCAAGTCATCTAATGGAGCATACTTCAGACACTAAGCATACTCCTATCTAGCCTACCCCTAATTGACCTCCTATTATTCCCGAAGGGGATCAAGAATTTGAGAGATTCCTTGACCACAACGTCAAGGCTCTCTAACACTATCTCGTTAGAAGCCAAACACGAGATCCTTTGTGTAACTTTATTTATGGGATGCCAACTTCTTTGGTTGAAGCGGCAATGATATCAATAGCATCCACTACCCAACCTATGGTCACTCAAGCCATTGCCTCGAATAGTAACCCAACCATGGCCAATGTTCAAGATTTGGCCTCTCCTTCCATCCTTTTTGGCCCTACCTCCATCAGGGTTTCTGTACCCCCTTAACCACAAACAATTCAACCAAGTTCGACACCTTTCTAAAACTTGATTGTCTCTATCCCATCCACTCTTGCACCCATAAACATGAGAGTGACCACTTATCCTTTAACTAGTGTCACCACTATTCAACCACCTTTGGTGACATGTAGTCAAGTTGTGCCCTCCAACTTCACGGCACAAGCCCCCATGGCCTCGACATCGGCCCCTATGATGAACTATCAGTATGTTGCATCTACACAAATGCAACCAAGTATGCCATACACCCCTCCCAATGCCTTCTAGGTACCCTATAACTTAGGGGGTGCCCCTCATGCCAATCCATCTATTGATCTAATTAAGATGCTGATGGATAAAATGTCCAACCTTGAGACATCTATTTTAGGTTCGAGGAGTGTTCTCTCGTACAAATGAATCTACAATGAACCTATCCACCCTTTAGTTCCCATTCGACCATACCCTAGCTAGTGGGAACTCCTAAAATTTACTCACTTTCAGAGTAAAGAGGACCCACAACAACATCTATGAGCATTTAGACATGCTTGCTACCTCATAGTGCATGATGATGCATTATTACTTCACACATTCCCCATGTCACTTTTTGGTGCCGCCCTTGATTGGTATATCTCTATTACCAGTCATTCTCTCTTTACCTTCACTCAAATTGCTTAGCTATTCCTTGATCACTTCTCAATCAACATCACCAAGAAGGTCTCCATCAGAGACCTTTATTCCATTAGACAATTTGAGGATGAGTCAATAGCTGACTTCGTCGCCCATTGGAGAGGTTTGATTAACCAAGAATCATTGAACTCTTTTCAAGAGCATGTGCCAAACACATCTCATCCACTTTGTAGGTTCAAACTTTCTGCACATTCAATGAAGCTTTTACCATGGTCCGAAAGCTTGAACTCTACGCAATTGAAGAAGATAGAGTCAAATTGTGTAGCAAAAATACCAATGCAAAATCCAATGACCCTTCTTCTTCCAAACCTTCTTCTTCCCACTCCAAGTCTAAGGGATCGGTGAACGCTGTGGTCCTTAGGTCATCACCTTCTACCACAACCAACCAATCTGAGCCCTCCACTTCATAAAACATCACAAGACAATTCCAAAAAATTGGTATGAACAACGAAGATACACTCCAATAGGAGAATCATATGCTCCCATATTCGATAAACTAGTAAAGCAGGGAGTCCTCAATTCCCTCAAATCTAACCTATCTAATTTGACCCCTCACAAGCCATCCCTGCATGGTATAGGTAGAATGACTTTTGTAACTACCATCATGTCAAGGGTCATGACACAAATAATTATAAAACCTTCAAAAACATTGTTCAAGACATGTTAGATAAAGGGGACCTTGTTTTGGATAACCCTAATGCACCAGCCAACGAAAACATAGATGTCTTTAGGAGACCATTTCCTAACCATCCCCCAAGTCAGAACAATGTTCAGACCATGGCCAATGACCCTCAAGAACACAACATATGCACGGTCAACATGGTCTTTCCTTTCATTCCTAACCAACCTCTCCCATAATCCAAAGAGGTTGGTCAACCCATTTCTCCCATTTCTCCACCATGGGTAGAAGAGCCTATTTTACCCATATCACCCCCACGACATCAAACACCTCCTCTACCCATTCTTTTACCTCACGAGGATCCTGTATTACCTATTTCTCTTTCCCCCGCCTTCCCTCTTCTTATACCATTGGAAGAAGTTACCATTCATACCCCACACCCTCATGTAGAAGGGGCCATAATCCCTCTACTTCACCCTTTAGAGGAGCCTTCCTCTCTTATTTGTCCTCCACCGATGGAGGATAGTCCTCCATCCACCCCCCTTTCACATGTAGGAGATTCTACTTTGACCTCTCCCATATTAGAGGATGCTTTGATGGCACCAATGTTGGTGGCCCTACCCTTATCCTTCTTATCACCAATGGAGGATCATACTTTACCCACTCCTAGACCACACATGGAAGACATGATCATCCCTGCACTCTATCCACTTAAAGAGCCAAATTCTCTAACCCCTTCTCTGCCAAGAGAAGAACTCACCACCTCACCCACTTCGGCCGAGGAAGATCCGGTGATGGTTCTCCCTTGCCTTTGGCCCATGATCGCTGCATCTAACACATTTCCACTCTCACAACCACCCAAATCCTCCAAAAGATAGACTGTAAGACCTCGCGCAACCTCATCTAAACCCTTCTCTCGTTTGGTAGAATAGGATTTCTCCATTCTAGGAGCCTAGAATATGAGGTGCTATTGGAGCAACTTAAGACTCCTTATCTTACACATCCCACTTCACCTTATACTGCCAATCCTTTCATGATAATTTTCCCCAAAGTATCTGATGAGAATCAGGCTTCCACTTCTAAATCATCAGAAGCTCATTCTTCCACATCTGAATTCAAACTCTCACAGGCATCCACAATGTTGAAATAAATTAAATCTCTCGATGTTCACCCTGTATCAAACCTCACTCACCCATAAGTGATGTTAGATTTAAACCTCACCCCACATAGTAGTGGTCCTTGCACTATACTAAATAAGGTTGCTAAACCACGTCGGTCTATTCCTCCCCCACCTTCACCATTTCCCTCTATCTTGGTTCCACATCCTTCCACTTTAATAGGAGTGCTCCCAATTCCAACACCTCACAAAAACAAACTATCTCCATTAATCCCTCTACCCATTAAAAACATACTTCCTCCAAAAAATTTGACACCTCTCATTAAGAAAGTGCCATCTACGCATGTGGCCACACCACCAACTAAAAAAGTGGTGCAAAAAACTCCTACAACTCCTAAATAGAAGTTATCAACCCCTACTACAACAAAGAGTGCAGACCCATTAGTGGGGTCCTCTGCTTCATTGTTATGCCAATTATTGCAGTCTTCTAGCATCATTCTCCTACTAATTAAGCCATACCAACCTCTCAAACCAAAACCATCTTGGTTTAACGACACTAGAATTTGTGCGTATCATCACACACTTGGGCATGATACTGAGAATTATTGTGCTCTTAAGGTTGTCATTCATCAACACCTGGAAAAGGATACCCTTCTCATCAAGGATCTTCTTGACCACACTTTTGACAAACCACCAACACCATCCCATGCCTCCCAAACCTCCTTACTTGAATTGGGATCCCAACATGAGACTATGGTCCCTCTAACACCTTCTCTCCCTTTATTCAAAATCAACACTCTTAATGTGGCCACCAGGTCACAAACCCTGAAGGATAAAGGAAAAGAGAAGGTTTCTATCCCTTGGACATATCCATTCACCAAGCCTTCTCAACCACCAAAACCCAAGATTTCTATCTTGGACACATCTCAACCAACATCTTCAGAGGTAATTCATGACTCCATGGTGAAACAATTTCACCAAACCCCTATGAAGATGTCTTTGTATGACCTAATTCAAAGCTCTCCACAACATCACCAAGCCTTAATCAAAGCTTTATAGGCAATAAAGGTCCAACCTAAAGACCCCCAACCACTAGCTTCTTTAGTTAAATCATTGCCAACCCTTCCATCACCTCCTCAAGAAGGACATCTCCTTTAATTGGACTAAGGACTGCCAAGATGCTTTTGAGGCTCTTAAATGCTATATTGTCTCTCCACTAGTTCTTATTCCACCAAAAGATGACCAACCCTTCTATCTTTACATTTTAGCAACATATCATTCCTTAGGTGCCATGATCATGCATCGAGATGAACAACATCATGAGCAGGTGGTTTATTATATAAGCTGAATGCTCATTAACTATGAAACTCGGTATACTCATACCAAAAAACTTTGCTTGGAATTAGTCTTTACCACCTCCAAACTTTGCCACTATCTCCTCAACCACAAGACTTAAGTCATCACCCACACTGACCCTCTCAAATACATGCATTTCAAGCCATACCAAAATCAACGTATGGCTTGTTGGCTCATGCTTCTCACTGAGTTCAATTTGGAATTTATTCAACAAAAGTATATAAAGGGGCAAATGATCACTGACCAACTAGCAGATGCCCCTTTACCTGATAACCAACCCTCTAACTATGAATTTCTTGATGAGTCTATCACCATGCTATCCATCGATGACATCACCTATCAAATGATAATGTTCTTTGATGGATCTAAATGTCAACTCGATGGGGGTGTGGGGGTCATCCTCATCCCTCATGAAGGCGAGCCCATGCCTCTATCTTTCAAACTCAACTTTGAATGCACCAATAACATGGCTGAGTATGAAGCCTTAATTTTGGGGCTTTAAACTACCCTTTTCTTGGGCATTAAGACAATCAATATCTTTGGTGACTCGCAACTAGTCGTAAATCAGATTAACGGTTTATATCTTTATAAAAATGAAGTCTTGCAATGATATAAACACTGTGTTGACACATTGTTAGGGTCTTTCGACTGTTATCTCTTGCAAACTGTTCCTCACTCTACAAATAAGTTTGCCAACATAATGGCCTCTCTCAACTCACACATCCCATCTTCATCTGCTTCCTCGAGAATCTATGTCATGGTACACTATTTGGCATTACCCTCATATATCTCAATTGACATCAGCTTTGTTGGCAATATCAACTCTAGTCCACATGATGTTTGGTATAAACAACTTGTTGACTACTTGACTGATTCCATCATTCCTCCTCACCTCTTTAGCAATGAATGGTAGGATTTTATCAAGAGTATTGCTTGATACACCATGCTAGGGGGTATTCTCTATAAATGAGGCTTCAACAGCCTCCTTCTCTGATGCCTAACCACCACTGAGACATCTCATGCCATCAAACAAGTCCATGATGGGATTTGTGGGGGACATTTCAGTGGTAACACGGTTGCAAAGCGCATCCTACACCTGGGATATTATTGGCCCACTCTTAACCAAGACTATAATGATTATATTTGGCATTGTATCAAATGCCAACAACATGCTAACCTACTTCATGACCAAGATTGCATAAAGCATGCCTATAACAAACATCTGAAAGAGTGAGATTTCAAAATCAGAGATCTCGTCCTTAAAGAAAACCAATATGTGACCAATATGGAAAGAAGCAAATAAGGCAAGCTTGCTCCTAATTGGCTTGGACCTTATATAATAACACAGAAGTATGGATCAGGGACTTATCATATGTCTTCCCTTGAAGGCAAGCCAGAACTTGAGCCCCTTAATGCCTTGCATCTGTGACCATTCTACTGTTAATCAAGTAATCAATCACTTGATGTTTAACTTGAGCTCATCCCTTGAGTAACCCTAGTCATCCTCATTCCTATTTCTTTCAACCCTTTTTCCATACAAACATTAGTTAACCCTTTTTTAAGCATTTATGCTTTGTCCTAATAAAAAGGGAAACCCTTAAACCTCTATAGTCTATTCCATGACTAAAAGTTCAGTCAACAATAAGAAAACATAAAATTGGGATGCCTAACAAAATATTAAAAGGTCATGAACTATAAATGTAGACTGCTCCCTTGAAGGACAACTGCATTATTGTTGTAATTAGTAGACTACTCCCTTGAAGGATAACTATTTCAAGAAATTAAAACATATAAAGCAAAATATAGACCACTCCCTCGAAGGATGGCTATGACCCAATTTTGCTATAAAAACAACACCCTCTTAGAAGCTTCCTGCATCGATCAACTTCACATGGCCACAAAACAAAAACAACATCCCCAAGTTGCATTGATCAGTCTACCAACAAAAAAAAACTGACTGATAAACTATTAAGTCATGGACTTGCCTATAGTCATTCTCAGGGTCACCTATAAAAGGGGCAAAGTTATACCTGCTAAAAAAGGTTACGCTATCCTCAAATATCACATAATCACACCTATTACCCCAAAATACCCAAGGGATTTTGAGCTCACTTAACGTCAAATGATTAAGGTTCTTCTCTAACAAAAACCAATGGTCAATGATGTAATGCATGAACGGGGATTTGTTTACAAAAACCCTATCTATGCCATCATTATGGTCCTTGTCAATGAAAGAGCAACACATCTTTCACTTCTTACACACCTTCGTCACATGTTAATAACATGACAACCAAAACCTTTCCTAACCACAGACATAACATTATGATTTATTTAATGCAAATACCAATTTGTGTTATATAAATTATCATAGCCCATTCACATTAGTTTCTATGGAAAACAATACACATGGAAACTATCATAGCCCATTCACATTAGTTTCTATGGAAAACAACACACATGGAAACTATCAACCAAACACAATTTATATCAAGCATATACCATCACCAATATGGGAACCTGCTGAAGCATAAATAAACTCATTTCATTTTTACCATACACCGTCACCAATATGAAAAATTGCTAAGGATGAAAAACCACATAACCTATGTTACAACATACACCATCACACAATATGGAAAAGGCTATAACATCATCATACGTTCATCATTTCCAGCATGAACCATCAAACATATGAGAAATGCTAAAAACACTGACATAACCACAATAAGTCACATCCATAACATGACAATATCTCAAACATCTCATCTCATATATATATAACTGTCAAGTATAGTTATACATCAAAAATATCTGAAACAATAAAATATATACATGTTTCTCTCAAAATGTATGTACATCTCACGTCAACGGCATGCAGGCTCATATATATATACATCTCAACTAAAAACTAACACCTCATGATTGTGGTGGTGGTCATGGTCATGAAGACACTGAATCATCTCCACTTTTTGACCGTCACCATCTCCAAGAACTGGAGGCAGTTACACGTGACATAGATCTCTGCTGAGCAAGCATCTCAGAGTATCGCTAGATCTGAGGAAACTCCTTGATGACACCCTCATAATATGTGATCTTATCCAACATAGTGTTGTACCTAAATATAAGTACAGTCTACAGTGGACCCATTGATCCCTATGCCATGCCCTATAAAGAACTCTGTGACTATGGCTAAGGTGGTGGTAGAATTGGCTGCTACACTGGTTGTTGTGGTGGTAGCTAAATACGGCCCTGCCCTCCAAAACCTTGTCCTACTAATATATATGCTTGGGCTATAGACAACTACCCCTGCAATGTAGTAACCTGCCCTGTCAGGGTAGCCACCTGTGCTGTCAACACTATCACCTGTCCCTAAAACACTGACACCTATGCTCATGCTGCATCTCTCTCTTAGATGGTGGCATCCCTCTCTCTGCTAATTATCTGCAGATTGGGAGGTGGTCCCCTTTGAATCCTAGCATAGTGACCTACCCACCAAGATGAGTAGGCCACTGTACATCCCAGATCTACTACACCTGGACCTACTGGTATCTCCTCAAAATTTGGTCGCTCTATCTCCTCTAGCAGTGGGAGGGGCACCTCAATATCATCCTATCTATACCATGGGAAAGCAAGTGGCACATTTTTTACAAGCCTATACTAGCACCACACTCTCTTAGTAGGAACTCTCTCAATCTCACCAGCTCGCCTACCCCTCACCCATCACAAGCTCTAGACCCCCACCAGCTACTCTACCTGATCTCTGAACATTAGATATATCAAGTATGGCCTCCAAATGATATCTATTGGGATTAGGGCATCTAATACCCCTATAGTAATCAATATCTCTGATTATGGCATCCACATGTGTCTATGCCATGACCTCTTGCCATTTCCTAAAACCAACTCTAAAACTGGCTTGGATCGCTACTGAGAGGCCAAGAGGTCATGTAACCACTATGTGCTTGTACGACCAACAATGTAGGAGGTGGCCCACACACAAGCTGTACCACCACCATTGGCTAATCCCCCATAGATCCCTATATAATTGGGCTAAAAATACTGGAGCCCATGTAAAAACTATCTACTCCACTATCATGTCTATCAAAACCTTGGTCATTGCGATTGGGAATCTCCCTCCCTCTACATTAAGAAGGGTGTAAACATTGATGCCAATCATCATCAGGATAACAAGTTGATGCTCATCCTCATCTATAGCATAAATTGACTCATAGGTGAAACTCACTAAATGGTAAGTCACCTGAGCAGCATGTTCCCCAGACAGTGTCACCATATGAATGTCATGCTCCTCTCTCGGGCATGCATATACATCTGCCCCATGTATCAGCAACTAAAAAATCTGATACACATCCTCAATTGTAATCATCAACTCTCTGATTAGTAGGTGAAAGGTGTTGGTGGTATGATCCCACCGCTCGATCAATGCCACATCAAACTGATGTCCCTGGCTACTCGGTAATATTGCTGCAACCCACCGAGACCTACAATGGCCATGTGTGCCCACTCCTCTCCTGTGATGTCTCAACGCATCCATGCCAACAATGTCAAGAGATGATCTCATAGAGTTAATGTCTATCTAGCCTACATCCAACCAACACACATGTAACAATGTTAACAAACATTATGCAAATAACTACCAACTTCTTTGACTCTTCTTCCCTTTTTGGCAGAACTATATTGGCCTGAGGCCCTTAAAATAGGGGCTATATAGGTAATACTCAGTTGACATGGGGTCTTTTGAGGTTAGCTTGGCCATTTTCTCGTTCATCTACCTAATGGACTAACTACCCTAAAACCCTAGGCTCACTGCCTACCCTGAACCCTAGGCTCACCACCTATCCTAAACTACTACACTTGGGAGTGCATTGGCATGACTTCGGCCCCTCTGGATTATCACTTTTAATCCTTTTTACCTTTAATAAGCAACTAACATTGGTTAGTGTGCCAATGATGGCTCTAAACTAACTAATGTTGGCAACTAACTGATTGATGTTGGTCACCTTATCAGCTGACATCAGTGGAACTGCCAACATTGGTGACTGGTTTGGCCCTAGGGCTGAATGGGGCGACCCCTAAAAATTAGGGCTTCCCCATTTTACCCCCATTTGACCCCAAAATATTACTAAATCTACCTAAAACAACCTACCTAACCTACCCACCCTCCTAATAGAACTCCCCCCTCGATCTACCACTAAAAACTAAAAAAATAACAAAAATAAAATCAAATTCAAACACACTCAAAAATTCACAAAATAAACCCTACCTCATCTCGTCGTCACCATTGAGGTGGTATAATGGGTGCCAGTGGTGGTGGTCCTCCTATAGGGCCTCCTCTAACATCTTCCATCTCTATCTACCCCATCTCCTCAATCCAATCGTTGGTGGTCCATAATGCTCCCAAACTCTCACAACACTCCAAACTCACCAATACTCCTCACCACTCACACAACGACACCTAGCACCGCTGACATGGACAAAATGGAGGTCTCTATCACTCAACACCTTAGATCTCTCTTTTTCAACACTTCAAAAGTCATAAATGACTTTTGGTGGGCTGCCAATCCATTTTTGTCAGGTTTGTCAGGACGTAGACGTCGACAAAATTGTGCCTTAGTCCACCGACATCGGCTGATTTCTATCGACATCAGTCTCTTAACCGATGTCAACGACATAACACTACCCAAAATCATGACCAAATAACCAGCCCTGATACTATAGAAGTCACCTTAGACTTCTCATGGGACACATTGGAGATCATATACATCTCCCTAATCACAACAAACAACACTTGAGATCACTTATATCTCAGCCCGACTCGACAAATGACCTTGGAGATCCCAAATATCTCCTCAGACCATGACCACTTTCGAGACAACTCTACCTTGGTTGTTTTGATTGCATATGTTACCTCATGAATAATTAGCAAATTGTCCATGACCCTCACACCTATTGTCAGATCGTGACCAAGTTGATCCCTAATATCTGTGACATTTTTGTGTTTTCCAAGAGCACTTCCTAGCTTGGATACTTGGAACACAATGACCATTGGAAATACAACTTTGATCGTTTAACCCAATCAACTACCAGTAATAAGCTAGGGACTGATTACTTTGATTTTAGTCCTCCTTGACCATTAAAACTATAGCTTTGATCATTTAACCCAATCAACTACCACTAATAAGATGGGGACCAATTACTTTGATTTTAGTCCTCCTTGACCTTGCCTGCGACAATTTGACCTACCTATCAAGTGAAGTGGTATATGTGCAATCTCAACTATTATAACATTCACACTCCAACCTCACCTTACACATCTAATGCCTATCAAATTAGCACCCAATTTCAGATTACCTTCTCTTGACTCCCACTTTGAGGGGGAATACCTCATCTCATACCTAGAGCAACCTACACCTATTTTTGTCTTGCAGTTCGTTAGGACAAACCACAAGACAAAAAGGGGAAAATGTAGACACCAATATCGTGTTAACCCCCCCTTAGTCCCTTTCTAAATGTTAGCACTCCTAACCCACACTTGAACCCATTTCACCTTGGATACCTCACCTAGACACCTCACCCTAAGACCATTTCTTACCCTATGAGTCACCCTGAGACTAGGTCATCTAAATCCTAACTACCCATGACTTATTCTCACTCCATCCTAACCTCCTAACCAACTCTTGTGCCTCCTAAGCCCATGTTTTGACTATTCTCCAATGAAAGAGGCACTTGGCAGATGGAGAAATGGGCCAAGAGCTCCCTTTTACCTATTCTCCCTTCACCGATGTCGGTCAACCACGATCGACGCTGGCAAAACTGCTGACGTTGGTTACATAAGCCTAGCTCCAACATTGAGCTAGCCCCCCCACCTTCTTGCTAATTGATGCACACACTCTGACCAATCATCAGAATTCGACTATCCCTCTCCTGGCTATCGAAGCTTTGCATAAGTCACTCAAGATATTGGATTGAAACACTGTACGAGGAACTCAACATCAGCCACAATGGGAATAAGCATCCTGACACCTCTAGTTCTTCAACTAATAGAGCTAAGTGTTCTGCTTCTTATTTTAGTATTTTAGAATACATTGGTAATTTGTTTCTATTTGATATTAATAAGAACTATTGAGAAACTCAACTTCTTTCATGGAGAGGCTGAAAAGCCTTCCTCTTATTCTTACATTCTTTTCACACTTATCCTCTACCTTTGCCCTTCCTCAGACCTTATTCACTTTCCCACAACCTTGCACAAACCTTTAAACTTCCAGACTCCTCTGTCAACCACAAAAATACCCTAAAACCCATCCAAGGCCCACTGCCCATACCGACATTGGCAACAAAACCAACGTCTGCATCATTGACCCAACTGACCTCGACAGGCATACCGACTCGGTGACTATGACATACTAACTGCAGAGAATCGGTACGTGTTATCTATTTTTCTCTTTCTTAGTTTTTCATCATTTATTTTTATACAACACTTTTTTCATTAAATAGTGGACTGTCATCCCTTACAGAGCTTCACGCTTCTAGTACCAAGCGAGTAGCTTGGTAGTCCATCATATCCTCTAACATTTTCTTTGTTTGAGTTTCTTTCTTATTACAGGTGTTTCCTCCATAGCCAAAGAGGAGCTCCCACAATTATTAGATATGGTGCGCACTTAATCCAGGGAATGTCAAACCCATGACCTTAACCTTAGTTTCTTCTTTCTTCCAAATGTAATTAGTGAAAATACATAGAGAAACACCTTGTCCTAATACTTTATGCCATGTATTTTTGCTGTGTGTGAGACCCCCTTTATTATGTCTCAAAACTTAGCTTAAAATGTTTTTCCTAAGGTCTTTCCCATGTTTATTAACATGAAATAAAACCATAGTCCAAAAACATTATGCTAAGTTCTTTATTTTCCTAGGCCTAACTTAATTATCATTCTCATCCATAAGATCAACAATCTAAATTTTCTTAGATGAACGAGATCAATAGTGAAATATTAAAGTCTAAAAATCAAAGCCCTGACCCTAATATAAAGTTCAAGAATCTTCTAAAGATCAATGACATGTATTTTCTTGGGCAAGTGTAGACACCAAAATTTTACACACTATAGTTTTGAATGTCAAAACACCCCTAAATTGCTTTAAGACCCCTTTGAGACCAATTTACCCCTTTAACCCCTAACTAAACATCACCATGGTTAGTTTGATCAAGTGACCAAAACCACATTTTTATCCCACTTAACCTTTGACACTCAACCATCGATGGTCAAAATTATCATCAACATTCACCTTGACCATCGATGGCCAAGTCCCTTCCCCATTTGAACAAATACAACACCAACTATGTACAAGCTAACACAACACAATTTAATATGTTTGTCTTACCCACTAATAACACATCATGATGCATCAAAATAAATAGCCTAACCTCTTATGGAACCTTCTATTACCATCTCTCTTTGCCTATAAAAGGAAGGGAGTAGGAGGTGAATAGAGATCTATAATCAAGTATTCTAGCACATAGGTGATCAAGCTATCGATTTAAAAGTCTTCATTCTAGCAATTCATCAACTATAATAGAGAACCAAACCTTTGCCAAAATTGATATTGACACAAATTATCATTACTCTACCAAATTTATCTAGGATCAACCATCATCCTTCAAGAAACCAAGATAGGTATATCTTGTATTTTAAGTTTTGTTTGTTTGGTTTTTGACTTCCCTACCCAAATCAGACCTTTCTTCATCTTATGCCCTAACCCTCAGAACTTAACTAGATCCTAAACCATTTACTAACCCATTCTACATCCTTTTCTTAAACTCCTTTAGAACCCACAAGAATCATT
The DNA here is from genome assembly GCA_037957365.1 of Torreya grandis. Classification (NCBI taxonomy): domain Eukaryota; kingdom Viridiplantae; phylum Streptophyta; class Pinopsida; order Cupressales; family Taxaceae; genus Torreya; species Torreya grandis. Next base: position 1,314,604 of record JARHVA010004861.1, read on the forward strand.
GATGGTCACCTTCAACCATCGATGGTTAGCTTAACCACCGATGATCACCCCAACCATTGACAGTTATTGTGGTAAGAAATAAAAAATTATTTGTACCTACTTACCCTTATCCAAATTTCACTTTCTATGTTCCTACCTATTCATAGAGACCTCACCTATTTTATAAACCCAACTTGACCTATTTAGCATTAGTATTGACCCGCTATTTGAGATAATTAGTACATTTTACTTTATTAAGCATTTATTTCTTATTGCATTCCCTTTCAGTATTTTTTTTTATTTGATCAAATTATTTTATCTTCATTTATTCCAAATTAACTATTTTAAGAGTATGGATTAACAACCTCTTAGTAAGTTCATGCTTCTTGGATCTAGCTCACGCTAGGCAATCCACCTTGCTACCCATCTAACAAGCCCTTTTCATGAGTACTTTATTATCTATAGGTAATTATTCCCAAGATAAAGAGGAGATATTCAAAATCATTTGGATCATGCACACATAAACAAACAAATTCTTCTACCACACCCTTATTATTAGTTTCTTACTTCTTTAAATAGATATAAGTTGAAATTGAGAGAAACATTCTGGCATGCCCAATGGGACCTGGTAACATCTAGGTGCCCTATTATTACTTATTGTATGCTCATATAAATAAATCAACATTTATTTTGTGTATAAAATAAGCCTTGAATATATTGATTGCTTGAATGTTTAACTCATTTAGTTAAATTAAAAGCAGAGTAATTGATCGTAGCTTTACTTCTTTATCACACACTATACCAAACCACTTAAATCAATTAAACATCAAAACAATTGACATAAGGCCTGACTAAGGTTTCATCTTCTTGAAGATAACCTTCACCCTTTGGCTATCTTACTTGGAGGTCATCACCAATAAGAGAAACCAAAACTCAGCTCTCTGGTTGAGTTTAATCTCTAGAAATTGGTATATACTGGCTAAGCACCTGACACCCTTATTATTGTGGTGTGTGAAGTGAGGGGGTAGGCCCAAATACCAAGCCACATATTAATTTATAATATAGGTCATTTTGAGATCCTTGAACACCTAAAACCAACCGTAGACTTCTTTTCTAGTACCTACTTTACAAACAAAGTTCTTCTTCACATTTTCAAACTAAGGCATAAGCCAAAAGTGAGATAAAGGATATCCTAGGATTTTAAACACACTTTAGTGTATGTTTGATTTATTTGAGATCTTTTTATTTTGTATGATGTGTTTGAGTTGTTAGATTTCCTTTATTACTATCTATTTCTCACATGGTCTTTACTAGATAATAGTTGATAAACCAAACCAACCAAGAACCACCTTCCTCTTTTTCATCCTCAATGGAGTATACTTTAGATGTTGAGGGTTATCCTCATCCTTATACCCCATACCATGCCTTAGATAGTTTCCCAAGGTGATACAAATTTCAACACTTTATTTAAGAACAACCCCATGGTGCTTCAATATTACCTCAACACCTTATCTCACTGTACCACTACTTTGGTTCCTCCTAGTGATCCACCTTATGGGATGCCTCTCCATATTATGGTTACCACTACCTATACCCAACCATTGACCACTCAAGCATCTTCCTCCACCAATAATCCACGTACTACCTCCACCCAAACTTAATCAAACAACCCAACCAATAACCAAACACCCCTCACACCAACCAACAAACCTCCAACATAGGGGCAACCTTACCTTTAGTTACCTATACTCCACCCACTATGGGGATATCCTCTACCCATATTGTCACTATTCCCATTATCACTACCAACCTATTCATATCCACTCCACTTCAAAATGTGGTGCTTTCTATACCTTCTACCCTTCCACCTATCAATACTAGTGTCACCACTCACCCCCAACTAATTAACCCATTTGTACCTCCAACCCAATCCATATCAATTACCCAATTTACCAATTCAAAATACCTCCCAACCAAACCACATCAACCCATCAAAAAAAACCTATGATACCCTACCCATGCTATATTCCTAATCCACAAGGATACATAGCTACATCTTTTACCCAAACTTTGTTGCCCATTATCCCTTATGTGGCATCATCCCAACCCTAAATGACCACATACCAATATGTGGAATTTTCTTAACCATCTACTAGTTATCCATGTATTTCATCCACATAAACCTAACAATACTTGCCATATAATTATGGAGCTCCCCAACTCCAAACAAATTTGGTCAAAATGCTAATGGATAAAATGACCAACCTAGAGTCGTCTATCTCTACTGATCAAAACCTCCTATCTTATGACCAAATATGTAATGAACCTATTCACCCATCCATCCCTATCCAACCTTACCCTCCTCAATGGGAATTACCCAAATTTTCTAAATTCCAAAGCAAGGAGGACCCCCAACAACACTTAAGAGCGTTTCGACATTCTTGTTACTTGATTTCTTATGATGATGTTCTTCTCCTTCACACCTTTCCTATCTCTTTATCTAGACCAGAATTTCATTGGTATAATTCTCTCACCAAGAACTCCATCTTTTTCTTTTTCCAACTTTCCCAAAACTTTTTAGACCACTTCTCAATTAATATATCTAAGAAAGTCTCCATTACCGACCTCTAATCCATCAAGAAATCTGATGATGAATCAATTGCTGATTTTGTAGCACAATGGAGAGGCCTTATCAACCATCTCACTTTCTCTTTGCCCCAAACTGAGTTATTCAAAATTTTGTCTCAAACTCATGCCAAACATATTACACCCACTGTATAGGTTCAAACTTTTAGAACCTTTGATGAGGCTTTCACCATAAAACACAAACTAGAAATTAGAGCCATCATTGAGGGTAAGTTAAAGATAAAAAATAAAAACTTTATCTTCAAATCTAATGAACCTTCCCCATACAAAACCACCAACCAATCCAACTACCCCAACACTAAACTAGAGGCAACCGAAAATATGATTATCCTTAAAAATTTTCCACCTCTAGTTGTCAACCAACCTAACCAAACCAACTTCTCTAACTCCTCCAATCAACAAACCCAAAATTAAAACTAGGTTACCCCATAACAATACACTACACTAGGGAGTCATATGCTTCAATTTTAGACAAGTTTCTCAAATCCAACATCATACAACTTCCCCATCAAACCTCCTCTATAATTTGATGATTCTTTCCCTATGCCTAGTTGGTACAACAAGAATGATCTATGTATTTTCCATCATGTCATTAGACATGACATTAGTAGGTGTAACACCTTCAAGACCATTGTACAAAACTTGATTGATAAGGGAGAACTTGCATTAGACAATCCCAATGCACCCCCAAATCAATCACTCGACATATTTTAACAACCCTTTCCCAATCATACCCCTTCTACCAACCATGATGACAACAAACTAGAATCATCTCATGCTCATGAGGTCCATACGGTTAATGTAATTATCAGTGAACCTTTCATTGAGGAAACCATTGCCTCAACTACCCCTTCCTCCACTCCATTTATTGAAGTGGTGAAATCACCTTCCATTTATTTAGATACCCTAACAAAGGAAGTAACTATATCCTCTCTTTCACTTGATGAAACAATCAACTTACCTTCCTCTTCTTTGATAGAAATACCAAAGGAGACAACCATTGCCATCACACCTTCCTCCCCCTTCGTAGAATCACCCTCTCTCTCTTTGAAAACCATTACATAAGAAGAGATCACCTTATCTACTCTTTCTATGGAGGATACATATTCCCAAATCTTGGAACCTCTTATCAAGGACAAGGGTGAAGAAACCATTCCATCACCTCAACCTATGGACCTAATATTTGGATCTGATGCCCAAGGAACCAATCCAATTTACAAACCCTTCCTAGACTGGTCTAAAGCCTAGAATTCTCTTCTCAACCCAATTTGGATTGAGCCACCTTTTAACAACATATTGGGCTCCCTTATTAAAACAATCATGAAAATTCAACCTAAATTGAATCTACCATTAAACCTATCATCACCTCAATCCCTTCATCAAATACCTCTCCCTCAAAAATCATGGAAGAACCATCTAAATCATCTCCATCCAAAATTATCAAATCACCTTAAACCTATCTAATCAAACCCATCAAGAACCTAGGGGTACTTCGTACTCCTAGCCTTATCCACCCATATTTGAAGTTGGACTTAACCCCACCTAGTCCACTAAAGAAAACTTTAACCAAACTAACTAAGAAGGTGAAAATACCCAAACTCCCACCTAGAAATAAAACCATACCACCTCCTTCCCTCTTACCTTATATCTTGGGACCTCATCTTTATTCCATCATAGGAGCTCATCCTTATACCAAGAAGGTGAACCTCCAAAAACTACCCAAATAAAACTTCCACCTTTTATTCTACCTTCACCTACTCCCACCAAATCATCAACCTCCCCATTATTTTTATCCAAACTATCTACCTTTACCTACCCACCTATCTCCAAACCTTTATCATCTCAATCACCAACCTCTAAATATTTCACCTTTAAACTTTCAACATCCAAATTGACCAACACCAAACAACCCCAACCAAACCCACCTACCAAAACTATTCTACCACCCACAACCCCCATGGTGAATCTTACTTATAAGAAGGCTCCTACCCCAAAAAATAGAACCCCATCACCTTTAACACCTTTGATGGAATCTTATTTGTCCATTTTATAAATTTTATTGCAAACTTATTACTTAAACCTACCACCTATTAGACCCTTTGATCTCTCAAGTCTCAAATGAACTTGGTTTAATGACAATTTAATATTCTCATACCATAGTATGCTTGGGCATGACATGGAAAACTATAAATATCTCCAAGTACTTATCCATAAATTATGGGATGAGGATGATCTATTGTCAGACAAACCTCTCTTGAGTCCATTATCAACCTACCCACCAAACAAACCTATCCAACACTTACCCACTCACACACTCTTATACAAGAGTGATGAATAATCGAAGCAGCCTTCTAGTTCAACACTTTCCCTCATCCACACTATCTATATAGTAACCTAATCTTGGGCCCAAAAAAAGGATAAAGGAAAGGCCAAAGTGTCTATTCCATAGACATATCCTTCTACCCCTCAACCCTTCAATTGAATGCAAGCACTTTACCTTCACCTTCATCAAAACTTGAAATATCTATTTTAGGTGCTCTCCCTCCAACCCTTCTAAATCTATCTAATGAGTAGTTTTAAAGTAGCTTCACCAAAAACTATTGAATATGAGCCTATATGAACTAATTAATGACTCACCCCATCATCGTCAAGCATTAATAATGGCCCTATAATCTATAGAGGTCTAACCCAAAGAACCTCAACCTCTTGTAGCATTTATCAGAGCTCTTCATCTTTCCACCCTTGTCACATTTACGGATTCATAAATACCTTCTATTTATCTTGAAGATCTTTACCCTCCCCTCTTCATCACAACATACATAAATCAAACCTGCATCAAAAGGGTGATGATTGATAGAGGAGATAGTATTAACATTATCTTCTCTTACGCTTATGACCAACTCCAGTTACCTTGGGAATATTTTTCCTCCACATTCTCTTAGGACCTCACATGCTTCCAAATCTCTTATAAATTGTAAAAGGTGAGTTATAATATAAATTATTACTTGGATGCCCTTGAATTTGAGCCATGAGTTGTGTCCCTTATACCTTGCATCGATGTGTCAAGTTAAAACATGATGGTTAAGTCATCACCATACAAGTTGATCCTAATCCTTTCACATCTTATAACTTGTCATATCAACCTAATGATTTTATTATTCCTCATTCATCCACCTCACCACCAACCAATAACAAATCCACCCCTACCATTGATGAAGCTTCAACTAGCTCATCTATCCCTTCTTTTCAAAACCCCATAGAGGATGCCCTAAAACCTACATTCTAACATCTCTCACTAGGAGAGTATCATCTTTTGGCCTTAGATGCTTTCCCTACTACTTAAGAGTATAGGAACCTTTACCACGATCCTGATTATAACCCTAATATTAGAACCATCATTCCTTTTAGACTTCCCAGCTACCAAACTAATTTCATCTATGGGGGACTTTATTATCTGCTTCTCCCTTCTTCTAACACCTCTTCTATTAAACCATTCACCTATAATTTTTACCATTTGAAAAAACTAAAATTTGCCAAATTATACCTTCATAGGTGTGACTATAAGGGATTTGGCCTCAGTCATTATGAACATGAACCCCATGATTTACCTTTGATCAAAATGCAGAAACCTCATGAACTATTTGGCCTTATATTCGTACCACAAAAAGAACCCACCAATTCACCCAGACCCATCACCACTATTGATGAATACATCCCATCCTAACCAACCCCATCTTATTTGAAGTTTGAATTTTTTTAAGCCATCCCTCCTAAATTTTTTTATGTAATACCATTAGTTTGGTCCCTCCTGACCTATCAAAAGGATGACTGAACTAAAACCTTTCCTCTAATTCATCTTGAAATGGTGGAAAATGATTATCCTACAATACACACCATCCAAAGTTAGGACACTGCTTATATTCTCACTTATCTTGGTATGAGGGATTATTTTATCCACAAATCCCTTCCTCCTAAGAACTAAACCATGTTGAACAAATCCAATATTGATGTCAACATGGGTACTCAGGATAACCCTCACATCGTAAAGATTGGTCAATCCTTAGATTCTACGGAGCAATAGGATTACCCTCCCTTATTTTATGACTATAGCATAACATTTTCTTGGTCTTATTAGGATATGCCTAGGATCAACCCTTCTATTTCTCTCTTCAACATCATCATCCATACCAATGTTAAGCCTATTAAGCAAAAGCTTTACAGGATGCACCCTCGTATCACCCTTCTAGTCAAAGAAGATCTTCAATGACTCCTATTTATTAATTTCATCCAACCCATTGAATATTCCTAATGGGTTTCTAATATCATCCCTATTACCAAACCCATATGGAGACTTCACCTCTGTATTGACTTTTGTGACCTTAACCTTGCTTGTCTAAAGAATGACTTCCCTTTGCCTAACATCGACCAAATTATTGATCTTACAACTAGCCATGATATGTTATATGTCATGGATGGTTTCTTAAATTATAATTATATCTTGATTTCCCCTGAGGATCATCATAAGACTTTATTGATAACCCCATAGGGAACCATTTACTATAGGGTCATACCATTTGATTTGAAGAATGTTGGACTAACCTTCCAACATATAATGACCTATATCTTCCATGATTTCATCTACAAAATCATAAATGAATATGTAGATGATCTCCTTGGAAAATATAAATATCACAAGGATCATCTATAAGTTCTCAAAATTATCTTTGAGCACCTAATCCATTTCCATGTCTAACTCAACCCCAAGAAATGTGTTCTTAGGGTCCTATATGGAAATCTTCTTAGGTATATCATCTCTCTTCAAGGAATCAAATTAGACCCTACCAAAGTCAAAGTAATCCTCAAAATGCCACCTCAAACCCACCTTAATCAACTCCACATCTTGTAGGGGAAGCTCAAATCCATCCATCACTTCATCTCTTAGTTATTAGATAGATGCCAACCTTTTCACCATCTTCTCAAGAAAGACACATCTTTTAAGTGGATTAAGGACTACCAACAAGCCTTTGATTCACTCAAAGAGTACCTCCTTTATCTACCCATTATTACCCCTCCTAAAGAGGACCAGCCCTTCTAACTTTATATATCGTCCACTAACCATTCCTTAGGGTTAATGCTCACTCACTGTGATGAACAAAATAAAGAGCAAGCTGTCTACTATATGTGTCAAACACTTATAAAGTATGAGACTTGGTACACCCATATGAAGAAAATTTTCCTCACCTTAGTATTCATGGCTACCAAACTTTGTCATTACCTACTCAATCATAAAACCTTTGCCATCACCAACACCATCCCACTCAAGTTCATATACTCTAAACCATACCAAAACTAGCGTATGGCTAAGTGGCTCATACTCCTAGTTGAGTTTAAACTTAAGTTCTTCCAGTAAAAGTTAACTAAATGGAAATACATCACTAATTAATTAGACAAATATCCTTTGTTAGACAACCAACCACTTCCTTTTGTATTTTTATATGAGTCCATCATGATTCTTTCCTAATAGGACATCATCTACCAAATGACCATGTTTTTTGATGGCTCAAAATGATAGTATAGTGGGGGTGCTAGAGTTATTCACATTCCCCTCAATGGCAAACCTCTTTCCCTTTCTTTCAAACTTGATTTTGAGTGTACCAACAATATGGTTAAATATGAATCCCTAATAATAGGTCTTCAAACCCATCTAGCCTTGGGAGTTAAGATGATCAATGTCTTTGGTGATTCTCAACTTATGGTTAACCAGGTCAATGGATCCTACCAATATAAGAATGATGTCTTTAAAAAGTACAAAAAATTGGCAAATATACTCTTATCATCATTTCATCGTTACCTTGTCCAATCTATTTCATTATCCACCAATAAGTTCATGGATATGATGGCTTTCCTTACTTCCTAGATCCCATCTCAACCTTCCAATTCCAAGCTATTTGTCACTATTAATCATTTAATCACACCCTCTTCTATATGATTAAACTTTCCTACCATTTTTAGTATGGAGGCATCTCCATTAGGCATATGGTACAAGCAAACCTTTAACTACCTCAACATCAACATCATTCCTCCCAACCCATCTAAGAATGGCCAAAGAGCCTTTGTTTAGAGTACCTCTCATTATACCATACTAGGGGGAATCCTTTACAAACATGGCTTCGATGGAATCTTTCTCCTTTGTCTACACAACCATGAAGCTTCCCATAATATCAATGAAATGCATGATAGGATCTATGGGGGACACTCTAGTTGTCTAGCTATCACTAAATTTATCCTTCACCTAGCTACTATTGGCCCACCCTCAACCAAGAGTGTTATGATTATGTAAAGAAGTGTATTAAATGTCAACAACATGCCAATTTACATCATACAATGGCCCATAGACTTCAATTATCCAAGGAATTTTGGCCCTTATCATAATGGGGACTAGATCTCATTGGGTAAATCAATCCTCATTATTCATAGCAACACCACTCCATCATCACCACCACTAAATATTTCACCAAGTGGGTGGAGGCTATTCCTCTCATCTTGACCAAAGACAATAATATAGTCCACTTCATCGATCATCATATTATCTATCATTTATGTGATCCCCATAAGATCATCATCAATAATGATAAATATTTCAAAAATAAGTAAGTCCAAGGTCTTTGTGATGCATTTGGCATCAGTTAAGATTTTCTTCTCTTTATCATCCACAATCAAATGGATAGGTAGAAGCCTCTAACAAAAAACTCAAAAATATGTTAACCAAAGTGCTTAATGTTTCTAGTTGGGATTAGCATTTGCACATCCCTTTCACTTTATGATCCTATCGCACTAGCATTCAAACCTCTAAGGGTGCTACCTCTTTCTCTCTGGTCTTCAAAGTAGAGGTAGTCCTACATCTCAAAGTCCAAATTTCCTTTCTTCACATATCCTTTAAAGACATCATTTATGAGAGTGACTATCATCAAGAATTTCTACCATGACTTGAACTACTTGATGAGCACCACTTAGTATCACTCAACCACCTTCACATCTGCAATGAGTGAATCAAACATGCCTATAATAAACACCTAAAATAATGAGAATTCAACATTGAAGACCTCATCCTGAAGGAAAATCAACATGTGAACAATATGGATAAAATTAAGTGAGGCAAGTTTGCTTTCAATTGGCTTAGACCCTACATCATAACCCACAAGTATGGATCAAGATCTTATCATTTGTCCTCTCTTGAAAGAAAATCAAAACTTGAGCCTCTCATCTACATTATTTCTTTTGTTAAAAAAGGATCAAACTCATGTTTTTATCTAACTTAAGATCATCCCTTGATTTATTCACCTTCCTCATACCTTCATCTTATCTTTTTGAAGACAACTAATTACAACATAGAACCATGTTATTAACCATCACAGTCATAGCCTAATCCTAAATATGGGTACCATGGCTCTACCCATGGGATGGTTCTCATAGATACATTTTGTCCCTAAATAGATAGAATCCCATGATCATTATCTCTCGAAACCACCCCTTTGACCTATCATTAACCTCTCATTCTTTAGGTTTTACCCTCATAAAGGTAAACCTTTAAGCATAAATAGACTTGTCCATGTTAAACCTAGCATCAAATTTTTTTGGGATACCTAAATATCACTTGGGTCAAATATATCTAGCATACAGACTACTCCTTAGTAGGACAACTAACCAGAATTTAAATTATTTAAAAAGATAGACTGCTCCCTTGAAGGACTACTACCAAAATGAACAAACCTAAACTTAAACCACTCCCTTGAAGGATGGATAAGTCAATTTTTTTAAAGGAACCATTTTAAGCTTCCCATATTGATCAAATTCACACACATATTAAAATAAAATAATAAAAGACCCTATATAAAAATCAAGAATAAACTATCCAAATAAACTTGCAATCAACTTTCATACATGGCATTAGTAGTCTTATCGCATGGATTAGTCTACACCTTGCATTAAAACATAGACTTATCTATTATGTTTCTTAGGTCATCTATAGAAGGGGAAAACCAACCCGTAGGAAGGTTACACTCCCTTTCACATTGCCTATCACCTATCTCCCCTTTATACCATCTACAAATCAAGGGAATTTGAGCTTACTTGAAACAATTTGATCAAGACACCTTTTTATCAACCAACACATGCTAATGCCAAGCATTCAAAGGGCTTATGTTTATTAAGCCAATCTAAATTTAGTTTTTTTAGTCCTTACCAACAAATAATCATCATACATTTTTTGTATCCTCTCATAATTGGTTCATGTATTCAATAAGATGTATGTCTCATGATCTTCATTTCTTTTCCCACATCTTGTTTATTATCTAACTTACTTTATGTGCTATCATCAACAAAATAACTATAAATTATAATAACATAATAAAAATCACATCAACATCATTGTAACATCATATCCATAACCATAATAAACCACATAAGAAAAACTACATGATAATAAATATAAACCATAAAAATCACCACATCATACCCATATATAAAACTATGATCATAATCATAAACACATCACATCCATGATCATAACCAAAATCAAAACATCACATCCATAAACCCATATCATATGTCTATGATCATAACCATAATCATAAACATCATAATCATATATAAACATAATATCAAATATAAACATTATCCATAATCATCACATGCCTAAGCTAGTGAGTCTACATCTCATAAGCATAAATGTCAAAACCATGCACCATGAACCATGAACCATGAACCATAAAATAAAAATTATATATATCATCATATCATAGACATCATGTCTCATCAAACATAAAATAAGATATAATCATGTGCATCTCTCTCTCTCAAAAAATATATACATCTCACTGCATCGACTCACAAGTCAATATCAAAATCATATACATCCATATATATCATATCACAAAACTAGGCCCCTGGGGCACCAATACCACTAGCCCCTCCTAGGGCACCACCACTATATAGTGCCTACCCCTTTGAGGTGCCTACATATTCACCCAACAAAGTATCCCACTAACTTGGAGTCACTATACCTGCACCACCTACCAAGTTGGCTCTATACTCACCCCATCGGGGCTCTTATAGACATTGATTTAGAAATATGGCCTCATAATAACATAACTCATCAATGGTGGCCAAGTAACATGCCATAAGGATATTACTTGATAGTCCTACTAGTTCTATTGCTACTCCTCCTCTCTATCTCAAGGTGTCCCTCTCCTAGGTCACCAAGCCTAGTGAAGTCCTAGCCTAGTCCCTCTTGCCCATCACAGTGTCAACCTAGAAATATAATGTCATAACATATCCCTTTAATATAGACACCTAACCCTATAAATATTTTATCTATGCCTACATAGTAGTTAGTTCCATTCTACCTATCCATTAGGGCTACCTCCCTATACATGTACCTGTGAACCCCTACCAGCTAGATCCACATCCATGGGCTTCCTACTCCCATTATCTCATCCTAAATATATAGTTACATAGATGAAATGATACCATAATATATAAAAACAACAAAACCAACATCATTTATCTCTACTCTAATGGGTAATTATTCATAATCAAGAACCACCTTCATTAGCTATGGCATTAGAAGCAAAAACTCAACATCCTCCTACCTATACCTCAAGAATGGGCCTAAATTCCCTTGTACCAACAAAAAATACCTATAGACCTTGTCAAAAAGGATGAGTTTAGTCTCACCCTCTATCCAAAAATCCACCTGTATCTTTATATCGATAAAATATGTTGATTATAGTGAGCCCACCTTGAGAAGTTGACATACGACCTCCAAAATACATCTCTAATAACTAGGGAATCCAATGGCCCCCTAAGCCAATAAATATACCTCACACCTCCTCCAACTTATGTGAGTGCATAGTCACCCCTCCACCACATAAAACCAACCCTAAAGTCCATCTAGGCATACCCTTCCCATGGCAACCCCATTGGTCTCAAAACCTATATATGCTCATAGGCCCAACAATGAATCACAAACCCCACACTGATGCCATATCTCTTATGAGATCATAATCCCCATATCTCCCTATAAATTGATACCAAAAAAACTGGTTCCCACCTAAAAATTGTCTTCCCAAGCAACATCTCCACTAAAATACCTAGTAATAGATAATGAAACTACCCACTACTCGAATCTAGTAATACAAAACATAAAACTACCATCATCATCATCATCATCAACCTCTAATCATATCTATCCCTTTGATACAATTTCCTATAGTGAAATGCTCCCACATTCCACCTAGCTAAGGCTTAATGCTCACCATATAGGAGCTCCATATGATCATCTCTCTCCTAATTCTCTATGTGAAATATTAGCTCCCCCTGAATGGATAGCTATGTGATCCTATATACATCCTTTAGTAGGATGGTCATCTTGATTATCGGTAGGAGAAAAGTGTTCATGTTTGGAACCCATTTCTTTATGAGGGCCATGATCATAGCCACATCTCATAGTACATGCTAGAAGTGCATCATCGCATCAAGGTTGATCTCTTCCATGTATGTTTAGTCATCATCAATCATCCCCTAACAGATCTTTTCAAAGATATGAGGGACCCAATCTCATATTTGGATTTGATCTAATGTCTATAAAAATCATTAGACAACATACTTAGTTTTCTATTACCTACTTTTACAATGGCTTTCACCCTATTTTTACCTCATTTCACTACTCAATAAACACCTACTTTTTCTATCTTAACTACATTACCATATCTTTAAGCCCATATTACCCACATTTTAAATACTAAAAACACTAACCTTAATAATTTTATCAAAAACATATTAACTTATTACCTTTAACCTTTTACCTACACACCCTCAACCCTTTATTCGATTGTTGACGGTCACTATGACCACTAACAGTCGGCTTGCATTTGGCCTCTAGTATTTGACAATCAATGATTGAATATGATTATCGATGGTTATGTATGATCATTAATGGTCACTGTGTATGACCTTTGATGGTGAAAACCTAACCATACCCTACCCAAAAACCACTCAATCACCCCTCTCTAACAACTAATTACCCTAGCATTTTTTTCTACCCTACCCCCAACCAACATACCTTCCCAAAATTCATTTGTCACCTGCTAATTTTAAAAAATCAAAACCTAACCCAAAACTATGGTAAAACCCAAAATATCCTCCCAAACCAACAACAAACTAACAAAATTCAACTAAAAAATGATCACATCTACCTATTCTATCCATTTAAGATAACACCTACCTCATTCCTCAGCTATCATCGAGGAAGAATCCTAGCTCCCACCACATGGACACATCCTCATCTACCCTGCATCCTTAGTCCCATTCTAACTCAACACAACCAAAATTAACTAATTAGTAATCAACCCTACCTCATCTTCTCTCTCATATAAAATGCCAAGAACACTAGTACACACAAGAGTCAGAGAGTCAAAAATCAAATAGTGAAAATGATTTCTATTTTTCAATTTTAAACTTCTAGACTTTTAGGGTTTCCCCTTAACCATCTATGGTTAGGGTGACCATTGATGGTTGAATTTGGGACCCTTGACCATTAATTGTCAGGAAACCCATTTTTTAATTTTTTTAGCACCAACACCTTAGTGTCACTTTTTTTGGAGATTACCCTTTTCCACCAAACCAAAACCAACCTCAGATGACACCCTCTCTAACCAACCAACCAATTATCTAACCACATCCACCTTGATGTTGACCATTTTGGCCTAGACTATTACATATTTTATGATGGCCTTGCTTTGGTAATTTTGACGACATCAACCAACCTTGCCATGTTAAACATTTGAATTTTCCCCGCCTAGTGCACACTAGACTATTTGTGTTTTTCATAGGAGCACTTCTTACCTCAGATACCCATGAAAACACCAACCTTGCCTAAGAGACTTATGTTTACAAGTGTTCCTAACTGCATTACCTAAATGTGGTCATGTGGTCCATTTATCACTTGTCCTTCTAGCACCAACCTTATTTTACCAACCATGATAACTTAATCTATGTACAATCTCAGCTATCACACTTAGTCACATTTTATGTGCATGTTTGCACTTCAAATACCCAACCACCAATATCACCAACCTCGTGACTCACCCTAAACTGCTTGTCAAACCCACACTTGATTCAGCTTCACTTCATCAATTCTTGATTTGAGGGGGAACACCTCCTCCCATACTCAAGGTAACCAACCTTTGATTAATAATTTGTTTTTAGTTTACAACTTGATGACACAAATTTCATAATAAAAAGGGGTACAATGTAGACATCATAATTTTACACACTATAGTTTTGCAAGTCTAAACATCCTAAACCACCTTAGGACTCATTTGGGACCAATTTGACCATTTAACCCCTAACCAAACCTAAACATCGTGATTTTTACCAACATGCCAAACCCACCCTTTTACCTCACTTAACCTTTGATACTCAACTGTCGATGGTTAGAGCAAAAACTGATGGTCACCCTAGCCATTGGTGATTAGGTCCCTTCCCCATCTGAATAAACATAACACTAGCTTTATACAAGCTAACACAACACAATTTAATATTTTCACCTTACCCATTTGTAACACATCATAATGCATCAAAATCAAAAACCTAACCTCTTATGGAACCTTCTACCTCCATCTCTCTTTGCCTATAAAAATAAGGGAGTAAGAGGTGAATAGGGATCCATAATCAAGCATTATAGCACATAAGTGATCAAGCTATAAACTAGTAGGTCTTCCTTTCAAAAATTACACACCTAAAATAGAGACCAAAAACTCTACCAAAATTTATTTTGAGGCAAAATACCATTACTCTACAAAAATTACTCCAAGATTAACCATTAGCCATCAAGCAACCAAGCTAGGTACATCTTGTATTTCAAGTTTTATTTGTTTAGTTTCTAACTTCCCTACCAAAATCAGACCTTTTTTCATCTTATCTCCTAACCCATGAACCTTAACTAGATCCCAAACCATTTACTGACCCATTATGTAACCTTTTTAAAAACTCCTTCAAAACCCATAGGAATCATTGACAGTCACTGTGACTACCAATGCTCACCTTCAATCATCGATGGTTACCTAACCATTGATGGTGATCTTAACTATTGATAGTCACCCTAACTATTGATGGTCATTATATTAATAAATAATATCAAGTTATTTCTACATACTTACCCTCAACGAAATTCCACTTTCTATGTTCTTGCCTATTCATAGAGATGTCACCTATTTTTTGAACCTAACCTGACTGGTTTAGCATTAATATTGACCCACTATTTTTTATAATTAGTCTATTTTCATTTATCAAGGATTTATTTTTTCTTTCATTCCATTTTAGTATTTTTTATCATTTAATGCAAGTACATTATCTTCTTTTCTTCCAACTTAACTATTTTAAGAGTACAGATTGACAACCTACTAGCACGCTTCTTGGATCTAGCTCACACAAAGCAATCCACCTTGCTACCCATCTAAAAACCCCTTTCCATGAGTGATTTCATATCTATAGGTCATTATTCCAAAGATAAAGAGGATCTCTTCAAAATCATTTGGATCATGCATGTACAAATACATAGG
This sequence comes from Torreya grandis, assembly GCA_037957365.1. Taxonomy (NCBI): domain Eukaryota; kingdom Viridiplantae; phylum Streptophyta; class Pinopsida; order Cupressales; family Taxaceae; genus Torreya; species Torreya grandis. The sequence goes on from JARHVA010004861.1 coordinate 1,330,851, forward strand.
TTCTTCTACCACACTCTTATAAAATTGAGATAAACAATAGGATTGATATAATGATGCATCTCAAGTCAAAACTTTAATGGTGCACTAGGACAAGTGAGAAAGTGATAAGTGTTGATGAGCCCCATAAATGTCCTGTTATTATATCTATTTATTGTACTCATCCTACTTAATTACCATGATTTTGAACACTTTTTCATATCAATTTCCTACTTTCATAAGCCATAAAGCATTATGTTTTAAAACTCTTTTAAATAGTTAAAATTATGTATTAGAATTAAATATATGATGGTTGTCTATTTCTTTATGATGCTTTTTCTATAAATGTGTTTTGAAGATATTTTGGAGAAATAGGTATATAACATAGAGCATCCTATAAAAAAAAATCTTATTACATAGAACATCCCATAACCACTGCATAACCAAAATTATAGATGAATAGATTTTTATTCTCTTCCAAATGAATCAAAAAAAACAATTTTAACCTCCATGGAGCTCAATAAAGAAGCAATTGAAGAACAAAACAATCTTATTTATTCTATAGCAAAGTTGCAAGATTCACATGAAGGATGTATTTAATGAAAAGAACCAATTTGAATGTATCTTAGAATAGAATTTATATATCATTTTTTATAAAAAAATATTCTCTATGGTATATAAATATGTAGCAGTAGAGTTGAAAGATATAGAAAATAGTACATGTTGAATATAGATTATCAGAAATACATTGTGTTAAGAAATTGTTATTATAACTTCATGCAGTAATTTACTACTTCATTTTTAATTAATATGAGTGAGAAATTCTAAGTTCAATTTAGTGTTTTAAGAGGAAGGGTTGAAGCTGGAGTTGGAAGGAGGAAGGGCCCCCTTTAGAAGGATACAATAACAATCCAACCCAATTTAATATGTAAGCATGTTATTTGATTTCTTTATACATTATGTGATTTATTTCTAAATTATGTGATTTACATTCTTATTTAGATTTGTTTAAGGAAGCTTTAAATGAATAAGAATTTATTTCCTAGTACTTTTTTTATGTTTCATTTCAATCATTTCATTTATTGCACTTCAACATCTTAGATATAATTAGTAGAATGTCAAATTAGAGATTGAGTGTGTACATACAATGACATCATCCTATCAAGTTTACATCCATAGGTTGACATTTAAATGAAGTAGAAGGTATAGATCCATGGTTACTCTCCTTATTAATTTGATCAAGAGAAGTATATCTAATTGTAAATCAGATGATAATCATTTTTGGTATCATTGTCAGGGAAGGGTGTCACACACTTGTAATCTTCAATCTTGATAGCAATTATTTCTGGATGTTTATTATTTTTCCAAATCTTGTTTTTATAGATTCAATATTTCCTACTTTCATAGTTTTAAATTTCCATTTTTGCAATTAGGATAGTGGAAATTTTAAAAAATCCCCACATTACTAACCCTATGTAGGTAGGGTGGGAAAAAAGAAAAAAAGAGTAGTTGATGTATGCAAAGTAAAGGGGACTATATAGGAATATTTTTGACTAAATCATCAAATGTTTCTGCAAGATCAGATATTCATCCTAAATTAATTGAAGAACACAAAGTAATTTTTGAAGATCACTCACAGTTGTCAATAGAAGAGGTAGAGAAGGAAGAATTTTTAGCTAAATTAGTAGCACAAGTTGGAGACATTGAAGAGGTTCATAACCATAGAAGAGACCCACATATAACACCTCTAATAATTAACACCTTATCATCTCATACTCAAGAATCTAAAGTTCACTTCCCTTTGTCACCCAAATTTCTTGCTAAGGAGGCATTTAAAGATATTCTTTCCCTTAGAAGAAAAATTGGGCCAATAAAATCTTTTGATTTAGAGAGAATCTTTACCAAGACACTAATGGAATCTTTTGAAACCTCCAAACCATCCCAATCATATAAAAAGTCATACATTCTTAATAAAAAAGATAAAGTCTCCATCTTTTACACCCTGAGAAATAAAAAACTTGATAAGAATTTTGAGCGTCGGGTAGAAAAAACCTCCTATCTACCAACACAAAGAGTATTCATGGGGGATCACCAAGAAGAAAACACTACCAATGAGTCTAATAATTTCAAATTTCCTATCCTTACTCTTGTTGAAAATGCACCCATGAATAATATACCTCACTCTACCCTCCCTACCTTTAGAGGAAAAGTGTTTGAGGATCCAGATGCATTTCTTTTTGAGTTCAACATCTTATGCCATAGATATCATTATAATCAAGATGCTAAGAAACTCAAATTGCTTCTAGCAACACCCAAAGATGTAACACTTAGATGGTTCATAGGAATTGGAAAGGATGCCATTTCTACTTGGAAAGAAATGAAGGAGAAGTTTCTGATGAAATACCAAGACTATTGTATTGGCATAAACTATAGGAGAGATGACATTTTTTGAATGACACAAGTTGATAATGAGTCATTAGAAGAATATATAGAAAGATTTCTATTCAGCTTACAAAAAACCAAGAAAAATATAATAGACAAGGAATTAGTCAAGCTAATATTCCTAACAAGAATTAGAGATGATTGTCTAGAGGTACTAAATCTAATGTCTGGTGGTGATATTTTTACACTGTCATTTGATGAACTAACAGTTATATGTACAAACTAATCTAGATTAACCATGAATAAAAGTAAGGGTATAACCCTTCCCACAACATCTAATATAGGTCTATCTAAAGGTGAAGTTATCAACCTGCTCTAGGATATGAATTAAGACATCATCAGTCACCTATCTTATTATTTTGATACATTACATACATAGTGGAAGAAAAAAGAAATTGAGAAAGCCTTAACCACCTATTACTCTGAATGCAAAAAGAAGAAGGTGGATTGCACATGCCATTCCATGAAAGCTCGGGTAGCTAGTATCACTAAGGAAAACCCTAAGATAGTCAAGCTACATGCCATAGGAGAAGATGAGAACCAAGTGTTTTTCATGGCTCAATGAAAACCATGGGTACAAAGACTAGATATGCCACCAAACTCTATGTTTGCAAATTCTCAATTCTTAAATAATCCTCTATGATTCTTGGATGAATATACCCAATCCAAATTGGCCCTAAACAAATTGGTAGCCATCCCACAGTTAGTTATGGATGTAATAGAAAGGATAACAACCTAAATAGGGATAATTTAAAAAATAGAAATGGTTTTATTCCTCTAATTCATGGAAACAAAAATGGATAGGTAATCAAGGATTTTCTCAGCAAGTGCAACAACCACAACAACAGGCCATAATGCCAAACACTTAGCAACCTATTTGAACCATTAAATTACTTGCCCAACCCATCTTTAATCCTACTAATAAGTCAGTTTAATTGACACAATCCACTAAAATAATGTAATATCCAATATACACCTTAGATATTAATCAAGTTAAACTTCACTCAGGTTGCCTTTTTCCACAACCCACCTCACCCATAATCATAAATCACTTTGAACTAGCTTCACTCCATACTAATCCACATCCACCTTTAGTCAATCCTGAGCCAAGTCCATCATAAAATAAAAAATAAACTAACAATCTTCCCTTTTTGAAGAGATTGAGCATATCATGTCCTGAATAAGAGCATGGATTTGATATCTTAGGATAACTCAAGAATGTGTGCATCAAAGTCCCACTCTTTCAAGAAATAAAAGATGTTCCAATCTAAAATGAATCTATTTGAGAGATATGTTTGAAAAAACTAGGAAGATAGAAGAAGGATCTTAAAATAGTCTAGGTCATTAGCTAATTAGTATATATTATGTTGGAAAATATAGTTCCTCCAAAATATTATGATATAGGAAGCCCTGTAGTTAATGTTAACATCCATGAATAACCCATTTCCAATACTTTAATTGAATTGGGTATAAATATTAATGTGATGACCATGGAGACCATGTAACAACTAAAGCTTACCACTCTTCATCTAACACCCACCATCCTCCAGATGGCTGACAGATCAATTGTTAAGCCTAAAAGAGTTGTTGAGGACCTTGTTATCACTATGGATTCTTGGAAATATCTATTAAAATTTATTATCCTTTAGCTAAAGCTCAATTTAGGGGGTTTTCCTCTCATCATTGATCACCCATGGTTGGATACCATTGATGATTTTATTGGCTACAGATGAGGAAAAATGATAATTTCTAATGGAAATGACACCAAGAAATTAGTGTTGTATCCATCAACTCAGACTTCCTAGAATGATAAACCAATCCATTAGATTGATGAATTTAAAGAAGACATCTCTTTATAGAATCTTTACACAATTGATTAGAGTCCAACTCTATAAGCCCAAGAAGAAGACACTATCCTTACTAGTATCCTACAAAACACTTATCGATAAGATCCTGTAGCCACTAACCTATTAGAATGTACACCATGCCCACTTTAGAATACCTTTTTTGAGAATGATTTTATTGAAACTACAAGAGATATTTTGACATTCCATCAATTAATTTACCATCAATGTAGTTATTCTCCTTTAATTACCAATATAGAGACCATGCTTTCTTTAACAAAGCAAGTAGATGTCCTACCAAATAAACCTCTCAACATCAACACTTCCTTATTACCCCAATAAGAAAGTTAGTTACTTACAATGCTAAGAAGGCACACAAAAACATTTTATTAGGAATACCATGACATGAGAAAAATAACCCTAGATTTATGCATGCATCACATTTACATTAAAGAAGAATGCAAACCTATTTACCAACCCCAAAGATGAATGAATCTTTCAGTCAAAGACATTGTCAAAACCAAGTTGAAAAAACTCTTGGATGTAAAATTTATTTATCTTATCTCAAACAACTAGTGGGTCTCTCCCCTAGTCATTATCCTCAAGAAAGGGGTAAAAATGTGTATTTGTGTTGACTACCAAGAGTTGAATGCTACTACCAGGAAGGATCACTTTTCCCTTCCATTTATCGATAAAGTGTTGAATACATTAGTAGGAAATAAGTACTTTTCCTTCTTAGATGGATATAGTGGTTATAATAAAATAAAAATTACTCCATAATAACAAGACAAAACCGCTTTTACTTGATATTGGGGAACCTATGCCTATTTCATCTTGCCATTTGGTCTTTGTAATGCCCCAACTAATTTTCAAAGGTCTATCTTGAGCATATTTTTTGATCTCTCCCATGACTGTGTTGAAATCTACATGGATGATTTCACTATCTATGGGTAGAAATTTGAAGAAACACTGACCAACCTAGAGAAAGTTATTTAACACTACCAAGACCATCAATTATCTCTGAGAAATGAAAAGTGTTAAATGCTTATGATTAAAGGGATTGTGTTGGGACATCACATATCCCCTACTAGAATTCAAATTGACCCACCAAAGATAAGTATCATCAAGGATCTACCCACACCAAAGAAGTATAAATATGTTAGAAGTTTTTTAGGACATGTTGGTTATTATAGATGATTCATCAAATATTTTAATAAAATTACCACCATATTATTTAAATTGCTTACTAAAGATGTTGAATTTACATGGACTAATGATTGTTAAACTACCTTTCAACAACTAAAAGACCTTCTCATAACAACTCCTTTTCTGAGAGGACCTGACTAGAAGAAGCCTTTTCACATTCATACAGATGCATCTGACACCACTTTAGGAGTTGTCCTCGGCCAAAAATATGAAAAATCTAAGTTATGCAATCTATTTTATCAACAAGAATCTTAAAAGAGCTAAAATTAAATATACTTTAATGGAGAAGTAATTTATATCCATCATCTATGCCATCAATTTTTTTTGAAACTACATTATAGGTTACCAAGTATTCATCCACACTGATCATGCAACAATAAGGTATTTAATGAACAAACCTATTGTAATAGGCATGATAATTCATTGGTTACTTTTGCTATAGGAGTTTGATATTACCATTATGGATAGACTAGGTAAGGATAATGTAGTAGTAGATTTTCTATCTCAGTTGAAAAATTATAAGCACAGTCCTATTATTGATTCTTTTTTTGATGAACATTTATTTTCTATAACAATTCAATCTCCTTAGTTCATAGATATTACTAACTATCTTGCTACAGGATCACTACCATAACATTTCTCACATAGGGATAAATAACACCTAATACAAAAGAGTAGAAATTATTCCTAGATTGTAGGGTATCTCTTTATCACTAGACTAGATTTAATTATAAGAAGATGTATCTAAGAAGATGAAGCTTATGAAATTCTTAGAGCCTACCATGATGAGACCTTTGGGCATTACTGATAGATGTTGTCTTAGAAAACTAGGTCATTGGCTGATCAACATTCATAAAAAAATAAAGAGAGAGAAAAGGCACTACTATACTAATAATGTTTTTTTTTAATTTTTTTCACTTTTAGATTCATTCCCTTAGAGAATAAATACATTTCTCTTCTTTCTACAGGATAAAAAACTTGTCATTACATGTGAAAAACTTCCTATTACAGGATAAAACTTGCTATTGCAGGACAACACTTGCTGCTACATAAAATATATCTTGCTACAAGATGTATTCTTACATTCCATTCTACATCATGTGTTTTCCCCCACTAAAATGCTAGAATATGCCATGACTACCACTTTGAATTATCATTGACACATTTATGAAAGGTATTTATATAAGTAATACTATAATTATTCTATATTTATTTCTTGTCATGCATTTTACTTATTTATAAAGGTGATAGGACTTAATTCTATTAATGTTCTATCGTATCCTCTCCTTATCACACCTATTTACCATTTCCTTCATTGATTTGACCATTGACATAACTGTTGCTACCACCTGTTACTCTTACCATGAGTTTTTTGTGCATGTTGGATTCATCCCTTGAGGACAAGTGATAGTCTAAATAAGGGGGTGATTTTCCATTAATTACAAAGAATTATTTCACCTCCCAAAGCAAAAGTCATAAATCATTTATCCATAGCCCAAAACCCTTATTTCAATCACCTATACTTGTAACTCACATAATATGGAAGGCCATTTGCTGAAACATGAATCATTGGATATCACCCCTTTGACTAATAGTCTAAAAATCTTTGCCTTGTTTAGGCATATAGGATGGGCAAAATATTTTGAGAAAATGTAGGCTTTGGATGAAGGAATTATTGAAGAATTTGTTGGTACATTACATAATATCTTGGCCATGGTAAAGGATATATAAATAAAGTTGACAAAAATAGCCATTAATAGAGTAATAAGACTGTCAATAATAGGGCAGGAATGACAAAACAAATTTGATGCTGAGGCTAAGAGACAAAAGTCCATTAGAGTAAATGAATGCTTGAAAAATTCAAAGTAAGGCACTATAAGGTTGTCTCTACTAAAAATATGGGCTAAGGGTATTGATTTTATCTCTAGATATTTCATCTATGAAGGAGGGTATTCTATGTTACATGGCCTACACTTTAAATTCTTGAATCATTTGTAGCACAGAATAGAGATAAACATTCCAAAACAATTTCTTCACATGATCACTAAAATTTTGAAGGCTTTTCAAAAATGGTAATTCTAAAGCTCTTTCCCACCATTGTCTCATCTAGGTACTTGTTCAAGAATATTTGCAAAGAACTAGACCCAATATTAGTTGGGAGGAATTTTTCTAAGTACCAAGAAATGAAGAGAGTGATAGAGAAGGAAATGAACTATAAGAAGAATTGGAAGTTGAATAATAAAGATCAGAATAAGCCCTCCCTATAGAACCACAAGAACCTACAATATAAAAACTTCCTACAACCACACAAAAACCTGTAGAAGAAGGTCTTCCTATAGAAAAACAAGAACCTACAACAAGGACTAAATAAAGGACTTCCATAGGTATGGAATCAAGAAGGAAGAGGAAGAAACTCATTCTCTATCTTGATTTAGATGAGTCTAAGGAGGAACTTCCACCTTCTCCCAAAAAGATGAAGGTAACCCCTAATCCTCATAGATCTCACAAATTGAGGAGAAAAATGAGAAATCTACCTTCTTCTTTATTCAAATAAATGAAGAATATGGAAAAGAATGGAATTCTAGTAGTAATGAATCTCTAAAAACTGAAATAGATAGGAAAAAATGTTCCCCAATATTCCATTAGGAAGAAGCAGAACAAATTGAGCATAGTTTTGAAGAATTACATGAGGAGCCAATGTAGGAAGAAGAAAAATAAGTTAAGCATAGTCTTGAAGAATTGAATGAGGAAGAAGAACAAGTTGAACACAATTTTGAAGAATTGTATGAGGAACTAGTATAGGAAAAATTAGAACAAGAGATGTATGAGGAACCCATGCAAGAAGAAGCTAAAAAATTAGAGCAACCTACTAAACAAATGAAAATTTCCACTCTTGAACAAGCCTTACAAGAAATACAAAAAACTAAAGAAGTAGCTAAAAGATCATTCTAGTGGAGGATTGGATGCCCTTGTTGTAGTAGCTTGTCAGCTATAACCCTTAATCGAAGACCATCCGACATGTAGCATTACACAACCTCCTATAGAGGTAAATCAACAAGAAGAACCCAAAGCTTCCTAAGAGGTCAGGTATCACTCCTCATTTTCAATATATTCTTAGTTATTGAATTGGATGGGTTGTCAATATGAAACTCTAAAGGAATTGAGGAAAGAAAATAAAAAATTGAAAGAAGAAAATAAGTTGAAGGAAGAGATCATCACCAAAATGAAACACAAAGTTGAGAATATGGTTGGTATTACACAAGAACTCCTTCATTGTAGGCCTCATACAAAAGTTTATTTAGTTTATCTTGAAGAAGAATGTCATAAGTTCAAATTTATGAGGATTTACTGTGATATGCCTCATGAAGTTATTGATCTCCTTTCCTTATTTTCTATCTATAAGGTAAGTCCGTATGAGGAAAAAACATAATTGTGTGATTTTTGCCTACATAGTTATAATTTCCATATGATAGAGAGTGGAACCCTAATCTATATGTTGGATATGTCCAAATACATGTAGTTTCATCATATTTGTTGAATGAATAGAGAAGAGGAAGAGAAATAGAAGAATACAATAAAATAGAAAATGAAAGATAGTTGTTCATCAAGAGTGAATCAATGACACTTGATGTTGTTTTAGTATAATGGGATAATATCATGTTGAATAATGAAGTAATAACTTGGTTTGGTAAGAATTGTGATAATGTTCAAGATTTTTATTTAGGATTGAGAACTTCTATTGGTCTTACTATAAGAGAATCATGCACTGAATGATGGAATAAGCTCACCCCATCACTAAGAAAGAGAGATCCCTATTCCCCTTTTAATTTAAAAGTAGTTTTTAATAGGACCACAAAATACATTCTTATTACATGTGACATGGGATCAAAATTACTTAACCTAAAGTTCCAATTACCACTGTTCTAGATTGGTAAGACAAAACCCTAGTGGATGAAACTAGAGAAGCCAATTTTTTTTAATTATTTAAACAAAGGTAGGATTTTATGCTCACCTTGCCAAGGGTGTTGTAGATCCCATGGATTTTAGAGTTCTTTGTGAATTGAGAATTAATAAGTATGGTGCTCAAGGTCAATCAAGATCTTAAGTTGGGGGGTGTAAAGAGCCCCATAAATGTCCTGTTATTGTGTCTGTCTATTATACTCATGTTGCTTGATTACCATACTTTTGAACACTTTTCCATATTAGTTTGCTACTTTAATAAGCCATATAGCGTTATGTTTTCAAACTTTTGAATAATTGAAATTATGTATTGAATTAAATATATGATGGTTGTCTATTGATTTAGGATGTTTTTTCCATAAATGTGTTTTGAAGATGTTTTGGATAAATAGGTATATATCATGAAGCATCCTACAATAAAGGAATCTCATTACACAGACCATCCTATAGTCACTGCATGACCAAAATCATGGATGAAGAGATTTTGATTCTCTTCCAATCGACTTATAGAAATGAATCTAACCTTCATGGATATCAATAAGGAAGGGGTTGAAGAACAAAACAACCTTGTTTGTCCTGCATCAAATTTGTAAGATTCACATGAAGGACATCTTTAGTGAAAGGAACTAATTTTGGTTATCTAAATTCAAATGTATCTAAGAATAGAATGTATATATTATTTTTCATAAAAAAATCTCTTCTATGGTATATAAATATGTAACAGTCAATTTGAGAGATACAGAACATAGTACATGTTGCATAGAGATTGTCAAAAGTACATTGTGTTAAGAAATTTTTATTGTAACTTCATACAATAATTCATTGCTACATTTTTGATTAATATGAGTGATCAATTTTAAGTTTAATTTAGTGTTTTAAGAGGAAGGGTTGAATCTAGTGTTGGAAGGAGGAAGGGACCCCTTTAGAAGGCTACAACAACAATCCAACCCAATTTAATAGCTAAGCATGTTATTTTATTTACTTATACATTGTGTGATTTATTTTTGAATTATGTGATTTACATTATTCTTTAGATTTATTTAAGGAAGATTCCAATGCATAAGCATTTATTTCCTAGTACTTTGTTTATATTTCATTTCAAGCATTTCATTTACTGCACTTCAACATCATAGATATAATTAGTAGAACATCAAATTAGAGATTGAGTGTGCACATATAGTGACATCATCTTATCAAGTCTATGTCCCTGAGTTGACATTTAAATGAAGTAAAAGGTATAGATCCATGGTTACTCTCTTTGTTCATTTTGATCAAGATAAGTATATCCCATTATGAATTAGTTGCTAGTCAAGTGTCACAATCTCAACTAAAAAAACTCAACAATGAATGGCATTCCACCCCTCAGATCAAGATTTAATGGAGTGTGTTAGACTAGATGAAGATGATTGAATGGTGCATATCAAACATTAAAAAGTCAAAGACCAATACAAAGATGACACATTGCATAATTTTTGGTCATGAATTAAATCTTGAGCATCTTTTAAAGATTGATGGCCCATAGAAGAACATACACATTCATATAAATGATCTATGGAGTAAGAGGTACAACTAAGTAGATCAAGATCAATAGATCATGATTGATCCATGTAATCAAGATCAATAGTGCAAGATCAATGTTGAAATTTCAACAAAGCTCAGAGCTAATGTAGAAGTGACAAGTGTCACAAGCATGGGGAACATAGCAAGTAGCTAATGGCATTCAAGTTTTTGGATCAAGATCGATGGTTTACATTGATCTATGTAGGGATGATCCAACGATGCAAAATCAAGAAGAAAATTTCAAAAAATAATGTTCACTTTTTAATTTTAATTTGTAAAGTGCCACAAAAATGCCATAGGGATACCATGAAGATTCCATAGTGGAGCCACCTAAGCTAGACCAGTTAGTTTAAGAGATTTTTAGATTCACAACATGGTAAAGGTATAAATAAGTGATCTAAATAAAATATAAGGATGAAGTTCATATGAGTTTGATAAGATATAACCATTAAATCTATGATAAAACCTTCAAAAAACCCTAAGTATATACATAAGCTTTAGGTTGAACCTACACTCATTAAAATCAAGCCTAAGAGAGTTGAATTATCACCTATTCTAGCAGAATTCAATCTAGAGCCAAAGTATAAACCACTAGTGAACAATATGAATAAATTTAGAGCCATGGCATCTCACAAAGGCATTCCTAGGAAATATGTGGAGCTTTATAGAAAAATATAAAATATAAAGGAGCTTAGTCACCTAATGGAAGAATTCAAGGGATAAAATGAAAAAGTTGACCAACATCTTAATGGAAGATCAAATCCCTAGTTTCAAGACTAGTAGCCTGGCTCATCTAAAACACAATCATGGGATTAATTATGGACAAAGTCAAAATCCTAAACACATGGTTTAGGAACATGGAAAGTATTCTTGAGGATGACAAACAACTACAAAATATGATGGAACACTTTCTTGGGCCCATGATCACCAAGCCAACTGCATTCAACTCCATAGGCCTCATCACTAATGAGGAGTTTAAGTACATATCTACCCTAGTCATGAAATAAGTGAGGAGTAAGAACCAAGGGAAATATGGGATGGATAATAATAGGGTCATGGACATGATCCTAATAGTAGAAGAAAAGATTACCAAAGCCAAGAGAATCAAAGAGGTTTTAGGAAGAAATGATAGAGATATTAAAAGATTGGTAGACCTAGAAGATGAACTCTTCATGGAACCTATTGTTAATTTGAATCTAATTGATGAACAACATTTGAGAGTAATAAAGATATTGCAATAACAATAGGGGACTTCAACACTATAAGGGGTCTCAAGATTAGTTGGATGAAGGATATTCTTTTTGTAACTAAGCATTGAAACATTTTGAGAGGGAATATTATTTTGTAAAGGCATATATAACTTATAAAACACATTGCCTATAATTCAGTTCATTAGGAAGAGTCTAGTGTATTCTATAACCTTTGTATAAGGGACAACTATCATAACACTTTTACTTTTGTAATTGGATATGAATGTCCAACATACTTCCTTACATTATATAAAAAGAGTATTATTGTAAAAAGGGGGAGTTTTTTGAGCCAAAACCAATTATAACTTTTGAGAAATTAAAATAAGCAAGGAATTATACAAAGTTTGTCTAAATTTGCTTGTGTCTTTTATTATATTGGCTTCTATCTCACTTGTTTATTCTAACTTCTAGATTTGAATGGTTCTTATCAGTCCTTGATATGTACATTTGAATTCATAGCTATTAACTTGTGCCAATGCTAGGTTAATTGAAAGTTCTTAGGTTTATTTCATTTTATTACTCTTCTTGCATTTGGATATTGTTTTCTTGTAGGGGTAAATCTTTTAAGTGAACTTGGTTATTATTTACATTATTTTCCACATTGCTTAGATGTTTGCCTAATGTGTGATAATATTTGAGCTTATGTTACTTCCTATTATACATTGGTTAAGTGCATGCCTGGATGATATTTGAACATTATTATGATGTTTGGAATGAAGATCAACAACATCTCTTCTCTACCATACCTTTCTTTTTTCTCCTTTTTAACTAGATCACTCTAGTTTAATTATCATTGTAAATATCCATCTTAGATTAGTTCTTAGATTAGATTTTGATCATAATTAATTGTTCTTAGCATATTATACTTCATATTTTGCATAGATTAACTATTTGGCCATGGTGGCTCCAAACCACTAAAATAATATAAATTTGTGAAATAGATCACTTGTTCTACCTCTATTCCATCAAAAAATAATAGGATTATCACAACTTACAACTCAAGCACTAAATTTTTAGAATTCTAAAATGAGAAGTGTTATTAAACACTCTAGGCACTTGTGATACATATTTAGGCATCAATAGTTTCCTTAAATCTATCAAACATTACCAAATGCTAAAAATAGGGCCTTAAAACTTTTCATTCAAAGTGTATAGTATATCTAGAGATTGACATACTCATTTTTTTAGCTGTATGAAGTCAAAAATATAAATGGATCTCTCCTGAGCATGTTTCATTAAATAATTCATTTCCTTCAACATTATAATAATTCCACATAATGTCAGTAGTGTTTCTAAATATATAAAATGGTATGACAAATCCTTTAGCTTGTTAATTTATCTACAATATTTATACATAAAATGTACTAGTAATGGATATTATTCAAAAATATGGCATGTAGGTTCATACACATAAATTCATCTTATATCAACATCTTTAAATAGTCTTACCATCAATCATTCTTATTACAAATTTTTGGAGCTCTAAAAATATTTTTGGACTTCTTGACATATAAGCATGTAGGTCATGAATGAGCTCTTCCATTTTTGCCTTATTAGCAAATTTGCTAACTATTTTGTATGCAATATTCATCCTATGAGCCATGTAATGAATTGGAATCATATATGGGGTAATTTTTATTTACATTTGAATGCACAAACCATTTTTATTCCCCTACATAACTAATGCATCATCAACCCTAAAACGCACTAGCTTTGTAGCTATTGCAAAATCATCCATCCCAGATTTATCTTTCAAATTAGATATAACAAATTTGTTAAGTTTTTTTGCATTTCAATTTTCTACCATTTTATGAACTTATAGTAGATGAGGTTGCCTTGAATATTTATTAAAAGTATAAACATGCATGCAAACCCAAGATGTGTTATCAATTACTATAACCTCATCAATGGAAAGTGAGATCAATAGTGAATTTTGAACTTTTTTGTTTCAAATCTTACTTCTCAACCATTGCTAAACATTTTGCCATTTCCCAAGCACTACTATCTGACCAACATGATTATGGAATATATAGAAATCTATTATGTTAAAACAAAATATTATAATCTAAAAAATTAGAAACAATTCTACCTTTTTTCGAACATGGTATATAGTAGATAACTTATATATTTTGCCTTTAGATGGGATTGCATAACTTTTCTAAAATTTGATTCAATTATTATCCCTTTCTTAATAATATGTTTTTGAAATTTATTATCATTTTCATACTCATGTGAATATATTACATTCATGCATTCTTATGAATTTTTCCACCTATGTGTTCTTGTTATTAGTCCATCTGGGTGTTTCACTGTCACATATAATTTTCTACAATGTTTCTCAATCATGTCCAATTTTAATTGCATTCTATGTTCCTTTCTTAGTTTCTAGCTACATATTGTACATTTATATTTTATTGGAGTATCATCAACATCATTTTTAGGCTCTATAGGTTCTATGAAGGGAAATTTCTTTGCCCAATCCATCTTAAAGGACATTCTAATCATCCATATACTTCTTTTCCTTCATGAAGATTTTTGATCAAATGTTTCAACTAAACTTTTTGTTTGGTGAGAACCAACAATCTCTTCTACCACTTAATTGTCATAAAATCCTAGAGGATCATCTTCAAGTGGTGGTATGTCATCATCAAAAAAATCTTTGGGGGTGACTTGTTATTTTGGTTGATTCTTTTTGGTAAGATACTAGTGGGGATTTATGCATATAAAATTGTTTTAATATTATTGAACTGTTAAATTCAAATTTATGACAAATTAAAAATAAATAAATACTTATATTTTGAGTGAATTGTGATTATGTGGGTTTTTTGGTTGGCTATTTTACCTGAAGTGTATTATATAACCTTGGTATAATATGCCTTATTTTCTTAATAATTGTCCTATCTTTTTACCATTCCCACTAGATGCCATGATGGTCAAGGATGTAACACTTCATTTCTACCATCAGGTTTTGTCATCTAATTAAAGAGTAAATGCTATGGATTGGTTATGCCATTTGGTAGCAACCTCATTCTACATTTTATCTCTATCATTTGACACTTTTGTTCAGTATTGGTATTTGATATTTTCATTTGGCACTTCTATTTGGCATTACCATTCAAAATTGTCATAATATATTATCATTTGGGACTATCATTTGGTTCTTCCATTTGACACTATCATTCCCTACTGTGGTCCTCTAGTTCATGTTTTACTTGTTGAATTATTTGATATTAGGGGGTGATTATACTATATATATGTGGTGAATTGAAGTGTAATATAACATATTATTATAAAGGGTTGGTGAGCTGACCCCCAAAATAATTTATATTTCTAAAATTTTGGCAATTTGGTCCCATCTACTAACCCTAAAAAAATACCAAAACCAAAATTTGAAAATTGGAATATTTGTGAATTAATGAATATCTATTGCTAAAATTTACCATGATTACAAAAAAAAGATAACCAAGAAAATTTAATTCAACATATAAAAATTATTATTCATAGAAAATGTTGTTAGTCTATATATTTGATAGTTGATCTATCTAATTCATATTAAAAGGTAATTAAATTTGATCACACTTTACATGTTAAATGGAATTGGGCATGTTCATTTCCTAGTCATGCATTTCTATGGATTACCATATTCTCCATAAAATATCTTGGACATTATATAATGGTCTCAAAATCATCTTATACATATTCAAAAGGTTGTTCATGGGGATGATTCACCTCACCATTATTCAAAAATGA
This sequence comes from Torreya grandis, assembly GCA_037957365.1. NCBI lineage: Eukaryota > Viridiplantae > Streptophyta > Pinopsida > Cupressales > Taxaceae > Torreya > Torreya grandis. The sequence continues at coordinate 1,346,839 of JARHVA010004861.1, forward strand.
CATTTCTCAAAACCTATTACAACCATATTGAATAATATTCTCAAGGAAATGAAGACTTTTCCTATCAATTGGAAGAGTGAGAAGTGCTTTATTTATAAATCTATAGATAATGAGAATTTTTTGATCATTTGGATCATCCACATCATTTACAATATTATAATTTAAAATAACATCAAAAATATTGTCATGGGCAAGGTCATAAATTCTTTTATGGGCATCATCCTAAACAAGTCATAAATAGATACTTTACGATAAACATATGGAAAGAAATGAAAATAATTTACAAATTCAAAAAATAAGGAAAAATAAGAATCAATACTTCAATAATACTTACATGGGAATCAACATGGGTATGAACATTACCTCTTGATGAAAATTCCTTAAGAAAATTCTTTCTCAATTCATCAACTTTTAACATGTGCTTGCCCATATGGCCTTGGGTTGACCACATGCATTCACACATAGTAAAAGACTAAATCACCAGTATAACCTTATAAAAAGTTTATTATTTGGTTTGGCTTATCACCCATGACACATCAAAGTCAATATAAATCAACATCACATCACCATCAAGGATGCTTTGTGATTTCATCCATGTCTTGTTGTCTAGCTACTCAAGCTAAAAGTTCATGTAAACCCATTTTCCTTACACATTTGGCTCCACAAGATTAATATACAAATACAATGAGCACCAAATTATTCACCAACCAATCCAATATATGATGGTATGAAACTCTAATTTCATTTATACACATGTGATTCAAATGAGAGTGATATACTTCTATGCAACATTTGTCTCTTAACCCACATGGGGATTGTATGAAAACATCTTCCCCACATGCCAATATGGTGGAACAATTTATCTTTACAATAGTTTATGAATGATTCTTGAGGCACACATTTTTTAATGATAAGGTTAATGTCACAAACTGTTACCTCTTTAGTATGTGACTGTGCATTATTTCCCCCAGGATTATAAACACTGTCTACCTTGTTTTAGTATCTTTAACCTTTGAAATCAAATTTTTTAGCTACACTCTCATCATGTGCCAATTTTAGAGGTATACCTTGAATTTGAACACTTATTTGGACTCACAATGAAAAATCAAACATAATAAAACTAGGAAATAAAAATTATTTTTAATGACAACTAAAAATATTTATAATAGATATGGCCTCAACATACATAATAGCAACAATTTCAGTGTGGGCATCAGCCACAATGAAATCATTTGGTTTGCATTCCAAAATGTGATAATGTGCATTGACCACTAGTTTCTACATCCATGATGTTAGGTATGAAACAATATCCCTTAACATCAACACCCATGAAACATGAATTCCATTATGCATACTATCAAATACAAGAAGCATGTACAACATGAATCGCATTACAAAACACAAACATAAGTATTATACAATAAAAAGTGTGAAGTTTAAATTTTGAAAATCTGTAAGTACCTTATGCACATTTGTCCCATATGTGGAGTCCATTGAAAGTATATTATTATGTGCATAATTCAACATCCACTGGAGTTGCTAAGGAAGCTATATGCCTAAGACAAAGGGTTTCTCCTCCATTCCTATTTTTCAATTTATTCATACATAAATACTTTTTTAGTGACAAACTTTTGAACAGTATTCACATCACTAGGATTAAATTTGTATTCTACTTCCTTCATCATTATCTAAATATTTTAGATGTCATATTTATTCACAAAATTATCCCTCTCCATCTGACCTTTGAATAATGTAATTTTTCCATGGACCATGTCATGATCCTTTTGGTGAACAAATTCAAGAATCAGGCCCAAAAACAATAACCTCTCCACCCAATATTTTAATGCATCACTAATTAATGGATCCATAGTATAATTACTATCCTTTAATTTATAAATATATTTATCATGGAAAGCCATGCCCTACCAATCCATGTGGCCTAAACTATTATATATAATCAAATAATATTATTGCATCTTCATCAACACATAGATAGAAAATGAACATTGGCATCCATGATGTAGATACTCATGTCCAGGTCAAATACAAATACCAACCTTTAAAACATTTGAAATGTGATAATTCACATCATCTTTGGCCCTATAATCCTATGGTTCATACATACATCAATACCTATATAATACATACATAAATTGTAATATGAAAAAAAAGATCAATTTATATTTTGAAAAACTATTACAAGACACACTATTCATATTATGTATTAGAGAGATTTATCAATCCTAAATTTTTATAAGTCATATGGAACATGATTGAATGTAATATCATAGATACATAAGGTAGTGGGATACCCTGATGTTGTACATTCAACATTTAATAAGTATTTTATATGATCTATTTGTATCTAGGCAATGATATCTTTATCATTACCCATATTGTAATCCTCCTCACTCCAATTCAATTCATTAGAAGAGAACTCCCTAGGACATGGAGTTTTTACTATAAGAGATAATAATATCTTCCACTTCGATTTCATATATAAAGTAATAAATACAAAAAATAAAGACTTATTAATTTATGAATAAATAAGGGGATTGATAAACAATGGATATTCATAAACACGTAAAATTGATAAATAATTAAAATTGAAAAATAAGGGGCAATGATAAGCATATGAAAATGTATAAAAAAATAGATAACAATTACCAAACATATGCATTGATATGCTATCTTGAAATCATACAATGTAACAAATTATAAATGCCTAAGGAACATTTAACAACTTCCTTATAGAGACTGGCGCATGGGATATTTAGCATGGATGATTTGATTACAAGGCTAAGTTATATTTTATTTATGTTTTCAATTTATTTTTGATGGTAATATAAAATATATAAAAAAAATTAAATCATATTATAACTTATTGACAATCTTAATGGGTTCAGAAATAACCAAGTGGAACCCAAACTGGGGATTCTTAAAAATGTGCAAAGTGATACTTACAAGATTTATGTGCTAAGTGATTACATCCTTGATATAAGGTCCATCCTTAAAATTCCTTACCAATGGAAACACTTGGTGATGATGCAATAATTTCCATTAATTGATAGTTTTAGCTATTATTATGTTAACCACATGTAATAAGATATATTAATATCACCTTCAACATTTAAGTGTCATTAAAAAACTTTGAAGAGCATAACCAAACTTTCATTCATTTATAAAACTAATTATAATTTCACATGGTAATTAATCTCTACCAAGAGAGTTCCCTCATTTCATTGATTCTACATATAATATTTTGATCCTTCCTAATCCCCATGAAATACCCAAATATCACACACAACATATATAATGGTAATATCATAAATAAATAAAAATAGTTCCCATAAAATAACACATATGACCTCTCAAGTCCCCCTAAACTCTACGATAGAGTTTCACATTGGGCATCTCATAATATCTAATCTTGCATCATTGGCAACATGTTGTGGTCATAGAGCCAATTATGATGTATCTTTTTCATCATTTGTATTCAAATTTGACTTAGAAAGTGGAAAAAGAGGCTCATTAAACAACATATTGTAACAACATAATTTGTAAAACCATGATATTACTACTGGATTAAGCACCACCATTATTTTATCTATCCCAACTTGCCTTGATTTCACATCCCCAACTTCCTGTACATATTTGATCTTCGCATCAATAATCTACCTCAGAAGTGACATTACTTGTCTATGAAGTGTGTCCAACTTATTATCTCTTACATAAATCTTACCATATATTTGGTCACACATTAATTTAGAATTGATTTCAATAACCACATTCTCTACATTCTAATCATAAATGGTCGCAACACCATGAATAAGAGTTACATAATATGAAATGTTCAATTTAATACCATCAGTAATTGGAGAAAAAATAAAGTTTATCACTTATTTACTTGGACCATAAATATCATACACATATTTGAAACATGCATTACTTGTAGCATAACAAACAACAATACATAAGACATGCATGTTTTCCATAATCCAATGCAAAAAAAAGAAAACATTTATCAAACACAATCATCTTCAATATTAATATACTCATTTGATGTTAATGAAAATAATTTATCACACCCTAACCTCAACACTTTGACATGGTTATCCTTAGAGAATGTGATAAAAAAAAATTGATAATGTACATCTTTACCATAAATTGAATTAACGGATTTCATATAAGTCTAAAAATGAAAAATTTAAAAATGCTAAATAATACTACAATATTTCACTCTTTCCATTTGTATACACCTAAATCCGCTTGTCTTAATAATCCTATTAAACCCACTAATTTGTCAAATAGTCATAACCTTAACCAGTTAAATAATATCCTAATTTTCCACGCAATATTTCCTACACCCCATAAACCTTTACATACCCTTATAACTAATTAATTATTCCATTAACCTAATAACTAGCCTACTTAACCACTAATCTACCCACTAGCCCACTTACAAATTTAAAATTACTATTTATTCAACTACCCCCTAGCTACCCTACCACCCTAGCCTTCCCTACATCCCCATGAATCCTAAACCTCATTTAATCCCCATCTAATCCCCCATTATCCCCTAAACTAATCAAGAAACCTATATAACTAGATAAGCTCCTCTAAGATTCTATAAGTCTCTAAACTAGAGTATTCTAAATAATTTAAAATTCATTAAAAATCCTTCCCACCATCCTATAAAATCCATGCTTGGTCCATGGACAAAATAACTTAGAAATAAATAATCCCTATTTATAATCTCATAATTATCCATTCCAAATTATCCTCATACTCTTACCAATCCATTAAATAATCTAAGGAAGCCATTAGAGTTATTTTGAAGCTCAAAGCAAGTAATCCATATTCAATCAATTTGGCATTTGAATTCCCTTGAAGATCTTGGAGACAAGTCATAAGGGACAAGGTGATGGTAAGATTTCATGCCTATTTGACTGATTGTTCCTTTATTCCCTCCTTTTTATGTTATTATGTTGTTGGGTTTATATTACCAAATATAGTAGTTTTTATCAATAACTCAAAAATACAATAATACATTAGCAAAATAAGAGTTTTGACAAAATAAGATTTTGACCTTGAAAAATAATATAAAAATCCAAGATTTATACACAAGAGGCTCAAAAGGTAAGAAAAAAATGATATTATTTTCAAAAGAGATTATTTATATATTTACCAGCAGTTTAAAAGAGAAAAAATCTATAGTTACTTATCAAAAAATCACTTATTTTTATGAAAAATTGCTATTTTTCAAATGACAGTTTTGCACAAGATAGCCAAAGGGGTATGAAGGGAAGTTTGATATCTCTTTAGGAAACCGCTATTTTTTTTATTGTCAATAGTAAATAACTAGTACAAAGAAAATTAAATGTCAAATAGTCTAGTGTTAGCAAACTATCTGAATATTCAAATCACCAAGACAAAATCATGATTATAAAGGGAAATATCATGACTCTTTAGATAATGTTGCTACTGCATATTTATGGTATTGTGTAATAACTAGGAGGTTCTCTAGGGCTGGTGCCTCTCCTTTCTTGCACACATAAAATAATCACACAGAGACAAAAATGTCAAGAAGTTAAAGGTTATAAGGGCAACTTTATAGTTTTAACCAAAAATGCAAAATTGTGACTTGCAAAGGCAATATTGCAACTTTTATGACAATATCACAACATTGTTTCTATGATATTATGTACCAACTATGAGGCTATTAAGGATTATGTCTTTCCTTTCATGTAGATAAAAAATAGTCTTTCTACCTTTGCAAGATAAAACCAATCGATATAGACCCATAAAATCCCAAATGTTTTTGAGAAACTAGTTAGGATTTGTAGAATCCATATAGTCTCTATCATGATGAATAAATAGTCCATAATACTAGAAAACTATAATTGTAATATTGCATAAAATCTATGGTTTTGTAGTCTCTGGAAGAAGTTTTGTGTTAAATTGACTATGTATCTACATTTTTATAGGAAAGAAATGGTTTTTCCTATTTTTAAACTATTAATCCATTTTTTGTAGGACCATATAAGGAGGAGGCACTAGATTAGTTTTATAGCTTGTGTACATATAATAAGAATGCCTAAATTAAGAATTTTAATCTTATAATTTTATATATCTTTTGTGTGTCTTTTTTTCTTGTTTTAAATTTCCTCACATAGGTAATTAATTAGATAAATTAATCTTGTTTGTGTGTCAAACCATTTTATTTTAGGATAGCATCTAATGTGGAATTCATCCCCACACACTTGCTTAGTCACTATGGTTTGGTGATGCAAATTTCATCACCGTGCATTAAATCAAACTTCATATTTTGATAGAGTATAAATATTAGGGATAAATGTCATTAGGCTAAGAAATTGACTCCATACAGGTCATCCATAAAATAGAAGAGTTAATTCTATGAACTAGACATTATAAATCACCCTATTTGGATTTGGGCCCTATGTAACTTTATTATATCAGGGACTCTCTTAGACACCCATATGTATACCTAGTATACGACCTATTAGTTATAATAGGTGAAATTCTACCAAAGTTAGTATCATCTCCCAAGTGACTATCAAGTATAGAAAGGGTCAAGAGAGTTTGGTACATTCCATAATGGGACACCAGCCTACAACCTCACCCACTAAGCTGTTAGATGGTGTAGGTGTTGGGTTACACACCCATTTGGTTGACTAAAATTAGGGCTCATGATTCAAAGTGCTTATGAGAGTGTTGTGTTAAGGCCTGTATTATTTGTGAGCTGAGTCAGAGTATCTCATTTTATCAAAAACACCTAGATACTCTTAAGACACATCCCATCTTATAATCGAAACCAAATCATTCCATATCATTATTCATACATTTGGATATGAAACTTTGTTTTGAAATTAATATTTAGTGGTCACTCATCATTATCTATCATAGGAATAATTTATTCAACATATCATTGACTAAACATTATCTATATTTGGAATCTTTTTTGGTTTAGTCTAACACCCATCATCTCATCATCCCACCTCTTCATACCTATCACCCATCTAATCATCACCTTACTAGTGTGAAGGGTATCTAGTCATCTTATCCTCTTTGTCTCTTTTCTAGATTTAATACTTATAGGGTGTTTTCTTTGGTAATAGTAGGTCACTCTAGTCTTCATATCCTCAAAAAAACCAATTCAAATCTAAGTCACATCTAATCACCTCTCTTGACCACTTTATTCTTGGGTTTAAGATAAAATTAGTACCCAAAGTCACCTTATCTCCTGTCATCCTATATCAAAGTCGCACCTAATCACTCTTCTTATGTCACCCTCATCATCCATCATACTTATCATAACCCATTCCCAAATTATAAGAATGGGACAATGACCAAATTAGGATAATGACATCTTTGGGAATCTAGGTGAATGAAATTGGGATAACAATAAACATACATACCCCTAGAGAGGAAGATCAATTTACAAATGAATTCTTACATAGTGATGAGGTTAGGGCTTAATTTGACCAATATATCTATGAAAACCATGATCAAATTCATGCCCATGTCATCAAAATGGAGGGCACACTACCTTTTACCTTTGACCCAAGCCTCTTACATTATATTATCTTCCCATCTATTAGGCCTAACATGCCACCTCATCAAAGTAATGTCAACCAAGAACAATAGGAAGATAATCTTGTGGATCATTAATAAGAACTTGATGAATAACAAAACCTCCCAATAAATAATTGTGTTGAGGCTAATAGGATAAGAACTACCTTGGAGGATCGATTAGACCAATTGACCCAACAAATTAATTCCATTTCCTCTCAATTTTGTGCTCAAAATCAATAACCCACATCACCAAGATAACTTGTTAGAAATACCCATCTTGATTACTCAAGGCCTAGAATGAGTCAAGCCCAAACCTCCAATACCCTAATAAACCCCTCATTTTCTAAAGAGTGGAGGATGATGAGCAAGACTCTTCAATAAATTGATCCTTGCATCCAAGCAATGAGATATAGATATGAATACTTTTGTACATCTTCTTTAGACATGAGTATCTTGTAAGTATCTTTCCCAACACACTTCAAGATCCTAAAATTTGAAAAATATCAAGGGAAGAAGGATCCATGAGAATAAATGCAATAATTATAAGTATCATGGCACAAGGTTGCCTATGATGATGTTTAATTTCTCAAACTCTTCCTTAAAAGTCTCACAGGGCTCGCATTAGAATGGTTTATGCATTTACCTAAAGGGTCCATACCTGGCTTCGAGGAATTAACATAAAAGTTTTTGCAACACTTTTCATTTGACATTGAGCATGAAATCTATATCATATATATTTATAATACTAAACAAAGAAATGGTGAAATTTTAGCCTCATTCCTAAAACATTGGAGAAGCCTTGCCAGTCAATTCCATTACACGGTTCTTGAGAAAGAGTTGGCCAATATATTCATTGACAATCTCAATATTAAATTGAAATATCAATTAAAGCTATAATGTTCCAAGTCTTTGATGAAATCATAGAAAATGGGATTCAAATTGAAAAGGCACTCATTGAGAAAGGCATGATTAAATTATATACCCTATATGAATAGAGTCATAATCAAGATAATACTTTTTTGGGTAAGCTTAAGGTATTTAACAAAAATAAAAATGCCATAGGGGATGGAGTAATATATTACAAACATGTTTAGAAAGTGAAAAAAATTCCCCTACTAACAAATATAATGTCTCCACTATAAGGGTACCATGGGGAAAGCCTAAACCTCAAATGGGAAAAAGGCCTCTAACTAGTCTTGGTATACCCTCAAAAATGGTCCTATAATAGTTAATAGCTGCAAATATGATTACTCTCCATGAAATTTGACTATTGGATGATAGTAAACCAAGACTATATTAGTATCATGAAGATGATTTTTTTCAATATCATAGAGTCAAGGGACATGATAAATGAGAAATGCATGCAATTAAAAACTACATCTAAGATTTAATTGAGAAAGGGGATTTGAAAGTAGAAGGGGAGAGTCCAACCAGTAAATCCAATAAGCAACATCTATAAATATATCAAAACCCCTTACCCAAGCATGATAAAAGGCAATGAAAACCACTTAAGGATCAAGGTCAACCCTCCACTTATAAAAGAACTGGTTATCATTCAATTCCATACCATTAAAATCTGAGGCCCCCACGAGCCCACACATCCACCATACACTAAATATGCACCTCAAAATGGGATGAAATTTAATTTTTCAAAAATGACCCTTTACCATGTATATGACACTATTATAAATATTTTATTCATAATTATTTATTTATGAGTAAATGATAAAAATTTGGCATGGTCAAAACATTATGAAAACATCTAGACCTTAAACCTATTAAGGTCATTTATAAAGTCATGATACATTCATTAAAACTCATAAAAACTAAGTTGGCCCATTCCTTTTTATATATCTTATCATTGGAGGTTGGTCATCCATTCAATTTTATTAATTTTTTAAAATATATTTATCTCATTAAATACGTTAATGAAAATTTGTATTCCATGGTGAGTGTTTAAATCATAATATGTTAAATCTATAATGTATTTTTGACAAAAACCCAAAAAAATGGGTTCAAACTTTGAATGGACCATTCACATATACATATAAAAATTTACATAAACAATGTAATATAGATATATGTAAGATGATCCAAAATGCATGGGATTTTTTCCAATCCACATTATCTTAATTAGGAAATAGTTTAGCATTATTAAACTTGTTTAGATTTGTGGAAATAACACAAAGTATTATCATCCAGTAACATAACATCACATCTATTCATGCATCTCAACACATAGCCTTACACCTAGGCTTGCTGGTCTACCATGTTCATCTTCCTTCATTTGCTTATTTTTCAAAGTAAACAAAATTTATCTCAAAGAGGTATTTATTCTTGATCATTTATTTCTTTATTACATTATAATTACAAACAATGAAGGCATAATTTTGTTATGAATTGTATTTTCAACTTATATTTAGAATTACAAACAATGAAGACAACCATTTAGGGAAAATCTACAACTTTAGTCAAAGCAATTTTATTAGATGATGTTATCTAAGAAGGAACCAATTTTCTTTATAATGATGTATTTCCATATGATATTATGAGAAATATTATGTAAGTAGGTTTTTTGGTGCTACCCCTGACCCTACCACGAGATGAGAAGAGAGGAAATTTGGAGAAGATGTTAAGTGGTTGCCTTCCCTATTAAGAGAAATTTTAATGGCCCACTTCTTCAATTTATAATATCTCACACACTCTTTCCAATTTTCAAAGAAATTTTATGTCAACCCTTTCTATTAATTTCAATGAGGGTGAAAAGTTATTAGGAGTGATAGATAGGAAATGTATATTATTTGGTTTTTGCTATGAAAAATATTGAAGACACACATATGAGCACTAGTTTTTAGAATAATATCAAGGTATCCACTACTATGATCATGGTCATGATGTTAGGAATTTAGCTTTTACATCACGTTAGTTTTGGTATTTACTAAAATTCAAATAGTAATTGGTTAATTTACCAAAAGGTAAATAATAGTTACATGGTGGTTATAATTATATGGTTAATACGGTAAGCTAGAATATTATATTATTATGATATATTGTTATAATAATATATCTTAGATAGGTTAGCTTATTTATAAGATTCAGGTCTGAGAGAATATTGGAGAAATTATAATATGGTATTCCTATATATTTGTATTATGTCCCAAATGTTTGATTAAGGAGAACATGAGCAGATTATTATTTATTGAATTAAAATTCTCTATGTATATTTAGCTCTATTAATCTATGCATAAATTAAATCTGAATTGGGTCCTCCAATTCTCAATAGTGGTATCAGAGTAGGAGGTTCCTATTATGGATATATGATTTATTGGTAGGGTTATCCTTAGTATTTATCATTTCCACACTTGATGTATTTTCTTCTCTATGAGTTCTTTTCATAGTATAGAAATTATAGCATTATTTGTCCTTGGAGAGTAGCATTCTAGTTTTCTATGTTTCTATCAACTTGGAGTGTGAAATATAAATATTTGTCCTTTTAGATATTCATTGACTCTAATATTATTGATGTCTCTTTATGCAAAATTTGACATCATGAATGTTGTTTATACCTACATTCTCTATTATCACGCTATATTTGTTGAAGGGATTTCAACCAGTGTGTATAAAAAGAATATTCTAGAATCATGTATCATTGTATGTGTAGACTCACCAAATAATAAAAAAAAATATGTGCTCCAAAAATTAAAACAACTCCATGGTATCATGGTTTGTTCACATGCTCATCTCAAGGTTTCATTCAACTTGACTAAACCCTGCGCTTGGAAGAAACATCATACATGCAGATCTGTGACACCCACTATTACAAAATCAACATAGTTTCAAAGGTTTTTCATTAGTGTGATTAAATTCAATGCATTTAGTAGATTGAGGGTTTGAATCTATAATCTTAGCATCGACATTAAACTAACACTTAGAATTTTCTAGATTTAGATTTGACTTGGCATCTGGATTTTTGCATTTTGATGCATTTGGTCTGAGTAACTCATACTATGCACTACAAACTAAGACTTAGCAAAATAATGTATGTTGTAGTTTTATTTTATTTTAATATTAGTTGTTCTATTTCATTTTCATTACAATTTTCTTTAATATATAAAGGTTTTAAGTCTTTATGTATATGTTATTTTATATAGTCAATTAGTATATTTGTGGATTAGGTAATATTTTAGTCAAAAGTCCATAGGTTTAAAGAGAGTTCTATCATTGGTAACTTATATGAACTTTAAGTCTAAATATGTATATCAAATTATTTTTTCTGGGTTATTATGTCTATAAATTTTTTATTAGTTTATAGTTTTTTAAGTGTCATTTTAGACTTAGGTTGGTTAAAATTTCAAAGTCTAGTTTATTAGATTTTTTTTTATCAGTTTTGTTAGTTAAATATTATGTCAAGGTTTAATTATTTTTTATAATAGTTAGTATATTTAGTCATTATAAAAATGTTAAAAAATTCATTAGTCAAAATCAAAAATTTATCTATTGTCAATAATAAAATTGTAAAAAACAAATTGCCTTATGGACGCATTTTTGCTTGTACATGATGTCTTGAGTTAAAAATTGTGGGGGGGAATTCTATTCCCTTCAAAATCATGTGCTTGAGCTACATTGACATATTGACTGAGTAAGAAATAACCTAATGGAGGTTAGAGGATACACGGAGGAAGGAAGTCTTTCAGTGACCTCTTGTTAGTTGCTAATGATAGGGCCACACCAATGATGTCGTGAAATTTAGTATGGTGTGTTTTTCATAATTTTTTATGTGTGTTTCCAAAATAAGAATAGAAGAATAATGCATGTTCATGTAACGTAATTTATTTACAAATTCTAAACATAATTCCCTGATGTGAAAACATTATGAAAGGACAAAAAAACTGATGTTAGTTAGTTCATGGCTCTTGAAAGGGTTTGTGGTGGAGATATAGAAAACCACAAGATGTGAATAGTGTTTTGGCAATAATTAGGAGAGCAACTACTATAGAGATCGTATGACTACCTTACTTATTATGAAGATGACCCTCAGTGACACATCCATTGCAATCATGTAAAGTAAATAAGGGACACATTCCTACACATAATAATGGTCATGTACAGTAAGATTACATCAGTAGTATGCAAACCTATGTGTATGTGGTGGTATACAGTTCTATTCGTGCCAATTATTAGAGGTAGATGGTGTTCATGTTATTTTAAATGTTTGTGCTAAACCTATAAAACCATGGGAGGAGTGAAGCTCTCTCTATATCAAGGCCATGAGCCAAATATGGCATGCTACAATGGGTGAACATACTGAAAATAAGAGTGTGAATGTTTTTGTACCATGAAAAAACTATGGGGGGAATGTTAGGAATTTAGCTTTTACATCATGTTAGTTTTGGTATTAAATGAAAGGTAAATAGTAATTGGTTAATTTTTCGAGAGGTAAATAATAGTTACGGGGTAGTTAAAACCATATGGTTAATATGGTAAGTTAGAATATTATATTTTTGTGATATATTGTTAATTGTTATAACAATATATCTTAGATAGATTAGCTTATTTATATGATTCAGGTGTGAGAGAATATTAGATAAATTACAGGATGGTATTCCTATATATTTTTATTATGTCTCAAATGTTTAATTAAGGAGAACATGAGCATATTATTATTTGTTAAATTAAAATTCTCTGTGTATGTTCGGCTCTATTAATTTGTGCATGAATTAAGTGTAAATTAGGTACTCCAATTCTCAACATATGATATGTGGTTCCATAATATTCAATAATTAAAGAAAGGATGATTTTCTCTTTGTTCTAAAATTATTGAAGGATAACAATGTCATTTTCATTTCCCCTCCTTAGAGACACTGTCATGTTTTTATTTTAAGCTTGTGATCATGTTTATATCATTTCTTTGCAATCACTAAGTAATATTTTTATAGATCCATTGATGATTTTGAATTTGTATTAATTATTTTATAAATTTTACTTGGTTAATTCTATGAACATTTCATTGACAATGATGCATTTTTCAATTATCATGGTTCTTTATGTACTATTAATTATCTTTAATCATTGTTTTTTATTATTAATTTATCATTGCTTGACATATGATATTGATTATTTTGGGTTGTGCATATGTGTGTAATAATAAATAGATGTTGGGTAATGTTATCAGGTGGGTTGGCTATTAAATTTCTCTGAGAAGACATAGCTCAAAGCAAGTTACCTCACTAACATACATTTATAGAACCATCTATGCTGTTCTGATGTGTTTGGTTTATATATCGACTATCATGTGTTACATATTAGCATTATTTTAGTTATATATTATTTACTAATATGAATTATATATTATGTTAGTATGTGTCATAATTTGATTTTATATCTTTTTAGCTTACTTCATTTCTAGACTGGGATATGAACTATAATTGATATTAATTTAGATAGACAAAGGCTATCACATTAATATCTTTATCAATTTGATCTAGTTTGATCTTTTGATATTAATTTGTAAACTTGTTATAACTGTTTACTTCATCCTAATACAAAAAAATATAATTCATAAGGATATTGAAGGGGATCAACATCATTGAAACACCATTTACCATATGGGAATTTATTTGATACTTTAAGGTTGAATGCGATATAAATAAATTCTTGATTAAATGTGATGCCAATGTTATCATTTAATATCACTTATTGGTGGAAAGTATATGTTTGTAAATAAATGTTTTTGATAAGGTAAGGTGGAAAAACAGGGGCTGAACCCTTCACAAAGCAAAAAAGACAAGAAGGCAATCAAACAAAATATGCCTTCAGAGAAATGATGGCACTAGCTGAGAACAATAGACACCAAAACAAAACACAAGGAATAGAAAGACCAAAGTCAGAGAAGACTCTCCTTACATAACCATTGATTTGAGAAGATCATTAAGTTTCTTAGTATTCTCCACGTTGTTAGCATGCCCAGTATTGTCCACCTCTTTCAGCATAGACATATTCAAGAGAATTTTATTTTGAATTCCCTTGGTGAAATTATGCTCAAGCCTCTGAATACGATCCTTCAGGGCCCCAATTTTAGCTTTCCAATCAACCTCATTCTCAATATCCTCACCCACTTCCTTGACATACATTTTCCCCTTATTGTCATTAGTTTCCATAGTATCAACACCCTACTCCTCAGTAACCTCAAAATCCCTAGTCTCCTGCTTCCCTCCAGTGTTCTCCAAAATTTCTTGTATTTTCAGCTCCTTAGACTCTTCCTCTTGTGTTGCTTCTTCCAAAGCACTTTTAGATTAATCTATTAGTCTAGCCTTTAGGGTGGGTTTACCATCAATCCGCCTGACCTTCTAACTCTGGAGGAGAATCCTTCATTATTAATTTTGGAAAACTTGTAAGATTTACCACCTTAGCCCCCCGTGGCCCTACCCATATTTTTATGGGTCCCCTCCTTGGTCTCTCTAATATTTTCTTCCTATTCATCAACCTTTCTCTTCTTACCCTTTTTTCTCACAAAGGAGCTAGGGGTATCAATATGGGTCCCTTCAGGGGTGGAGACATAAACATCTTTTGTTTTGGTAGGAGCAGGGAAAAGCATGACTCATCAATAACGTCACTAGACATCGGGTTGGAAGAAATGTCTTCACTATCCATTATGATATTCTTAGAGGGATTCAAGGCTTGGTGAAAGTTGTATAAGTAGAGAATCAGCCCTTGGTGTAGGGGGATAGTGTTCATATCCAGCTTCTTAGCCATTTTAGCACTTACCCTAAGGATAGAATGTTCCAAAGAGGAGATCAAGTAAAAAGGGAAACTAATAACAACATTGCACCTAAAGTGATTTAACAAAGGGAGGTGGTGGTTGTAGAACCTAGCTCTAGAAGTTTAGCATGCTCTAATCCTCCTTGGTATGGGATGAGTTCTTCTCCCTCACCCATAAACAATTTGTGGCTTGCAAGATCCATAATTTTAGTTTTCCTTTAAAGTTTTATACCCTACATGGACATTCTCGTGGCCATATAAATCACCTTTTCAAATATTTCAAAACTAATTTTTCCCACCATGACTCACCTATTTAACCAGGATCTCACAAATTGCTCAGACAAGTTTTTGTCGTAACCATTAAGCCTTTTTAGATATGGCCTAATTCCCCCTTCCTTACAATAATGCCAAACCAGTGGATTATCTTTGAATTCATAATAAGAGATAGCTTCAGTGTGAATATGATCTCCTCCCATTTTGTATTTACAGACCCAGATCGTGGAGTTCCTAATTTTAGCCTTCAGCTTTGAAATGGCTGCTAACCCTTTTTTCCATTTATAAAAAATGAAGATGTGATGGCTCATTATGCGAAATACCCTACAGAGATGATGTTGTCTACTCCCATGCTTGGAGATTATTTCTCCTTGATTTTCATGATGATACTCATGCACCTCAACCTCATGATACAATGAATCATGAATGATTTTTAAACAAGTACCAAGGTTATCAAGTTTCGTAAACCATGATGGCCCTCTCCAAGTGGACCATCTCTGAGAGCTACCCTTGTCATAAATGCACCTCATTCTTGACAAGTCATCTCTTTTTGAATAATATCCCTAATGTTTAAGAGAATATGATCACCTTGTCACCACACCCTCCAACCTAAAAATTGTTGACCAAGGTTGGCATAAGCATTGGTGACCCCTATTTCCCTCTTTATAAATATGGGAAAACTCTACTCTAGAGAACTTTTGCAAAAGAAATTGGATGTCTATAATGATGTCTTTTAGCTTAATTCCCACATTTGATGCTTTATTCACAACATCTATGACCATTTTAGAGTCACATTATATACTCAGGTTCCTTATTCCTAGGGATATAGCCAACTTTAACCCCCATAGTAAAGCCATTACTTTAGCATAGTTGTTGCTCTGTCATCTTATTCCACTAGCATGGAAAATAGACATCCATCCTTTATCATTCCTTATAATTCCTCCTCCACTAGCTTTACCATCCAACTTGGATGCCCCATCAAAGTTGAGTTTCATCCAATTGGGCTTTGGAGGGATCCATTTAGTATTTAGTCTTTGTAGCATTTTAGAGTTATCATACCCAGGGATCTGGTTAAAAACCTTCCATTTGGCTGCAATTTTGTTCTCAATTTGAGATAGGAGTTTCTCTGCAACACGAATATGAGCTGTTGTGACACTTTCCATGATGGTCTTAACAAAGGAGTGGAACACCTGAGATGCATTTATAGCAATGTCCCTAAAATTTTTGTGGTTGCACTCTTTCCATAAAATCTAGCTCAAACATGGAAGAGTTTGCTTCCATAATTCCAAAAGCCAAGGCTATGTGAAGGTTGGGTTCCAACTGAGAATTACTTCTTTGAGGTCAAAATTATAGACCCATTCAATACCAAAGTTATTAAGAATTATACTCCATAATTCCTGAGCAAAATCACAATGGATAAAAAGGTGTGAAACTGATTCCTCTTTTAAACCACACAAGAAACATCTGTTAACCAAGGTAAACCCTCTCTTTTGAAGGTTATCCTGAGTTAGGATTTTGTTATGAGCAGTAGCCCACTAGAACATGTTTGAAAA
The DNA here is from genome assembly GCA_037957365.1 of Torreya grandis. Taxonomy (NCBI): domain Eukaryota; kingdom Viridiplantae; phylum Streptophyta; class Pinopsida; order Cupressales; family Taxaceae; genus Torreya; species Torreya grandis. The sequence continues at coordinate 1,364,019 of JARHVA010004861.1, forward strand.
TAAATGTTAATATATTATCATGAAAATAAATTTATTTGATAATAGTGGCAATAAAAATGACTATGTTCATTTTGATTAAAGTAATGTATTCTAAACATTATGTTATAATATTTTGTTTTATATTATATAATTTACAATATTAAAATACCTTTTTAGGCATGGAAAAATCTATGAGTAATACAAGTGCAACCAATTTTGGGTAGTTTTTTGGATGAGGGTTCAAATCCCCATCAATTTCTACATGCTCTCTCCAAGCACTATGACAGTTTGATACCTCATAACAAAATCATACACAATCTGAATGAAAATGATTTTGAAGGACTTTCAAAATCTCTTTGATCCAATAAATCACTCTCAAACATATGGTCACTAAAATATGTAATGGAATTGAATTAACAAAAGTAATACAAGATGTGCTTATTTATACAACACTAAGTGAGATTAGATTTCCTAATTCATAAGAGATTATGACTTACAATAACTAATCACACATAGGAAATGCCCCATCTAACTAACCTATATCAATAAAAAGTGTAATATCTTGAGACATTTATTACAAAAAAGTCTATGATAAATTAATTATTCTAACATTCCTCCCCCTTAATTGATCATAGGCTGAAGAGAAGAAGAGAGAGAAAGTTTTAATGCCTCAAACTTATCACATGCAAGTGACTTTATAAAGGCATCTATAAATTGATCCTGAGTGGGGCAATACTAGAGTTGTATGTTGTGTTTTTGAACATGTTATCATATAAAATGAATCTAAACCTCTATGTGCTTGGTTCTATCATGAAACACTTAATTTTGAACAAGATGTAGAACACCCTAATTGTCACAATTTAAAACTATAAGCTGAGTCTGTGAAACTCCATATCCTGAAAGAATTTGACATATCCATATTGTAGACAAATCCTAATGTAACATGATATTCTACCTCTATGGAAGATCTAAAAAAATAATTATTCTTCTTACTTTCCCATGAAATTGAACTAGATCCTAGAAATAACACAAATCTAGAAGTAGATTTCTTGTCATCAATATAAGCTACATGATCTTCATTCATGTATCTTATCAAGAATAACTTATCATTTTTCTTGTAATTTAGGCCATACTCAATTGTACCTCTGATGTATCTCAATACCCACTTTGCTATTTTCTAATGTTTCACCTTTGGTTCCTACATAAAATGAGAAAGATAGATGATGACATAACTAATATCTATCCTAATATATGTCAAGTAAATGAGGCTCCCAATCAACTGTCGATAGAGAGTTGCATTTACTTCTAGTGATGGATCTATATGAGACAACTGAAGTCTTGTTTCCATAGGTGTTGTAATAGGCTTATAGTCCATCATCTTGAATTTTTTGAGTAATGTCTTGGTATACTTCATCTATGAAACAAAAGTATAATGTTCCTTCTACCATAAGTCCAAACCAAGATAATAGTGTAGTAGCCCAATATCTATCATGTCAAATGATCGCTTGAGATCATTCTTGGTTGTATCAATCATCTTCACTATGTTATTAATGATGACTAGATCATCGACATAAAAAATCATTATAACAACCTCCCCCCATGTTGTTTTAGGTAGAGGTTAGGATCTTATGGAGTCATATTGAATCCATGTTGTACGAAATGCTCATCAATCTTGATGTATTGGGCTCGAGGAGGCTATTTTAGCTCATAAAGAGACTTGATAAGGCCATACACTTAATATTCTTGATTAGGTACCATAAATCCTTTAGGTTGAGTCATGTAGAATTCCTATTTCAAGTCTCCATTGAGAAAGGCACTTTTTATGCTCATTTGATGGATTTTCCATCCAAACTATGTAACCATAGAAAAAACCATTCTGATAGTCTTTATCTTAGTTGTGGGAACAAAAGTCTCCTCATAGTCAATTCCTTCTTTCTGAGCATAACCTTTTTCAACAAGCCTTGATTTTTACTAATCAATACTAACATATAATTTTTACTTGGTCTTAAGGACCCATTTACATCCTATAGGCTTCTTCCCTAGTGTAATATCAACAAATTGCCAAGTGTTATCCTTTATCAGTGATTGATATTCTACATCCATGACATTTTTCTAAGGTTTAGACTATAGGGATTCTATTACTGTAGAGGGCTCATATGTTTCTTGCACAATACTCATAAGGACCATATTAACCTCTTATTGAGACATGATTTGAGTCCTTTATCTAGAAGTGATTGTATCTAGTACTCCATTCAAGTTAGCATCTCATATAGTACTTGTATACCACTTGGGCATATGTTGAGCTATATGTGGTGGTGTTGGAGGTCTTGTTTAACTATTTTCATTTTCACTTTTACCATCCCTATCTAGAAATATTACAAGACTTTTGCCTGTATCATTTTCCTATGTAGAAGGTGGATTTATTCCACTCTTTTCATCAAACACTACATTTATGTTGATTAGTATGTTCTTTGTTTCTAGATCAAGGAGCCTATATGCCTTTGATTGTGCATTGCATCCCACAAAAATACATTCCTTTGTTTTCTTATCTAACTTATTAATTTCATTCTTAGGAACATGCATATATACTTTGCAACAAAAAACTCAAAGGTGATTTACCTTTGGTTTATTCCCTATCTAATCTTCATGTGGTGTGATTCTATCAAGAGCTTTGGTGGGTGACCTATTCAACAAGTAGACTATAGTGTGACAAACCTATGTCCAATATGTATTATGCAATTTTGCATCCTCAACCATGTTTTTAAACATTTCTACAATGACTATGTTATTCCATTTTGTAACTCCATTATACTAAGGTGAAAATGGAGCTATTAATTACTGATTTATTCCATTTACATTGAGATAGTCTAATAATTATTTACTAGTGTATTCCCCCATTATTTGAGTGGAGGGTCTTGATTTTCCTACTAGTTTCATTTTCAATCGTGGCCTTGAATTATTTGAAGACTTGAAAATCTTCATCCTTAGTATTTAACAAAAATACCCACATTTTCCATGAGTAATCATCAACAAAAATCTAAAAGTATTTTTACCATCTAAGATTGGGAGCAAAATGTCTTAAAATATCAGTGTGCACCAAGTCCAAATTACCAAGTAACCAATACTCAATATTTACAAAGGGATATCTTCTTTGGTTTCCTACTAATCAACTGGTATGTATATTAGAATATTGTTTGATTTTGGGAAGACCATGAACCATATCCTATTTTCTCAATTATACCAAATAACCATAACTCAAGTGACCATATCTTTTATGCTACAAATTGCCTAGTTTTGTATCTTTAACCATAAGTGCTTGATGGTCATTAAAAAAAATCAAGCTAAAACATTTTACCAATGTTGGAAGTCTTGGTAATCACTTTGAAATTCCTAGACTTGTCTTTGATATGGAAAAACTTTTAACCATTTTGGTGATCAAATTCAACCATGACATTATGGTCAAGTAATTGATTAATAGATAACATATTTTTTATAAGTCATGGAACATAGATAACATTTTAAATGATGCAATTTTTGTTTGCAAGTTAATTTTTGATGTCACCACTACCTTATATTGTATATGAGGTATCATCTCAAAGTGAAACATTTCCCTTTGATTCTATTTTTTTTCAAATTAGAAAACCATTATTTTCTCCCTATCATGTGTCTGGTTGTCATTGAATTATCATAACAAAATACACTTGGATGATTGGTATACTCATGTATTTGAGTAGTTAATCCATATTCCTCATTTGAAGAATCATTGTCTTTAGCAACATTACCATGTTGTTTAGGCTTGTAATTTTTTTATTTACACCTATTTTGTTATTGTGATTGCTTATTTTATATTTGTGATGATTTGTTGAAAGAGGAATTCTTGCTTGATGAGCCCTTTTGAAATGTGTTGTACCAATACTGCATTAAGTCATGTCCCTATCTTCCACAAATTTGACATGCTTTAAAGGAATGTGAATTGTTCACTTTTAGGTTTTGTTGATCATTATATTTTGGAGACTGATTTAGAACATTCATGTGTTTCTTCCCTTTTTGATTCGATCTAAGTATATGCTCATCATCTGCTGCTTCTAAATTATGTAAAGCCTCCTCTTGTTACAAAAAATTTACCAACAACTCAAAGGTTAATTTTTGTCTTGTGACATTCAAAGTGGTCATAAAGATCCTATATGTGGGGGGTGGTGCTCTAAAAACTATAGGGACCAAAGAATCATTTATCACTATTTCACCCAAAGATTGAAGTGAAGCCCACAAAGTTGTAACCCTTCTAAGGAATGCTTCTACTTTTTCATCTGATTTAAGCTTGAGAGTGTGCAATTATATCTAAAGATGTAAGATTTGATTTTGATTCTTAGCTTAATATACTATTTTAAGCTTATCCCAATCATCTTTTATATATTTATCACTATGGATATGAGGTTGTACCTCATACAAAACTCCAAACATGATTATTAACTTAGCATTTTTATTAGCTTTATTATCTATTTTTTGTTTATCAACATATATTGCATATTTAATCCATGTTCCTTCTACAACTGACCAAATGTCTTCAAACTCAAGTTGTGTTTGTAGTTTTATTTTTCATGTTGCATAATTATCACCGTGAAGCAATTGTGTGTTGGGGATCATAAAATGTGGTCTAGAACTAGACATCATGAAATTTGTAAATGGCAAAGAAATACAAGTGTGATTAAGTGCAAAAATGAAATGTGCATTTTTAAAATATAAATAAAATGCAAAAACACATACACAAAGATGATAAATCACACACAAGCACATAATGGATGTTAGACTCCTCCAAAAATAGATCCAAAAATGCAATGGAAAAATAGATGTCGGTTTCAACTAAAAATGCATTCAAGGAGTAAATGAGTTTAGAATTTTCCCACTACAAGATAATTTGAGGTTCTTAGGATAGAAATATCCCCCTTATTTCAATCTTTAAAATTTTGGAAAAATGATAGCTTATTTCGTTAGTTTACAAGTGAAAAATAACCTCTTAGGCTAAAAAGTTCATGGTTTTGAAAAATGGCTTTTTGCCTTACAATATTCACTTTCCCTTTTAAATTTCACCAATGAAATTTACAAAATGAATTTTTTTTGAAATAGCCTCCTCTAATAAAATTATCCTATTTATAATATTCCCTCTTGCCACTCTTATTTAAATATATTAATTATGATATTATATAATTATATTGAAATATAAATAATATAATTATATAATGAAATCAATTCAGCCCAAAAGAAAGTATTAATAAAAAAAATTAGTGAACTTCAGTGGAAGAATAAAACAACAGCTCAGATAGATTGATCTACTACCAAATAGTGGATATGGCTACTCATAAAGGTAAATGATGTTTCTTTTATAGGTGTTTGGGTGACTTAGAAGAATTATATACGGACAATAGTAGGGGTTGGGTGATGATGTTTATGGATAAAAAATGGAGGATCGAATATTACTTGCCACTGTGGACAAAGCCATTGATAATAGAATTTAGGGCAGATTTTTCATCCCACTAGTGCTCCTCAAAGGCCTCTTTCACTTATGGTAGAGGTGAAAGGGATGTATGCTCCTGGGTTATCAAGAAAATAAAACACATATCCACCTTCCTCCTCTGAGATAAGATTTTTGAGTTATCAACTCATCTCAGTCATGGGTGGATGTTCAAGGTTTGATTTCTTTTAAAAGGATATTATTGGTAATGGAAATAACAATAATGATGGCATGGGAGTTAGTGAGTGTGCTCGGCTAATATTATAACCTTGAATATATCTTGTGGATGGGCTAGAAAATAGAGTTTGTAATGGTAAATCACTGGTATTTTTCTAAGATAGAAAATTCTAATGCCTATAATGATCAACTAACATGTAGATTTAATTGATCCTTGTGGTAGATAGTATGAATAAAAATTGATATTAAAACAAAAATTTATCATGGTTTTAAATAGATCATAGATCTAGGATGGCCATATAAAGATCCTTAAGAATCTCAAACAAAATAATTTAGATTAAATTAAATCTAAATATTAGTTCTCTTCCTTTCAGATCTCACTTGGATGCTGTGTTGGCTAGTTAAATGAGATAAGTACTCAAATCAAATAGAGGGTCCATGAAAATATAATTTTTTAATATTATCAATAAAAAATTGATCAATATCAAATATAAACTCCATATCTAAAGAAAACAAACAATTTCAAACCCTCTCCTACCTGAATTCACATGCAATATTTGAGAAATAAATCTTGAATACTAGATCTAAAAATATAAAATCAATTTCTCAAATAATAGATCTTGAATAACATGACATAATGAAGTCAAATAAATCTTTCAAAAACCTAATTTTTTTTGAATTGATGTAAAAATATCTAAAATTTTGGATAAAAACAAAAAACATTTCTTACATTGACAAATTTTTCTCCTCTATAAATTGGCCAAAATTTTTGAAGCATTTCAACTTAGGATGGCTAAAATTGAAGCATTGTGATGCATCCAAGGATCACACAAACTTCACTCTTTATCTCTATTAAATATCTAGTGCTTCAAAAAAACTCCTTAGGATAACCTACTCTCATACCAAATAAAAGTTAGAATGGAATTGAATTAACAAAAATGCTACAAGAGGTGATTATTTATACAACACTAAGTGAGATTAGATCTCTTCATTTGTAGGAGATTATGACTACAATAGCTAATCACACATAGGAAATACCCCATCTAAGTAACCTATGTCAATTAAAGGTGTAATAGCTTGAGACATTTATTACAAAAAAGGCTAGGATAAATTAATTTTAAATACATTTGATATAAGTGGAAATAAAAATGACTACATTTATTTTGCTTAGAGTAATGCATTATAAACATTATGTTATAATATTTTGTTTTATATTATATAATTTGCAATATTAAAATACCTTTTTAGGTTTGGAAAACTCTATGAGGATGACAAGTGCAACTAATTTTGGGTAGTTTTTTGGATGAGGGTTTAAATCCCCACTAATTTCTACATGTTCTCTTCAAGAAATATGAAAGTTTGATACCTCATAACATAATAATGCACTAAATGAAAATGGTTTTGAAAGGACTTTCATAATCTCTTTGATCCAATAAATCACTCTCAAATATATGGTAACCATGAAAATATATGGATGAAAAAATAACTCGAAGAGACATATGTATTCATTAAGATGATTCTTATTTCAATCATGTATTTATTATTATTATTATTATTTTTTATGTGGAAGCTACATATTTGATCTGATTAATATTTTAGGCGACAATTCAGGTGATGGTTCTACCCCAATTGGTGGCAGAACTTTTAGGAGCAATAACTTTTGCACCATAGCTCTATTTGACTCCCTATTTGAACTGTTGGAAAGATAATAATGAGGGGAACATCGTGAGATGGCACAAAGCTTCACTTGGTGGGTTTTGACCCTATAAAACCAAATGGAAGTGCCCAAAATTTAAATTTTAGTAGTGTAGTCTAAAAATAGTAAGTTTCTAAAAATAGTAATTCCTCAAATTTTGTATTATTGTAAATCATAGAAGTCAAACTACTTAAGTACCTTGATATTGGTGACCTTACACATCCTCCTCCTACCTTAAAAGTGTGTATAAATGAATATGTAACCTAAAATGGAAATTAGACATCTCTTCCCAGAGATAGGCATATGTTGTATCTACAATTTTGAGCAATAAAACATCTCTTCTCAGAGATAGCATTATTACAATCGTGTTGTTCTTATTTCTTGAATTATCTTTCAACCAAAGCTTCTGAGTTTTGGATCAATGTTAGACTCACATATGTGACATGTCACTGAACTTTGCATGTGTGTCTGGTTAGGCTTACTCAATTCCATTACTTGAAATATCCTATCATTTCCCATCACCACACGTATCACCTTGACATGTTTCATCACTTTCATGTTATATATTACTTTTCCCTTCCCCTCCAAATAAGGTTAATAGTCATGGGTTTTGCATGAGACACAACTATCATTTTACACTCTTTTATGTAATCCTTAGATAAAATTTTACATGTAATCTTTAGAGTGTTTATCTAAGTTATGAATTTACAATGACCAGCCTAGAGGAAAAGGTAGATTAAATAATGACCAAATTAGATAAGGAAATATAAATGTAAAATATAATAGTTTATGTAGAGAAACACACAATTTAGAGATGAACAGAGAAGGATATGCTCAAAAATACTTTTGTTTGACACATGAGTATGAATTTAAAAATGTGAAATGAAAGATAAAAGGTAGAGGCATAAAATCATATTTGGAGGTGTAAATATTGTTTATGTAACAAACAAAATTAATCAGCTCTCATGATGCCTTCATCCACCTTTGGCAATAGTAAATGATCCATCCAATATGTTGAATCTGTGTAAGCTATGGACCCCTCTATATGTGTGAAGGGCATGTAAAGTCACAATTTTTTTTATTACTAATAAAATTAATGCATTTATGAAAGGTTATATTTTATGATTTATTTTTGTCAATTAAATGAAAAATTCAAGTACTAATGCACATGAATGAATGTAAGATGTAAATGATAATGATAGATAAATTTTGCCTAAGAACATGGGAGATTGCAAAAAGGGCTTTTAGGTCCTAGGTATACTAATATGTCATTAATTAGTCTCATGGATGACATATTCAATGATTTATATGTGATTTGAGAGTAGCTTGTTGGTAGTGAATCATGGTGTAAGTCATTTGTATCAAACTATGTAGGTAATTTAAGGTCTGATGCTTTAGACTTTGAGTATAATAAGGCCTCACAATGGAAAAAAAAAAATTAAATTTGTCCATATGTGGCATTGTTTGATACCTACATAACTTTAAAACAATACATCTCACTCACAAGCTTTTGATGTGGAGAAACTTGCAAGCTTTATTTCATAAAGATGACCCCCATACTCTACATGATTAATGGCAAGGTGATGGTATTACCCATGAGAGTCTCAACAAAGATGAATTTACAATTTTTGAGATCAAAATTTCCAATTTTTTGGTAATGATACTTTTGTATTTATTAAAATAATTATTTATATAAGCTTAATAGATCATTAATATTGTTTTTATTATGGTTATATTATAATAACCATATGGTTGGTTTGGTTACGTGTGTTTGTATATATTTTCATTTACTTTCAACCTTGTTATAACCTCCTCCACCTTATAAGGTTATTTCCATTTATCGATTTATTATGTTGTTTTATTGTGAATCAATATCACATATTTCTCTTGGATTCATTATTGTGTATTGGTTAATTTTATATGGTAATGAGAGATAATGGTCAATAAGATTGGGAGGAGGAATTCTATGTAAAAATATCTTGTTAGAGAGGGATCATATCTAGTGGAGATAGTTTGATAAAATACCTCAGATAACCAAGCATGTGATGGATATTCTCTTACATCAAGAGGATGTGAGTGGCATGAAAACCTATAAAGAGGTGTGGTAAAGAGTAAATAGGTGTTATAGCCTTTAATGCACTCTAAGAGAAGTGGCATATTGTTGAAGTGCCTCATGAAGTGTGGTAGAAATAGCAGGAGGTTTTGATAGTTTAAAAGTGGCTATATTTGATATTCTATGTTGTTATTTACCACTATTATTTGGTATTAATTTCTTTTGTTGTTCTAACACAAATTTTGATGAAGAGAAGAGGCATGTTACTATTAAGTGGTACCATTTTTATTTAAAAAAAATAAAAAACATTGAAAATATAAAAAATAAGGTGAAATCATTAGGAAGGAGGATATAATAGATCATAATGTCATTCTAGTAGGAGGAATGGTGCAAGTCTGGTTTTAGTTATTCACTGTGTGAAGAAATATACACACCAAAATCCTAACTAAGAATGGCATTTTTGATGTGCACACATAGGTTCCTCTTGATTGGCTAATATTATTATGAAAATTTTATCCTAATTTATCCAAAATAGCTGAATTTAGTTTTCTATGATTTATTAAATTAGTTCATAAATCGTTATAAAACTTTGACAATTTAATTTTTGCCTAAACAGTTGTCTAGAAAATCATAGTTAATTCCATTGGGAGTAAACTATAGATCAAAAACTCTTGAAAATTTTCCAAGATTTGTAACTTTTTGTCCCAATTTGCATAGAAAAATAATTTTTGAAAATAGAGTTGTAAAACTCCACATTTAATTTTTTTGACCATTTTTATATTTTTTTAGAAAGACAAACTTTAAAATTTCACAAACTATAAAGATTTTTTTGATAAAAATTGGCAACATTGTCCAATTTTAGGTGAGATTTAGTGTCCAAAAATAATATTTATAAAATTCATTATATTTTTTAGATTTAATTGTTTTCATAAATAACTAGGTAAAAATGGCTAGTTTGTAACATTTGTTGTTGCTAGATTTTTAAAAATTAGATGGTAATATTTTTAGCTTGTGGAGTTATATGATAGAATAAGTGAGTATAGGAACATTGACCAGATTATCCATGGTAAAGAGTCTATACCTATTTATCAACCATATGACTATGATAAACATCATCATGAGGCTCTCATGTTATTGAAACTATCTATGGTAGACAATTGAATTCTAGAAATTATAAATGTTGATAATGTACCAAATTTATGGAAACACCTTAATACAAAATATCAAACATCTAAAGTTGATAAAATTTTGTACTTGAAAAATTTATTATTGTCTACTAGGATGTATGAAGACAATTCTACTTTTGAATATTTGTTGCAATTGAAAGACATTTGTGATTAGTTGAAGGTAGTGGAAAAACCTATAGATGAGTAAGACCCATTAATTTGGTTATGTATAATTTACCATATTATTATGATTATTTTTTAGAATAATTACACATGCTTAATAAAACATAGGCATTAAACTTTGAACAATTGTCAACTCTTCTCATACAAAAAGAAAGGTAGGAGGAACAATTTGTTACTTCAATATCAACATCTAAATAAAGTGCACTCATAGCATGGTCACAAGGTAAATGTACTTATAAATATAAATAAAAGTTTTTTTATTGTAATAAACTTGGTCATGTGAAGAAATATTATTTTAAATGACAATATGATTTATAAAATTAAAGAAAGAAGTCATAAATTAGAAATGTGGCTGAAGAAGATGAACAAAATTTAGCAAGTGAGTTTGCATTTATGGAAATATAAAATAAGTTATAAAAGTCAAAAATATGATATTTTAACTTAGGTGAATCAATACATTACACATGTCATAAATGCTGATATATAAAATTTTTAGAAGATGGTAATTTTAATGAATTAATTTTCTTAGGTGATGTTTGGGTTCATTATGTGAAAGGATATGGTAATTTTTGTATTTCTTTGAATTTTGTTTGTTACACCTTTTATAATGGTTTATTTGTTCCTAACATGAACAAAAATATTCTTTACATAAGTGAAATAACTATGAATTATAACCTTTGTGGGTATTTTAAAGGAAACAGATCCATGGTTAGTAATATTCATGCAAAAATAGTCATTTCTATTGGTATTGGCAATAAGGTATTATATAAGTTTATTGATCCTAAAATATAAAAATAATATGCACTAACACTGGTTAAAATCATTAGTGAGGTATGGCATAAGAGGTATGTTCACCTTAGTCATGAGAAGTTGCATACATTAAGTCAGACTAACATGGTGAATGGAATGTTTTCTATTCAAAATAGTCATATTGTATGTTCAAGATGTCAAATAGATAATCCAATTTCAAATTAATTTAACATTGGTAAGGAATAAAGAGCTAATCATACATTGGGCTTGGTACATTTTGCATTATCCAATGCAAACATCTTTAATATCAAGAGATTTATATTACTTATAGCTTATAAATACCTTTTGTAGGAAAATGTTGGTTTTTTTATTATATAAAATTATAATTTTTCTCTAACTTTGTTTCTTAGAAAGCTATAGTAGAGAAATAGGGAGATAAATATGTAAAATCTCTTAGATAAATTAATGGGGATGAATTTATCTCTAAGAAATTCATGGAATTCTATAAAAAATAAGGTATAACTAAGAAATATTGTACACAAAAAAAAGACATCATGACAAGGGAAAATATGAGTGATTTAGATGGCATAATGTATTGTTGTTATCTATAATGTGCCATATCAATATTGGGCAAAAGATGTAAATACAATAGTGTACACTCCCAACATAAGTCCCACACAAGCCTTGTAGATTGTAACACTAGAAAAATCATGGTCAAGTAAAACACCATATGTAAGTAATATTTATGTTTTTGGACCTAGTGCTTATATATTTGGAAAAGTATTCATGTTTGTTGGTTATTATGAGCAAATAAATGCATATAAATTACTAGATATCTCTACATATAAAATTGTGGTTAGTAAATATGTTGATGTAGATGATAAGGGACCATTATTTTCTAATAATGGTAAATATACTAATATTAATGTATTGATACATGTTGATGATGTTTTTGGAACAAGTTTTGGTACTAAATTTGAATATGGCTCAAAACTAAAAATATCATAAGTGTCGAGTTCTAGTGGTGACAAGAGTGTTTCTCACTCTTCACATTCAAATCAAGAAAACCAACATAAAAGGACTAAGTGGTACCATACCATAATGAAATATGTAATAAAATATGAATTACCTTACTTATTGGAAGGACAATCTATAGCTTTAGGAAAACATGAAGTACAAAGTGAAGAGTAGGTAAATTTTGATCTTAATACTATCTCACAAGTATTAAAACCAAGCAAAAGTTCAAAGATCAAAGTCAAACCAAAATTGAAGATTTCCATGAATGTTTATGAAAGAGGAATGGGAATACAAAAAAATCACAACAATGTTGTGAATAGTAAATGCCCCAAAGTTATTCAACAATGAAAAGTAGTATGTGTTGGGTTTTCAACAACTCAATAGAAACATATATCTTAAGATATATGTTATGTTTTTTAGTCTTAGTGTATATTATAAATTGTTTTGTCAAACTTTATCAATCTACTAAATAGGTAAAACATGACACATCCAAGACATGACAAAAATTCAAGGAATAACTGAATCTAGTGAACCCAATATTCAAACACCATTTCCTAATCTACTTGGCAGTTGTAGTTTTTCATTACCCATGTACTCTAGTAAGATGGATTGGAGACAATAGGGAAATTTGGATACATTGTTACATTGGAAACATACCTACCTTTGGTTAAGTTTGTGTATGGAATTAATCATACTATTGTAATAATGACTAAAACAAGTCATTTAGAGAGGGTATTAGAATAATTGTTTATATAAGCTTAATAACTTATTAATATTGTTTGTATTATGGTTATATTATTATAACCATATGGTTAGTGTGGTCACATGGTCTTATCTATATTTGCATTTACGATCAACCTTGTTACAACCTCCTTCATCTTGTAAGGTGCTTAAAATTTGTCTATTTATTAGGCTATATTATTGTGAATCAATATCATGTATTTTTCTTGGATTCATTCATGTGTATTGGTAAATTCTATAGTATTGCTACAAAGAATAGGTGTATGACTATTGACAAGGTGATTAAAACCATTGAAATGGGGAAAATTAAATTTATTCACCATATGAAATAGAATATAAACCACCCAAAGTGTAGTGCATATTTGTCAAACATATTAGGCTTTGGGTGGAATATGGCCTCACAATGGAAAACATTAATTTAATCTTGTCCGAATAAGACATTATTTTTCACCTACACAACTTTAAAATATTAAGTCTCACTAATGAGATATATAATTGTATAAAATCAAATTAATAATAAAAATAATTTAATCTATACCTTCACTTTAAAAAACCCCAATTTACAAAAACAAAAAATTGCATCCCTTAGATCATATAAATAGAATTATATTTATAATATTAATATATAAAATAACTAAAAATTTAATAGTATATAAATAATATTAATACATACATACATACATACATACATACATACATACATACATACATATATATATATATATATATATATATATATATATATATATATATATATATATATATATTAAGTCTCACTAATGAGATTTATAATTGTATAAAATCAAATTAATAATAAAAATAATTTAATCTATACCTTCACTTTAAAAAACCCCAATTTACAAAAACAAAAAATTGCATCCCTTAGATTATAAATAGAATTATATTTATAATATTAATATATAAAATAACTAATAATATAATAGTATATAAATAACATACATACATACATACATACATACATACATACATACATATATATATATATATATATATATATATATATATATATATATATATATTGCTAGGTTAATGGCTTTTAACTGAGGCCATAATCGATCTGGGATACAATTGGGGGCCCAAGCCCCCATTTGATATGAGTACCACAAGTACCACATATATTTTATTAATATATATTGTAATAAACTATAATAGTCTATTACTATTTATATAATAATAAATTACAACAATTTACTAATATGTATTATAATAGATTTTATATATATATATATAGCTAGGTTAATGGCTTTTGACCAAGGCCATAATCAGTCTGGGATATAATTAGGGGCCCAAGTATATATATATATATATATATATATATATATATATATATATATATATATTGCTAGGTTAATGGCTTTTGACCAAGGCCATAATCAGTCTGGGATACAATTAGGGGACCAAGTCCCCATTTGACGTGAGTACCACAAGCACCATATATTATCAGTTATTGCCAACAACTACCAAGCCACAACAGACCCAAGAATTTTACTTAGGACCAAGGATGACCCAATTTCCAACAATGACCACAACCAACCCAAGAATTACTCCAACGGCCAAAGATAGTCCAAGTTACAATAATGGCCATAACTAGCCTCGATGATGTAAACAACCACAATTGGGCTCATATGCCTTTCTAGAGATTTGAACCTAGGTGGGTCTTGGAACAACCAAACCACTTAACCAATTCACCCAAATCTCATTGGCAAATAGTTTTAGTATACTATGCTATATTTATGATATTAATAAATATTATAAATAATAAAATAATATAACCATATTTCATAATATTATAATCTTCTAAATATATTATATTATTTTATATATTATAAAACTATTATATATATATATATATATATATATATATATATATATTTAGAGTTATATATACTATTATACATATTTTAATATTATATAATACATAAATATTATTCTAAAATAAAAATTATTGATTTATAAATATTAATATTAATTGTATATTATTATTACTATATTAATAAATTTATATATAAAATATTCATAAAATATAGTATTACTATAACATATTATATTATTATAATATATATTTTAATACTAATGATACACACATATAAACTATATCATATATTATTAAACTATATTATAGTAATAATTAATATATTAAATATGTTTAATAATATATTATATTACTAATAACTACAAATATATATATCATATCATATCATATATATATATATATATAATATTTTAATATATTAATATATAATACATCATTCTTTTATAATTAAAAATATATATTAAAATAATAATGTACATATTAATATTATTAAAATAAAAAAACAATATATAGTTATTTATAATATAGTAATATTATAATAACAACAATATTTTACTATTATATATTTGATTACATATATTATCAACAATATGTGCTATTATATACCATATATAATAGTAATATATTTAGTAATACTAATTTATATATCAAATTAAAATTTAATATACTTATAATTATTAATAAATAATATAATTGTCTATAAAATATACTACATACTATTATAGTGTATTATATTTAAAATTAGTATATAGACATATAGATTTTAGAAACCCAATGTCTTATCCTTATGTCATTGACATTATAGTGATGCTTTGATCAACACATCATATTTGGATCCTGCTAAAATAAAATCAACACTCATGATGTCCTCATCCACCCTTGACAATAGAAAATGACTAATCAAATATATCGACATTTTGTAAGTTACAGACCACTCTATAATGGGTGCATGCCATTTAAATCCACTAGTTACTTTGAATCTAAGTCTAGAGTATGATATGGGTCCTTAGGTGTATGATATCACCTAAAACTCCTTTTCATTAGCCCTCACCATCACCACTCAACTCACCTTAAAATATTTCACCACTTACACGCTATTAATAGTTGAAGCAATTAAATCAAGGTTAACACCATACAAAAACACCAAATTCAAATCCTTAGAAAAAAGGTCAAGTCATGAAATATTTCAACATAGACTAGGTAGTAATGATGAGCGGTAAGGACATGGTATTTTAGGCAATATCATATGCTGGGGGGCCATAATTTACACCAAACCTAGATTCATGGTAGTGGTTCTATTTACATAACTTACATCACCCATTGAAAAGGGCTCTATAACTTGCAAGGTGAATACATCTTTGATTTGTCATTTTCTATTGTTGTGGGTGAACAAGGTTGTCACAAGAGCTAATTTGATTGAAACATGACTCTAAGTCTGATGTACGACTCAAAGTAATGGTACAATGTTCCTAATGTGGGGATAATACATAAGGTCCCAAAGTCTATCTTTTTGCTTCCATTCATCCATATTGTTAATATATTTCCACTTGATTCCAACATTCCTTGCACCATTAAGGCAAATGCTAGTATATAATTTGTAATATTTAAATACCCTTTTAGGAATGTAAAAATCTAATAAATCTAATGATTTATTAGATATTAAATTAGTCATAGTTCCATGTAATTAACTTGGAATGTGGTAAGCTAAATAATGGATCACAACCTTGCATTATGCATTGAAATTGTTATTCGAATGCAACTTAGGGAATAATGGGAAATATGAAATAAGTATAGATTGGAGATTACAGAGAGATAAAGTAGCATGGGGATTCAAGAATATTATGTAAGAAATAAAATTAACCTCAATTATACTTTAACTCAACCATAGTAAAGAGTGTGGTTAGGATTTTGAATGTGATAATAAGAAAAAAAAGAGAAACAATGATTATTATCGATGGCCAAAAACCATTGGTGAAGCCATGACCAATTTGGATATGATCTTGTCTAATATATAAAGTCATAGCCTTGCAAGGATTCAAATTTATTATTTCATTTTAATATTATCAACTTCATAATCTTTTCACCATTTAATATACATGAAGTTTTGAGAATAAATTAACATCTTACTTATTTTTTAGTGGAAATAAAAAAATTTATATGTTGAGTTATCTTAGGAAGAACTTGACTTAATTTTGTTGATATGGAAATAATATTTTTGGTTGTCATTCAAGAATAATGAATGAGATAAGTTTAGGATCTATGAGTGAGAGAAGACATGAATAAAAGTGTGTGGAATGTGGAGCTAGTTATTGGTTGAAAAAAAAAAGATAACATATGGAAAACATAGATGTGTGGCTCAACAAATGGTGGAAGTCATGTGCAATATAGATATATCCTAAGTAGAAAAGGAAAGAGAATAAAATGACCAAGATAATAAGGGATTTAAAAAATTTATTTTAAGGACCTCCTTATTTATCCATGCATGAGTATCTGATCTTAGAAAAATTTGTTCATTTATTTATGAACTTGAAATAAAAATAAGTTTGGCATTAATATATGTAGGTTTTACCTTTTGGGATATTATATAGCACTGAAGTGGATATAATCATATTGGTGTGACCCAAGTTCAAATACCACTAAAATTAAGGGTACATGTAATAGGGGATGTATGACTGACATAGTGTGACTATGGATACATATATTGAGTTAGTGTTGTAATTCAGGGACAATAAAATTTGTTTGTATTTGATATGGGTGTGGGTTCATGATCCATAATCTAGGTGGATATTCCACACTAAGGTTCACCAATGGGGATGTTAAACAATGAGTTGATTAACAATTGAATTTATGACTATTGTATGATGTTAAACATACCAAAATAGAAATGTCCAAGTGTATAAAATTAAATGTAGATCTTGTTATACATGAACATTAAGTAAAGGAATGACCAAATTAAAATTTAAATGTAGAATTTTATCCTATATAAACCCAAAGTGGGAAAAATTCTAGTGGGTGAGGAAACTTGCACTCCCCTTCCACTATGTTTTGTAACAAGCATACAAGCTTGCTGCCAACAATGGACTTTACAGACAAAATATTTACTACTCCTCTATAAAACACAGATACAAAATCTCTACACTTTAAACACATTTATCTACATTCTCAACTCCTAAGCCACTTATCTACAACTAAAATAAAAAGAAACTGAGAAGCAAGATTCAAACTCAATAAAGAAATGATGTGAATCCAAATTCCATTTATCTCCCTTCTTACTATTGTATTATGATTTTTAGGGATTTTATTTATCCTCTTTCATCCTTATAAGCCTTAAATAAACTAAAATAAACTATGAATAATTTGAAAAATAAAAAATTCTTCAAATTCATGTGGTCTCAGCTTGGTTCGGAGTCCATCAGTCCTAACTCTAGAGTTGAACAGTTAGGCTCCCAAGAGATCCTAGAGATAGAGTACTTTGACTTTATAAGGTCATAAATTTTTCATATGACCTAAAAATTGAATGTCATTTTTTTGACTTGTCTATTTTTTGATAGGAATTAAAATATGCAGTCATAATATAATTTTTATACAAAAAAATATTGTTTTGCCCCTGTAATAGAAAATGGTATTTTATTAAAAACATGAATCTCACAAACTCATCACCATGAACATATTTGGATCACTCTCATATTGATTTTCCTTAGAATAATGCCTAATATTCATATTTTAAGGTCATTAAATATCCTAAAATAGTGTCATAAGAACATAACTTATATATAATTTGGCATAGTGGAAACTTAGTACATGTGACTAGTATACTAGGATCTAAATTTGGATCATAACTCCCTAATTTAAAGATTTTAAGTCCCTAAAAGTTTAATAAATTCTATATTGAGGAAATTTTCATCCCCACTTCTTGACCCTCTCTTGAACTTGGAGGTGTATATGTTAACATAAATTATTAGCCTTATGAAATTTTGAGTCCACCCTATCATGACACTTGTGTGGCTCACGTACTAAGGATGACCCATATCTGAAAGTGAAAATCCTAATAAAAAATAAACCTCATTATATTTTTTTGTATACCTATTATGAGTATCCTTACATTCTTACTTATCTTTCAAAATAAGGAATGAAAACTTCCCACTAGCATTAAGAAACCAATTACATTGGGTTGAACTCACCAAGTATATCTTAGATTTGCCTTCATATGAGTGAATGGTGTATCTTTTCCCATCCTTAACCAAAGGGTACTAATTAGACATCCTCTTAAAAAATAGTATCTCTGACATACATATAGGGGCTACCAAAAACTATTCCATAAATATCAATAGGCACAAAATCCAAAACAACTTCATTAATGAAATGCTCATTTATTTCAAACTTGAATTTACATTATTTAGATACCATTATCTCTACTCATTTTTTCACCCATCCTAGTGCATAAGGATTATTATGATCATATACTACCAACCCAAGTGTTTCTACTAGGTCTTTGTTAATTAAATTTGATTAAGAGCAATAATAAAAAAGAGCATCAACTTTGACCATCTTAATTTTAATTTTGATGTGGAAGAGTTTAGAAGGTTCACCTTTGTCTTGAGCATGATGACTATCCAAGCATAATTTTTTCTTCATGGAGGTATAACACAACTTATGATCTACATATATGTTATAAGTAATCTATTCTCCTTGAAGTGATGTCATGTCCTTTTTCTTCTTCTTCTCCTTCTTATTTTTAAATGGATACATTTATGGATGTAGCTTCCAAAACTTGTACTCAGAGTGGCTATCAAGATCACAATGCCCACAATGTTGTTGAGTATCCTTGTTAGAAATTGTAAAATTACCATTGACCCTACTTTTCCTCTTTATAAAATAATAAGGGTTTAAAGATGAATATGGACCCTTATTCTCATCCATCTCAAGATAGTGGGCTTGAGAACAAGACTCATTTATGTCATTTGGATTGGCAAGTAAAATGAGCCTTCTTAAGTGACCATGCAACCCTCCAACATACTTCATGAGCATATCATGATCAAATATATCTTTTCCCATTTATACCATCTTTTTTCAAAACTCACTTGTATAAACCTGCACACTTTGACCTTCTTGTTACCTCAAATATTGCCATTCAAAAGACCTTTCATCCTCATAAAAAATAGGATAAAATTGCCTTTTAATCAAAGTTTTTAATTCATCCCATTTTATAATTAATGGTAGATTGTTAACAACCAAATAATTAATAAAACCCTTAAACTAATTTGGAGCATGACTAGATAACTTCAACCTTGCAAAATAAATGTGTTGCTCTTCACTAATTTTATGTAAATTAAAGTATACTTCTAGTTGGGCTAAACAATGATCAAGGGTATCCACATTTACCTCACCTTTATATCGATGAATGTCAATCTTCAAATATACTTTTAATGGAAGTGGAGCTTGGATGGATTGGGGATTTTGTTTTCATGGATGGAAGTGTTAAGCTCCTTGCTTTCTTTAGAAGTATCGATGAAAACTCCCATATTTTGCATGGTCACCTTTATAATCCTCTAAATCTCATTCATGGATTTAGATATGCTTGTCGCATCCTCTTATATTTTATAGAATCTTCCTTCATCATTTTTATAAATCCTCTCATCTTTAGAAGCCATACTTCCCAAATATCTCTTCCACTTTCTTGTAGATATCTCTTGTTGTAAATATACCAAATCACCTTTTCCACTATAAATTGACCTTATCATAATATTCATATATATATAAAATTATAACCAAATAAAACACAAAATATATGGAATACTAACCTACTTTGATAAAAATCTAGTTCATAATCTAGGTGGATATTACACACTAAACTTCACCAATATGGCTGCTAAATAGTTAGTTGATTAACAATTGGATTTATGACTATTGTATGATGTTAAATATGCCAAAATATAAATATGAAAGTACATAAATTTGAATTCATAACTTGTTGTACATGAAAATGAAATAAAGGAAATATTAAAGCATAGTTTAAATATAGAATCTTATCCTGGAAAAACCCAAGGTTGGAAAAACTCTAGTGAGTGAGGAAAATTTCACTTCCCTTACACTATGTTTTGTAATAAGCATACATGATTACTACCAACAATGGCATTTATGAGATTAATATTTACTAATCCTCTATCCAACACTCATATATACATTATTTTCACTTTAAACACACTTATTTGCACTCTTAACACCTGAAGAAATCCTATATAGCTAACAAAAATAATAAAATGAGAACCAAAACTCAAACTCACCAAATAAATGATGTGAATCCAACATCCATTTATCTCCCTTATTAATATTATTTTTTGATTAATATGGCCTATATTTATCCTCTTCCATCCTTAAAAACCCTCAAGAAACTAAAATAAACCACAAAGAAGCTGAAAAATCAAAAAATTATTCAAATTTACATGGTCTCAGCTAGCTCCAAACTCCATCAGTCCTATCTATGGAATTGAATAGTCAGGCTCCTAAGAGATCTCATATCTAGGGTAATTTGACTTTGGAGTTCATAAATTTTGCATACAACCTCAAAATTTAGTGCCACATTTTTTGAAAATGTATATTTTTTTGAAAGGAAGTTTAATATGGAATTGGAATATAAGTTTTATATAGATAAAATACTATTTTATCCCCTACAGTAGAAAATAGTCTTTTCTTTAGAGAACACATCTCATTGACTCATCACCATGATGATGTATGGATCACCCTTTTATATAAAATAAAATGCAAATGATTTATAAAATAATCCTAGCTCAGAGAAGATAAATCCTACTTACACTTTTGATTGTTGATAAACTAGATATTCAATTTCATGACCAAGATGGATCTGCTAGACCTATCCATGGGATATATTACCATAATAATATCACTAAGGAGGGTTTCAAAGCCTCTAGTCAAGTAAAACTATGCAATAACCCTAATTGGGTCCTATGTTTTCATATTCACTAATGTACAAATGAAAAAATAAAAGTAAATTTTAATTTAGTGCTCACCAAATCTTGTGGCACAAAGTGGGTGTAAGAACATTAAAATTAAACATGAATACAAGACACATACTCATGTCAATGTATATGAAATCCTAATGCATGGGAGATAAGTACAAAAGCATATCTATCTACTCTTATAAAGGAGTAATAAAGTTAGGAATACTTACCTTTCAAGATGAACTTGTCGAGCCTCAATCTTTCCCTTAGATAAAGTAATTCATAGGAGGTTGTTGTGGCATGTAAGGATGATAAGGATAAATCAGCTCTAGGATACATAACCTATCAATGCATCCAAAAGACTTCTCCACAAGATAAGATCCATATCTCTAAAGGAAGTATGAAACCCTAAGCTATGATCCTAAAGTAGAATGGTGGATAAATAGATGCATAATATATATCCATTCTTCTCTTCTCTTCCTATAAATGATAGAAATGGATGTGTATATATAGGGGAATCTAAACTTAAACATTTCCAAAATTTTAGCTGACAGAGTCTACCCAATTGACTATGTATTGTTGATTGATAAAAATAAGTATCAATTAGATTACATAGTCATCCCAATCACCTCTACATTGTTAATTTATAAGAACAAGTATTAATTAAAATATAGATTCAACCCTATCGACTCTATGTTATAAATTGTCAAAAAGGGCTTTAGGCTTAGGAAGATGCTAAGGAAAATGGTGAAAAGCTTGGAGGAGTTTGCAAGATAGTAAAAAAGGCTTAGGGAAGTCCATAAGAGAATGTTTGGTTGATATAAAATGGTTGTAAAAATGTTATGAATGATACAAAGCCATAAATTGTTTTGTGAATCACCAATGGTCTACCCATCCCTTTATCGATGCACCCTTTAAGGCATGCACTAACATAGATTGAAACTCAATAGGTTCCTATAATAGATAAAGTGCTAATAAGTGGTAAAGTTAATTAAAATATTATGTGTATACATATTCCGCACTTTAATCTCATCACGTGTCATATGAGTGTAACATGGGATGGTGCTTCAAGAAAGAACATGGAAACACATGAAAATGAGCTAACTCAAAACAAAATACTAAAATTAATGATGAAATGAAATCAAAGTAATTGAAAATACCATATACATACCTTAACTTACTTTTTCACTAAATGACTACATGCAAATATATTAGTATTGGTCATGGAGGGTTCAATACCTACATTTGAGAAACCCTAGTGATACAGAACTAACAATAGAATAAATGCATGTGTACATAGGATGGTTAGAGTAGAAATTAATTACTTTAAAAAATTGGAAAATTATGATTATTAAGGGAAGGTTAGAACCAAAATATCAAACATTTAAATGACAAAATGATGATAAATGAAGGGAAAATGATGACAAATTATTATAGAACACACTAAATCACATTGGGAAGCATGTAAAATAGAAATGGAAAAAAGGAATGTAGAATATACTAAATCATGTTAACAAGCATGCAAAATAGAAATGGAAAAAATGAATGTAGAACATATTAAATCACATTATGAAACATGTAAAATATAAATGACAAATGAAATATCTATGCAATAAAACTCTAACAAATATATGTAAGAAAGTGAAAAGTAAGCTCATGTAATATAATCATGTTGAATCAAACATAAATAAATCACAAATGATGGAAAACGAAATTTAAATTAAGATATAATACAAGTATGTCAAATGAGGATGAATAAAGTATAAATAAATGAAAATTAAATGTAAGTCAATAAACAAGACAATAATTAATAGTTCATACATAAAGAGAAACATGTAAGAATGTAAAATGTCATATGTAAGATAAGTGAAGTCCAAAAAAATAAAAAAATAACATGATGGATAAATGAAAATCAAAAGTTCTAAATAATGAAAACTCAAACTTCGTGCTTGTTCTAAGATACAATGTAATAAAACACAAAAACCTAATGACATGACTATTATGATAATGAAATGGTGTGGTAAAAAAATGGTGTAAGGGTGTTTGTGAGGAAGGCCTAGTCCTATCCAAGGTCTTACAATGTAACTCAAAAACTAAGCCAAGAGGCATAAAAAGGAAGATGTGATTAAGGATGTGATCAGTTAAAAGTAATATTCAACAAGGGGAATATAAGGAAAATATAATTTAAATAAGGTATTCGAGGTGCCAGATGGGTGATGTGAACATACTTAGCAAGAATGAGACACACTAGGTAAGTGAAAAAGGATAAAAACAATCAACACCAAGGGCTTAAGAAACTTTGACTAATGAACACAAATCTTGGGATAACAAGTGAAGTACATAGATCAACCCATGAAGTCTATATGAATGAAAATTAAAATGGACATACCTTCCCATAACATGTTCCCCATTATTCATGACCCCTTATAGATCCATCAGTCTAATGAAAAGATTGACTACTTGTATGAGAAAGTTGGTGCTATTAGATAGTATATGATATAATGAGATTTCCTACCCCAATGGACCTTGGATATATCATGAGGCCAATTATGGAGTTTGATATTTGACTAAGATATGATATATGCCAAATATAGATCACCTATTTTAGGGTGATCTAAATTTTAAGATTGTTTTTGCCTTTTAATTACTGCCTTTTATTTATTTTATGATTTGGATTTAAAATCTTTTGGATTTTTTTATTCCTCCTCCTTCATATGGATTAAAAGAACCAAACATGAGTTAAATAGGTGATAAACATAAAATATATTACACTTGGTTACTAGATAAAAGGACCTAAAGACCAAGGTGTCTAATGACTCCTAGACTTGCCCACAAGTGTACAATTTCAAAATTGACCAATGTGAGCCTCAAATGAAAATAAATAATGGAAATATGGGGATCATGAGAGATCCACTATGTAATAAGTGATATAATGATGAATATGAATGTAGATGATCACAAGGAGGTAAAATAGTGTAATGAAAGGGATAGGTCTATGCTTGTCATAGTCATGCCACTAAGAAGTCATACTAACCTACAAAGGATATAACACAAGCACCAAAGAAAGTAGTCATCCCAAAAGAGGGGATAGGTAAATAAGGTTTAAATATTGATAAATTTACTAAGGTAAATAATGACATAAATTTTTAAAATGATAATAATGATAGAGACATCTAAGATCCAAAATGGAAACAAATGCCAAACGTAATGTGAAATAAAACCAAAGAACATAAAGGAAAAAATGGTGCCAATAAAGTGTGTTTTTGAGGAAGACCTGGTCCTATCCAATGTATTAAAATGCAAATCACAAACTATAAAGTGAAATAAAACCAAATAATCCAAAGGAAATAATGGTGCAAGTAAAATGAAACTAAAATAATTAAAGTGCACAAAAATAAAGAAACATGAGACAAACATATTAATAAAAATATATGCTAAAATCTATATCAAAGATGAGCATGTGAAATACAAGCCTATATATCTCATAAGGTTTCTTGAAGTTGAATTTGTTTGGTATTATGCATTGTAAATTAATATTGGGCATCACAGGATACCCCAAAGGGTAAGTGGATGTAGGAATGGGCATCATAGAATTCCCCAAAGTCTAAAGTGGTATGTTGACTGGCATCACAAGATGCCCCAACATGTGATATGTAATGGGGTGAAGCTAAGATGTTAGAATGAACTACACTAGGTTGACTTGTGGAGTTGGAGATGGGTGAATTGGTTGATAAGTTATAGTTTAAAGATATTAGTTTGTTGGATTGTAAGGGCGTTGAAATTGAAATAGGATTTATAGAATGGGTATGAAGAGGTATATAATTAAAATTAGGACCATGTATGATTCACATTATATTAGGCATTTAAACTAGGTGATCCTTTGGTTCATGTGACTTAAGATGTTGAGGCTAGATGAATGCAACAGCACATTTGAAGTTGTTCATATTAAATAGACTTTCATTATTGGTATAGGAAGAAGGATAAAATATGGTTTGGACAACATTAGTAGATGAGGTGGAGGTATGAGGTAATAATTTTTAATCATTAGATAAGTGATGTTGATGTGATTGTGGTTTTTTAGATTGAATTTTTTAGGCTTGAAGATTGTTTTGATAGCATTATTTTGTTTGAGATCAATATTTAAATGTGGACCATGAAAGGAATCAAGAATAAATTAGTGAATATCTTGACAAAAATTATGAGAATGACCTATAGTAGCATGCCACCAATAAAGCTTATCACTATTGCACCATTTTAGAGGAGGTTTGGAAGGATCAAATATTATGGGTTTAGAGGGTGGCAATTTATTCTTAAGTGATTCTAGACTAAAGGGATGGTGGTTTGGGTTAAAATTAGTTGAATTGGATGATACATTTTGAGGTTGGGTAGGATTGGATGAATCAATGTTATGAGAAAATGATTGGAAAGGTTCTTTAGTGGTTGTTTGAGGTGTTTCAAATTGAGTCATAATAAAGTCTTTCCTTTTTTACTTCATCTAAGGCTTATTCTAAATTTTTAGGTTAAAAGATTCAAACTTTATATTGAAGGAGAGGTTTAAGATAAGTAACAAATAGTTTTAAAAGAGTATCATAATTCATGTTATGTTCCACTTTGTGAACTAGAGACTTATATCATTTGATGGAAATGTGAGCAGATTCATTAAGAAGTTGCTTGGCATTGATGAAATGGCAAAGGTAATTTTCAATAAGGTCATCATGTTGGAATTCCTTCACTAGAGCATTGACTAAATCCCTTAGTTATGAGATGGAGTGTCTAGGAATTTGGTTGTACCATTCAAGTGAATCACCAATAAAGGTTTTGGATAAGATTTTGGTGGTAGAAAAGGTGTTAATTTGGACCCATTCCTTATAAATATTAAAAAAATATTTAATAAAGGTATTGGGCTCTTTAGTTCCATCATATGTAATAGTTGGGTAAATGTTTCCAATGTCTATGGATTGAATGAATGGAGCTAAAGGTTCATTTTGAAGATGTTGAAGCATTTTGTTATGGATTGGAGGTTGAGGGATAATATTACCTTTAGCATCTCTAAGAGGAGGAGGGATACAAAATTTATTTGGTTGAGACATGATTACTTGAGGTGGTTGACTAGTCATGTGTAATAAATTTTGTTGCATTTTCATCATTTGGGAATAGTTAGTTGTTTTTATAATGTTCATTTGCTAAATAATTTGAGAAAGAATTTGAGTTACATTGATTTGTTCATTAGTGTTTAAAGGTGGGGTACTATTTTTGTTATGAGGGGGATTATTAGTGTTGTTGGTAGGAGGGGTATTAGATGGAGGATTCTCAACATTAGTATTGGGAAGAATATTCCCAACATTAGTGTTAGTTTTCCCAAGTGTGATAGAATAAAAATGAAGCTTGGTAAATCCAATATTCTTGTTAAGAGTGCAAATGGTATTATCATCAAGGTTTTAGAATAATTGGGAATCATCTAACTCATTATTTTGATTTATTTCAACCATGTTACTTTGTGAAGTGATGATGATATTTGTTCTTATTATGGGTGTAACAAGAGGATCATGAGCATTGGTTGTAATAGGTGGTAGATGATATCAAGTTCCAATTTTTGAAGTGTATGTGTTGATGAGTTTAATAATTCAAGGTTTATAAGGTGTCAAAGTGGTATAAGGTGTATAATTTCCATGATTTGGGATTTGTCTTTGAGGATTTTTTGGATAGACTATATGGCATGGGGTAGATCGAGATTGAGAAGACTTAGAGTGATTTGATGAAGAGCTACACCAAGAGTGAGCATCCTTTTAAATACCCAAGGTGGGAAGGAAAACATATCCCATATATCATCTAAATGGATTAAGGACGTACAAAAATATTATGATAAGGGATTTCATGATTCTTAAAGGAAAGATATGAGATTAGGAAAAAAATAAAAAATAGGGATAAATTGGGACACACACATAACAATATCAACCAATAGGTATAGAGCCAATAGGGTCGACAAAGTATGTGAGAAAAATCCACTGAATAAGATGCAAAAAGACATAGTGGAATAGGTCAAGTGTGAGTTATTATATAGAATAATACACACTTGTAAGGGTTGACTATGCATTGTAAATGATTAAACTAAGATAGGCTAGAATGATACATAGTCATATGGGTCGACTATGTATTATAAATGATGAAACTGAGATAGGCTAGAAGGATACATAGTTGTATGGGTTAGCTATGTATTAAAAATGATGAAACTTAGATATCCTATAAGGATACATAATCATATAGGTCAACTATGTTTTGAAAATGAAGAAATTGAGATAGCCTAAAAGGATACATAGTTGTATGGGTTGACTATGTATTGATAAAAATGATGGTGTGAAACAAAACCTACTAAGGTTTGATTCACATTAGGTTCACTAGAATGTATGAAAAGAGAAATGCAATTGATATATAAATTAATCCTAGTTTAGAGAACATAAATCTTACTTACACTTCCAATTTTTGATACATTAGATATTCAAGGTCATAACCAAGACAAATCTACTAGACCTATATAAAGGATCTATTACCATAATAATATCAGTAGGAAGCGTTCTAAATCCTCTAGTAAATAAAAATTATTTAATAAACCTAAATGGGTCCTTTGTTTTCATATTCACTAATGTAAAAATGAAAAAAATCAAATTAAATTATAATCTAGGGATCACCAAATATTGTGGCACAAAGTGGGAGTAATAAACATTAAAAGTAAACATGCATAGAATACATATACTCACAACAATGTATATAGGATCCTAATGCATGGGAGAGAAGTACAAATGCATATCTATATACTCTTACAAAGGGGGAAAAAATTTAGTGTTGGAAGCATAATTAATGAGATGGGGGAGTGAATCAGTGTATAAACTTTTCACTCAATTCCATACATCATTTTATTACCCATTCAAACTAACATAGAGATATAATAAAGCATAAAGAAGCAATCACATAAGCATGAAGCAAGATATAAACACATGAAAACCATAGATATGTGGGAAACCATCATGGGGTATAAAACATAATATCACAAAACTTTAAATACTATCCTATAAGTAATGAAACAACATTTACTAAGGCACCAACCCCACAAGGAGCACTAACCCCTCGCTAGTCAAACACCAACCCAACTAGTCCTTTATTAAGTTCCAACTTTCAAGGAGAATATAACCCCCTAAGTAACTTAGAACCAACCCAAACACTTCAAGGAAACTTATGTAAGCTCCAACCTATAAGACAGTTCCAACTCCCTCTTAAACAAGCACCAACCCAACCAAGGCAAGTTTGATCACCTCAAGACACCTTGTTGCTCTCTCAACTAATGGTGACTTATTCATCAGCTCTCTCTCTCTCTCTCTCTCTCTCTCTCTAGATTAAAATCTATATCATATACTTGGAACACTCTTGTTATGTATTTATAATGGTCTATCAATCAGTAATCCACACATTCATATCTCCTTAGTCTTTTACTCCTCTCAAATAACCTTTTAGGCTTACTCGCTCAACATGCCTCTTTTAGGCTCATTAGGTCCACTAACCTAGTTATCTACCTAAATATTATATTTTATATTTTCATCATGATTTATTAATATTTTTATTTTCCTCAATTACCTATTGATACTCCTCTAAGATATCTTTTCTTCACATATGTCCACTCCTCTCCAACTTGCTCAAACAAGCCAATTAGGCCTTTTTTATATATACTCAACACTTTATCTTATCCATATTTGTTATCCAATAACCTTAAAACACTTATTTTACCCTTATATTATACCCAAAAAAAAATTACACATGTGAGACAACCACTCCATAGGTTAGTCATACCCCTTAAGAGCCAAAACCTCCATTAGGCCTAAAGGAGATCTAATGCAATTAGGTTTTTCTTAAGCACACATTACACTTGATTTATCTTGGAACACATTTAACATCCAAAAAATGATTGTAAAACTTAAAAAAATTCTTAAATATACCCATGATGACATTCATTTAGGTCCACACCACCTATACATCTAATTCACCACTAACCATACTATTAAGCCTACTCACCATTAGGCCTTCTCACTGCTTAAAAGCTTGTATCACAAAATATGGGTATAAAATAAAATTTTAAATATAAAAAAATGAAAAAATAATATTTATAGATAATTAATGACCTATTTTTAATCACCATATCCATTGGAATTCACTAAATAGGCCAAAATTCCTCAAACCAACTCTTGCAACATGACCACTCAAAATGGTCAAACACTACCAAAGTATAGTAAACAACATTTGATCACTAACATTGAAATGTGAAATTATAATGAATAAAAACACATTAATATGGATCTAATATAATTATATAAAAAATCTATGTGTATTATATCATTCAAATCTATCCAAACAACCTCCAACTCATCTCTATAATATGACTACTGAAACCAACCTAAGTGTTCCAAAGACACAATCATATAGAAGTTTGCCTTTTAAATTTTTAAAAGTGATTAAAATATATATAATAAACATACATATATCCTATTTTATATATAATACATCATATAATAGATGCATCATTGATTCTAGGATCAACCATTGGTATTACGATACAATTTCTCAGGCAACTCTCTTATAGACCTCACACAGTCTGACAAGCCATTTTGGATTTCGCGTTTCAACCTCTAAAACTATATTTCCACATTCCATGAAGTATGAATAGTTAATTTATGTCTCAAAAAAAATAAAAAATTTCATTATATATAATGAATCTTGTCATAGAGTCTCAAACCCTTCACTTCACCTAACACACTTGGAACAGTCAAACTGCCTTAAAAGCCAATCATGGTGAACATGAATTCACACACCTATAGGGAAAATTCACTGAAATTATAATTAATTTTTATGATCCTTATATATATTTATATTAACTTAAATCAAAAATATATATAGGTTAAATGGAATATATAGACTAAATTGATCAAACTTTAAACCTCACTCTTTCACTGTCTTCACTCACACAGACAGGTCATCTTGAGAGCACTTTATTGCCTATATGTTATCATATTAAAAATTTATAAACCAAGGTATAATTATTTATATGTACTAAAAAAAATACCCCAAATAATTGGATTCATCCTTAATCATTTGAAACCATTCCATAATCTCTTTCTCACTCTGACTAGTTTTTCTTAGTATTTCACCATTAGCCCAGTCTAGCTATAGGTCAAATCGGGTGAGAAAACTGGTTGAAACAAAGGATATAAATTTAAAAAATAATGTATGTACATAAATAATTTTTCTTGACCTTTAACCTTCATCCACTTGCATGAATTGACTCAGTCAACCCTACATATAACATAAAATTCTTCAAAAACAAGATTTTTTTTTGTAGGTTCTACTCATTGTCTTGATAGAATAATTCAATTTGGATATTATTGAAGGATTATTATACATTAAAAAAACATAAAAATTTCCTTATCAATCCATTCTAGGCCATTTCTATCAAGGTCTCTCCAATTGGGTCATTGTGAGGGTTTTATGAGGGTTTTGGACTAGTTTCCGTTCTTAATGAATGTTCATACAAATCTATCCTTAAAACCACTTAATAATTCTTGTAAAATGTTATTTTTATAATTTTAAATATTTACCAAAATTCATAGGATAACATGAAAATTTTACACATGCCAATGAATATCAGCAAATCCTTCTTGAGCTCTCATCTCTTCATTTTTCATACATATAAGACCTTAAAACATGATTTATTGATTTATTTTTCAATTAAGGACCTAAAACTTGGTAAAAACCCTTAAAAAACTTTTAAAACCTCAAACCATGATCACATGTGATTGATCCCTTTGAAAACTAATCTTGACCCTTCATTAGGCCACACTAGACCAATATACATGTTAGGTCTAGAACTACCAGTCATACTTGGATTTTGAAAACACTTGGAAACCTCTTTCATTAATATCCAAATCCCATCCACATTTCATTATAAGCCATGTCCATGGATAGGAACTAGTCTGTCAAACAAACTTACTAGATACCATACCTCTTTGATACTTTCCTAATACTATATATACCCTTTAAGACTCATTATAATGCCAAATCACCTTCTCAAAACCTTTTTATATCTCAAAATTGTGCCAAGAACTCTTTTTTAACTCAAGAATCTACAAGACTATGATTGAGTGATCATGAATACTTACTGTGTATATTCACAAGAGTACCTTTGGGACATCAATGACCTTTTACTACCTTTGACATCAATGATAATATTAATGCCAAAAGCACACCAATAGGAACATAACTCAATAATATCCCCCTTTTTCATTGATGGAAAACACTTCAACACAAAAAACATTATCATATCTCCTCAAGATGGATCTCCCAATAAATTCTTTCTCTCCATTTTACATTAATGACAAAGGATCTCTATAACTACCACTTTATTTGTCATGACTCCACAATCCTTCCTTGAATCTCATCATCTACTCTTGATCTTACCTAGACCCATTCATCTCTTCATCTGATCCTTGGACCTATCTACTCATAGAGCTATCAATCTCCCCTTTTGTTCATGCATACTTATCTCAAATATTTTTAATCCATTTGAGTAAGTTCACCTTAACTCAATGCTCCATTTAGTTCATGCCATTTGAAATCATAAACCAACTATTTAAAATAAACATAACTTGTTAGATTACCTTATTAAAGCTTCCATAGATCTTTAGACAAACTCCTCAACTCATTGGGGCTTGACTAAGATCATGGCACCTTCAAAAAATCACCTCAACCAAATATGTCTACATACAACTTTACAAGAATTATTCCTATAGGAAGAATATGATTTCTCCATCTAAGCATAATCTTCAATAGTTATAATGCATCCTTATATATTTTTATGGTCAATCAATCCATCATAGTTTGGACAATATTATAACACCATTCTTGGTTGATTCTTCCTATTAAGTCACCAATTCATTGTAAAGGAATAATTTGCTCTTCTTCCTATAATCTACATGTTACCTTCTAGTTTTAACAATATGTCTTGGGGCTAATGAGAAACTTGAATAACTCCCCTATCTTTATGCATACCTGCATATCCTTGTCTTTGATATGAGATCTAAACATAATAGGTCCCATAGATATGATTTAAATAGATCCACTTCTTGAAGACACATAGCTCAGGGTACCAAAATGGGTAAACCCATGTTATATGCCTCTAAGGTCATAATCAACCTCTTAGACCATTTATCTCTACATGATGCTCTTCAAAATGATTCAATGGATCAACTTCAACACACATTGTCAAGACCCTTTGATAAAACTAAAAGCACTTGTCAACTTCATATCACTATTACCTTTTTTATGGCACAAATAACTTGTCATCTTACTTCTTATAGCACTATAATACCTCAGATCATATGATAAAATAATCACAACCTTTAATAACATTGGTATTATAGATGAATCATCAACTCTTACTCCACTAGTTCTAGGGTTTGTAGTCATAATCAACCTTGAAACCCTTATTCCTCTATTTGTCACAACTTGATCTTATTATTCATATCTAGGATCAATTTGAACAAAACATAGAGCATCTAAATGAGAAAAATGATTTCAATAACATCTTCATTAAATTTAATCATTTATAAAATTAGAACTTCACCAAAGCATTTAAGACACCCTTATAACATCCTTAATCACCTCAATGACCTAGAAACACTCTTTTGCATCTAGCCATAATAAAAAAAACTTCTTAAAACTCTTAAATCATCTCACACATGTTCCCCAAACACTCTTATAAACCTCAAGACCTCTTTGAAGATCTCAATGCATATATGCTCAACCACCATACAAACATGGATATACGTTCATAACATCACACCTCATAAAGACTCAAATAAACCTCATATCACCAATAGGTCTCATCAACATACTTTTGATCATCTATGATAGCTTCATAGACTCAAATCAATGCCTCTTTCTTGATGATCAACTCATAGCATCTTTATGTAAACACAAGGTTAAACATACCTTATTTAGAAGGTCTAAATCAGGATTCTTCAATACACCTTGATGCCTTGACCTGTACCTTTCTCTCAACATGTCTTTAGAGTCTTTCTAGACTATCAATCTTGGGTTTGATCTTTGACTTACCTTTTACATAGTCCTTCAAAGCTTCTAAATGGTACTTTTAACATTCTTTAAACTTTTATTGATGTCCTATAGTAACAAATAACTCACCTTGTTTTAAGTGTTGATCAAGCCTCATATTGACCTCCTTATTCTCTTTATATAACTCTACCATTACCATCACTCTTTGATAAACCATCACTGTAAACAAGAAGAACATTCTCATCATCACACTTTGTTCTTCTTAAGATCACCTTCGAGATATCAAGCCACCTATAAAGGACCTAATCTGATACCAATTGTTAGAATCATAAAAATTGAGAAGTTGGGGGTGGGGGTGAATTGGTGTAAAAAATTTTAACTCAATTCCATACATAATTCATTACCCATTCAAACTAACATAGAGATATAACAAAGCATAGTGAAGCAATAACATAAGCATGAAACAAGATATCAACACATAAATAATATAGACATGTGGGAAACCCTCATGGAGGATAAAATAAACTATCACAACACTTGGATTAATATCCTATAAGTAATGAAATAACATTTAGTGAGGTACCAACCCCACAAGGAACACCAACCCCTCACTAGTCAAGCACCAACCCAAGTAGTCTTTTAGTAAGGTCCAACTTACAAGGAGGATCCAAACCCCTATGTGACATGGAAAAAACCCAACCACTTCAAGGACATTTATTCAACATATAACCTAAATGAATCTCCAACTACCTCTTGACTAAGCGTCAACCTAGCCAAGGCAAGCTTGATCAACTCAAGACACCTTGTTGCTCTCTCGACTGATGGTGATTTCTTATTTAGATGTCTCTCATATATATCTACATTAAAATATATATCATACACATGGAACATTAATATTATGTATTTTTTATGGTCTCTCAATCATAAATCCACTCATTCAACTCTCCTTAGCCTTCTACTCCTCTCAAACAACCTTCTAGGCTTACTCAATATGCCTCTTCTAGGCTCATTAGGTCCACTAACCTAGTTATCTACCTACATAAGATATTTTATATGTTCATCATTATTTATTCCTATTATTATGTTATTCAATGACCTACTACTGATCCTCTAAGAGCTATTTTCTTTGCATATGTCCACACCTCCCTAACTCACTCAAATAGGCTAATTAGGCCTTTCTTATATACTCAACACTC
Organism: Torreya grandis; assembly: GCA_037957365.1. Lineage (NCBI taxonomy): Eukaryota > Viridiplantae > Streptophyta > Pinopsida > Cupressales > Taxaceae > Torreya > Torreya grandis. The sequence goes on from JARHVA010004861.1 coordinate 1,399,390, forward strand.
AATATTATCCGTGTTGGTCAACCAATAAACTTACCAAACTTGGTTTAAAATTTTATTATACCCAAAAACATGTTAAACAATTGATATAACCACTCTATAGGAATTTCATACCCCTTAAGAGCCAAAAACTCCATTAGGCATAAAGGAGACCTAGTGCAATTAGGTATGTCTTAAGCACATGTTACACTTAAGTTATCTTGGAACACCTTTAGACTCAAAAAATTATTTAAACACTTAAAAAAAAATTAAATAGACCCTTTATGACATCCATTTAGTTCCACACTGCCTGTATGTATAATTTACCACTTGAACCATGCTATTAGTCTTACTGGCCATTAGGGCTTCTCACTACATGAAAGCCTATCTCAAAAAATAAAGGTATAAAATCAACTTTCCCACAAAAAAACATGAAAAAATAATATTTATATATAATTAATTACCTTATGGTAATTGACATATCCATTTTAATTCACTAAACATTCCAAAAGGCCTCAAACCAACTCTTGCAACATGACCACTTAGAATGGTCAAACAATACCAAAGTACAATCAACAACATTTGATCACCAACCTCTGAATATGCACTTATAATGAATAAAAAAACATTAATATTCAACTCATATATTTATATAACAACTATATGTGTATTATATCATTCAAATCTATCTAAACAACCTCCAACTCATCTCTACAAGATGATTATTCAAATTGCCTAAGTGCTCCAAAGATACAATCATATAGAAGTTTGTATTTAAAATTTGTAAGACTGATTCCATGACATATCATGAACATCCATATCTCTTATATGATCTATATTACATAATAAAATATATGGATCATTTATTCATAGATCAACCATTGGTCTTACTGACCAATATATCAAACCACTCTCTTATAATCCTCACACAGTCTGACAAGACATTTTCGCTTTCATGTTTCAACCTCTCAAACTATATTTACAAATTAAATAAATTATTAATATCTAATATAGGTATAAAAACATTAAAAATTTCATTATATACAATGAATCTTGTCATATATTCTCAAACCCTTCACTTCACCTAGCACATCTGGAACAGTCAAACTGCCTTAAGAGCTAGTCATGGTGAACATGAATTTCCACACTATAGGGACACTTAATTCAAATTATAATTAATTTTTATGATACTCATACATATTTATCTCAAATAAAATCAAAAATATATAGAGTTAAAATGACAAATATAGAACAAACTGATCAAACTTTAAACCTCACTCTTTTACTATCTTAACTCATACAAACAAGTCATTTTGAGAGCACTTTATTACATGTATGTGAGAATAATAAAACTTTATAAACTGATGTATAATTAGTTATATGTCTTAAAAAAATACCCCAAATAATTTGATTCATCCCTAATCATCTGAAACCCATCCCTAATCTCTTTCTCACTCTAACTGGTTTTTCTCACTATTTCACCATTAGCCCAGTCTAACAATAGGTCACATTGGGTGAGAAAATTAATTGAAAAAGAAGATATAAATTTTTAAAAAAATAACATGGACATCTATAATGATTCTTTACCTTCAACTTCCATCTACTTTCATGCATTGACTCATTCAACCCTCCTTGTAGCATCAAATTCTTTAGAAATAAGAGTGTTTCTATAGGTTCTACTCATTGTCCTAATAGACTATTTCCACTTGGAGATGATTGAAGTATTATTATACATGAAATAAACATAAAAATATTATTAACAATCCATTCTATGCCATTTCTATCAATATCTCTCTAATTAAGTCAATGTGAGGGTTTTGGATCAGTTTCCATTCTTAATGAATGTTCATACAACTCTATCCATAAAACAACTTTTTAATGTTGGAAAACCTTCTTAGGACCATTTTAAATCTTTTAAAAAAGTAAAAGGACACCATGAAAAGTTTACTCATGCCAATGAGCATAAAAAAATCCTTATTTGCTTTCATTTCTTCATTTTACATACATATAAGACCTTCAAATGTATTTTTTTGCTTTTATCTTCAATTGAGGACACGAAACTTGTTCAAAACCATTGACACAAATTTTAAAACCTCAAACCATGCTCAAATTTTTTGTATCCCTTTGAAAAATGATCTTAACCCTTTATTAGGTCATATTAGACCACTATGCACATTAGGTCTAGAATTACTAGTCATACTTGGATCTTGAAAACACTTGGAAACCTCTTACATTGATCTTAAAACCTCATCCACATGTCATGATAATCTATTTCCATGCATAAGAACTAGTATATCAAATATAATTACTAGGTACCATACTACTTTGATACTTTCCTAATATTTTAGATACCCTCTAAGACTCATTCTCATGCCAAACCACCTTCTCAAAAGCTTGTTATATCTCAACATAGTGATAAGACCTCATATAGAACTCAATAATATATTAGACTATGATTGAGACATGATGAATAATTACCATGTCTATTCATAAGATAAACTCTAGGAAAATAATTAACTTTAACTACCTTTGACATAAATGATAATGTTAATGCCACAAACACACTAATCAGAACATATGTCAATAGCTAGGAATACTTACCTTTGAAGATGAACCTATCGATCCTGAATCTCTCCCTTGGCCAAGGTGCTTTGTAATAATTTGTTGTGGTATGTAAGGATGAAAAATATAAATAAAATTTATTCTACTCACCTATTAACACATCCAAAATACTTCTCCACAAGACAAGATTTGTATCTACAAAGGAAGTATGAAACCCTAAGCTATGCTCCTCTATTAGAATGGTGGATAAGTAGATGAATAATATATATCTCTTCTTCTTCTCTTCTCTTCCTATAAATGATGGAAATGAATGTGTATATATAGTGTAATATAATCTTAAACCTCTTTAAAATTTTATCTAATAGAGTCATCCCAATCAACTTTGTATTGTTAATTGATAAAAAAGTATCAATTATAATATAAATTCGGCCCAATCAAATCTATATTTTTATTTTATAAAAATAAGTATCAATTAGAATATAGATTTGACCCAGTTGACTCTATATTTTAAACTATCAAAAAGGGTTTTAGGTATAGGAAGGTGCTAAAGAAAGTGATCAAAAACTTGGAGGAGTGTGCAAGAGAGGAGACAAGGCTTAGGGAAGTACGTAGGATAAGTTTGTGTTAATATAAAGTTTCTAGAAAAATGGTAGGAGTAATACAAAGCCATAATAATCTTGTAAAACACCAATGGTCTACTTACCCCTTTCTTGGTATACCCTTTAAGGCGTGCACTCAGAGAGATTACAACTTGATAAGTTACAACAGGAGATAAAGTGTTAGTAAGTGGTAAAATTAATGAAAATATTATGTGTATAAAAACCTCATATTGATTTTCCTTAGAATCATGTATAATATTTATATTGTGAGTGCATGAAATGTCTTACAATAATGTCATAATAACACAGCTTACATATAACTTGTCATAGTGTAAACTTAGTACACATGACTAATATACTAGGATACAAATTTGGATAATACCTCCCTAATTTGAGGATTTTAAGTTCCTAAAATATTAATAACTTCTATGGTGATGAAATTTACTTCCCCACTCCTTGATCCTATCTTGAACTTGGGGGTGTATATGCTGAAATAAATTATCATCCTTGTGAAGTTATGAGTCCACCCCATCATACCCCTTGTGTGGCTCATTTTTTTACTGAGGAAGATCCATATTTGAAAGTGAACATCTTGGTAAAAGCTACATATCATTCTATTTTTTAGTAGACCTGATGTGAGTATCCTTATATTCTTTCTTATCTTTCAAAATAAGTAAATAAAACTTCCCACAAGCATTAAGCAACTGATTATCTTGGGTAGAACTTACCATGGATAGATTAGATTTGAATTTATAGGAGTTAAAGGTGTATTTTTTCCTATACCTAACCAAATTTTATTGACTAAACATCCTCCTAAAAAGAACATCTCTGAGGGGATACCAAAAACTATTCCAAAAGTATTAATAGGTGAAACATCCACAAATTAATAAATGAGATGTTAATTTATTACAAACTTGACTTTTTATTATTTATAGACCCTTATTTCTACTCATCTTTTCACCCATCCTAGCGCATAAGGATTAGGATGATCATATACTTCTAACCCAAGTGTTTATACCAGCACTTTACTAATTAAATTTTATTGAGAACAATAATAAAAAAGAGCATCAAATTTGACCATGTTAATTTGAAATTTTATATGGAAGAGTTTAGAATGTTCACCTTTGTCTTGAGCATGGTGACTATACAAACATACTTTTTTATGCATGGAGGTACAACACAACTTATCATCCACATATTTTTTACAATGTATCTCTTCTCCTTGAAGTAATTTCATGGCCTTTTATGTATTATTTATTTTTTCAAATTAATGAAATTATGGATGTAGATTCCAATAATTATCCTTAAAGTGGATATTAACGTCACAATGCCCACAATGTTGTTGAGTATCATTCTTAAAAACTTTAGATGTAGCATTGAACACACATTTCTTATTTATAACATCGTGTTATTTTGAAGAGGAAGATGGAACCTTATTTTCATCCATCTCAAGATAGTGGGCTTTAGAACAAGCCTCATCTATGTCCTTTGGCTTGGAAAGTAAAACATGCATCCTTAAGTGGCTATGCAACCCTCTAACATACTTCATGAGCATATCATGATCAAATGTATCTTTTCCCATTTGGACCACCTTTTTATGAAACTCACTTGTATAGACCTACACACTTTGGCCTTCTTGTTGATTCAAATATTTCCATTCAATAAACCTTTCCTCATCATGACAAATAGGATAAAATTACCTTTTAATTAAAGTTTTTAATTCATCTCATTTACTAATTGATGGTAACTTCTTAACAACCAAATAATTAAGATAACTCTTAAACTAAGTTAGAAAATGAATAGATATCTTTAATATTATAAAATAATATTTTTTATCTTCATTAATTTGATGTAAATTAAAGTATACTTCTAGTTGGGCTAACCAATGATCAAGCTTATTTTTATTTACCTCACCTTCATATGGTTGAATGTCAATGTTCACCTCTACTTTGAATGGAGGTGGATTTTGGATGGATTTTGTATTATCTTTTTCATGGCTTTATGTGTTAATATCCTCACTTTATTCATAAGTACCCATGGAAACTCCCATATTTTCCATGTCCACCATCATAATCTTCCTGAGCTCATTCATGGATTGAGATATGCTTGCAAAAACCTCTTTCAATTTCTGGAATCTTCCTTCATCATTTTAATATATCTTCTCATCTTCATAAACCATACTTCTTAAATATCTCTTCCAATTTCTTGTATATATATCTTCTTTTAAAGAGACCAAGTCACCTTTTCCACTAGAAATTACTCCTCGTAATGAGCATATATCTATAAAATGATAACCAAATAAACCACACAATCTATGGAACACTAACCTATTATGATACCAATATGATATGTAATCTATGTGTAAATTCCACACTAAGCTTCACCAATATGGATGATAAATATTTATCTTATTAACAATTGGATTTATGGCTATTGTATGATGTTAAACATTCCAAAATAGAAATGCACAAGTATAGAAAATTGAATGTAAAACTTGTTATACATGAGGATGATATAAAAGAATGATTAAATCATAATTTAAACACATAATTCTATCTTGGAAAAACCCAAGGTGGGAAGATCTCTAGTGGGTGAGGCAACTTGCATTCCCCTTCCACTATGTTCTGTAACAAGTATACAAGCTTACTTCCAATAGTGGCCTTTTATGCACATAATATTTACTAGTCCTCTATCCAACACTCATGTACAAATGATATACAATTCAAACAAACTTATATATACTCTCAAAACCTAATACAATCATTTATAACTAACAAAAATATGAAACTAATAACCAAGACTCAAACTCATAAAAGAAATGATTTGAATCCAACTTCCCTTAATTTCCCTTCTTGTTGATTTTATATGATTGATAGGGATTGTATTTATCCTATTCCATCCTTATAAATAGAAAATAAAATAAAAAAACCACCAAGAATTCAAAACATAAAATAATGCTTCAAATTCACATAGTCTCAACTAGCTCCAGAGTCCATTAGTCTTATCTATGGAGTTAAACAATTGGCTCCCAAGATATCCTAGAACTAGAGTGATTTGAATTCTAGAGGTCATAATGTTTGCATACGACCTCAAAATTGAGTGTCATTTTTTTTTTAAATTGTATATTTTTTAAAAAATAATTTAAATGTGGAACCCAAATATAGTTTTTATATAAATAACATACTATTTTAGGACCTATAATAGAAAATAATCTTTTTCTAAAATCATGCATCTCACTAACTTGTCACCATGAAGATGTTCAGATCACCCTCATATTGATTTGCATTATAATCATATATAATATTGATATTTTGAGTGTATTAAATTTATTAAAATAGTATCATAAGAACATAACTTACATATGATTGGACATAGTGGAAACTTAATACACATGATTAGTATATTAGGATCCAAATTTGGATCAATTCATCTAATCCAAAATTAATCAATTAAAAAAATATAAGTTTTATTACTATTATGAATTTATATTATAACTAAGATAATATTATATAACATGTATTATAAGGAATGTGCATTTGACATACACACACACAAAAACACACACACACACACACACACACACACACACACACACACACACACACACACACACACACACACACACACACACACACACACACACACACACACATTTATCTTGAAGGTAATATACATATATAAATATGTGTGTGATGATGGCTTATCTTATTTTGGTATGAAATAAGGTATACATTGTGGGTATATATTCATTCAACTATTGTTTATTACAATTCTAATTTTTACACAAAATAAATTTAAATAAGATCCAATTAAACAAATCTAAGAATATACAACTAAAATTAATAATTAAAATATATCTAAGAGTCTAAGTAATGAAAAAAAAGGCCAAATATCACAAATTAAAAGCTTAAATCAAATTAATGAAGTGAAAAAGAGATTGAGAAACAAACACACTGTGATTGTTCTATAAATCTATGTTTGTAATTATATTATGACTATTTTGACTATACTTGACTTGATGTTGAGTTTATAAACTTATACATTTCTATTTGATAGATCTATACATGTATATGCTTATTTTATAGAAGCCCAACCACAACAAACACAACCACTTTGGTTTTATCCTTGTCCATCTAGGTGTGCATTTGTGTACTATCATGTGTGTCCCTATACCACTATGTGCATCCCTATAGGGTTTTATAGTACTACTTTTTTGGTGCTTTTACATTGTGTCTCTTTTATTATGGCTGTACCTTCATTTCATAGATGTGTAAGGAAAAACATGGTGTTTGGTTAAATCTTCAATTTGATCTAGTTGGCACACTTTTAAATAAAATAAAAGTAATGGAGTTAGGAAACCACCAAAGAAATTTTGAAAAATACCCATCCCACATGCCTATAATAATAAATATACATAGTTATTATGGTGTGTGAATGAAATATATTGAGTAAGGGTTTCTATTGGGATTTATTTCACATTGTCTGAAAATAGGTACTTACAAAAAGGTAAATAGTAAGTTTTAATATTTACTATGGTTGATTTACTGAGAGGTAAAAATTAGCTACAAGGTTTTTAGTAATCATATGGTTAATACGATAAGATTGTATTAGTTAGATTATATTATTTTTGAGATATATTGTTAATGGTTATAACTATAATTAATATTTAGGAATTTGCTTATTTATAGGATTCAAGGTGTGAGATAAATTATAGGATGGTATTCCTATATATTTGTGTAAAGTTTTTGAATGAGTATAATAATGTGACGTAGAGTAGAATATTATTATTGTGTTTAAATAATTCTCTTTGTATTCAACTTCTCTATGCATGAATCAAATTTGTATTGATTCCTCCAATTCTCAACAGTGGTATTAGAGTAGGAGATATCTATAATAGATCTATGATATATTGTGTAAGGAAGATCCATCTGAGTTTTTGGCTAACCCAATTAATGGAGAAGAATTTTATGTAAATAAAAATTCTTTAGGTAATTGCGTAAGGTATTAGTTTTAGAATAATAGTTCAATGCCTAGCTATTCAAGAGTGTCTATGTGATGAGTTTTTAGATCTCTGTATTGTCTTTGCATCATCTATATTGAATTCAACTCCATAAAAACATGGATTTACATTCCCTTCAACCTTATTTGTGTTCCACACATTGGATCATTTTTTACTGTTAGCTACATCATTCATAGTTTGTAGTCATTTAGTCAAAGTTGTACCAATCTTATTTCTAGCAAGGCCTTGACCAATATTGATAAGATCATGATATTAAATATATGTAGAAATACCCTTAAGGTAGGGAAACACCATATAATACTCCTTTAGGAAGGAATAACTCCATAATGTCTCTTCGAGGGGACAACCTCCAATATCCTCTCATAGTAGAAGACTCAATGCTTACTTCATATCTTTACCATGATAATCATCTCCTATATATAGACATCTATCTAACCCATGGATGGGTAACCTCCTAATCCCAATGTAGGCTGACCATTACCTAATGTAATAATTCCATAAGTTACTTGATTATCTTAATATATTGTACCTATATAGCTAACTAAGGGGATGTGTGCCACATGTCAGCATCTCCATCAACCCATATACATTAATATATCATATCCCTAGGTACATAGCAAATATACTCAACCTCAATTTCATTATCCATCTCTATGTGAAAAACCATGTGTATTCTCAACTTGATGACATATACTCATGGCACTTGTTTTAATCCATGACTCCTATTTCACCCATGATATTGTATTTTTCTCACCACCTATTTGCATGGCTTGTGAATCAAGGGAGACATTTATGTAATTCTAGCTGTATTATTTTGTACTAATGTGTCAAGATCTATGAATATAAAATATAATAATTTGATCATTATTTTAATTCTTTTTAGTTGAAAGTGTGGTGATCTTTGTGAAAATATGGTGGCAGAATCAATGCTAGTGAGAAACTAATTAAAAAAATAGACTTTAGTAGAGGTGGTTTACATTTAGTTGTTGTCAAAAGGAATCTTAAAATGCTTCCTCTCTTCTATCATCATAGTACATGGCCACATCATCATATATTTTTTATAAAGTTCATAATTTACTTCCGTTGCTCGACCTTCTTGTATTGAGGTCTTTAGTCTGTCATTTCACCTATCCAAGTACATTAGAATTTATAAAAGAGTCATATGTTTAAATACAACATTTATTTATTATTATTTATATGTATTATAATTTATATAGTTAATTAATCTTTATATAGGTTTAGTATACTTTAAAAAGTAATAAATTAAGATTAATTTTTAAATTTTAAAGTTTTTTAGTCAATTTTTTAATTATAGTTTGTTATCTATGAACTAGACAATTCAGTGGGTCATGTATTAAAAATAAAAATAATAGTCTTATTTTTAAATTTATTTAAGTTCATGTTAATAGTGTTTTATAGGTTGTGTCAATATTTTTTAAGTGTCAAAAATTCATCAAAAAATGTTAGAGTTAAGTCATTTTTTGAGTCAAGTGTTAAGAGTCAATTTTATGTCAAGTAATTTTGTCATAATGTCAAAAAATATAAAAATAAAAACAATTTGTCTTATGGACATTTTTTCAAATGAACCCAACATCTTAAGTCAAAAATTTTGGGGGGGGGGGGGGGGGGGGGGGGAGACTCTATTCCCTTCAAAATCATGTAACTGAGCTACATCAACATACAAGTTGAGTGAGCAACAATTTACTAAAGGCTGGAGGATACATAGAGGTTGGAGGTATTTTAATGACCTCTCATCAATCACCAATGACAGGGTTGCACCAATGATGTGGTGACATTTTTTGGTGTGTTATTTTTAGTTTTTTTAGGGGTGGTGTGGATAGTTACATTTATTTTTTAGCATGTGTGAAATATAAGAATAGTTTTACTCATTCACTTGTGAATAATATTCCCATGTAACCCTTTTGTATATTTTACATTAGAGAATGTTGATCTAAAAAGCATTGTATAAATCATGATGAAAAGTTAGTGGTAAACCTATGAAAACCATATTGTAAGGTTAGTGGTAAACCTATGAAAACCATTCTATAAAGGTTAGTGGTGAACCTAAGAAAACCATTCTGTAAGGTTAGTGGTGAACCTGAGAAAACCATTTTGTAAGGTCAGTGGTGAACCTGAGAAAACCATTATGGAAGGTTATTGGTGAACATGTGAAAACTAATTGTAGACGAGTGTGAAGGAAGAGATGTGTGATGGCAAATATTTGTAGAGAAATCATGAGCACATAGAGGTGGCACACTACAATTAGAAAATGAGATATATTGTACCATGTAAAACCTATGGGGGGAATGTTGAGATTAGTTTTCACTTTGTGTGAAAATAGGTATTTACGAAAAGGTAAATAGTAAGTTTTAGTATTTGCTATGGTTGATTTACTGAG